>JADLSH010000151.1:2400000-3000000 GCA_016169945.1 Trachythela sp. YZ-2020 | reverse complement strand
TTCATCGTTTAATTAAACTTGCTAAAACTATCCAATTTGAGCAGGGCTTCGACTTAGCTTTACTCTGTCGAAAACATTTGTTGTTTTTTGTACAATTGAAACGCTGTTTAAGATGAAAAAATATGTTCACACAGTCGTTTGTCTTGTTTTCTTGTAGACGGCCGGCCAGCTTCGAAAAAAGTGACTGTTGATGGCATTTGTTTGTTAGAAGCAGGAAACCACACTAAATGTCATCGGAGTATGTTCACTTTGAAGGTGAAATTGGTTGCCTTCCGTAATTTTTCTGTTTAAGTACCGAAATTGGAAGGTTTTTATAACGACATTTCGACAGATGGTAATCCATTTAAAAGTAATTTTCGATATCATGAATTTATTGTAATTGGTTCACTACCTAATTAGCATGTGCAAATTCCTCCTTTTCTTAATTGTCATTACTCAAAGTGACATGCTAATGCGAAAATGGTATTACTATTACACTTGTTAAAATACCTGTATGGAGGCGAGTTTCAAAATAAGGATGGGTTTATTAGGACGGGTGGTTACCCAAAGGCTTAAATTCGTAAATTATTGCGTTTAATTTAGAATATTTACCGATTTTGAAGGTCTATGTGTTGTAGTAAAACTACGTGTTTGCGCCAACATGCTGTTTTTCAACCATTTACATGCCAAAACTCGACTGGCTCAACAGAAATATATTGTGTTACACTGGTGGCAACCGGGCGTGTAATACTGATTCGTATGTAATCTAAACATATGTGATTGTTGCCTGTCTGTAACACAACAAAAACATATTGTTGTGGCTTCTTTTTGAAAGGTCGTGTTTTGATGTATTTGCGCCATGTTTCTTATTAGCATATCATTTTGAATTATACGAAAGAAGATTACCCGAGCTTTACAAATGTTAATTAGATAGTCAGCCAATTAAAATAAAACACTAATATAAAATACAGCATTCGACAAAAATCCCATCCTTCGAAATGTTTTAGAAAAAACCTTCGAATTTTAGCACATAAATAAAAAATTAGGTTGGCAACCACTCTGTCTCAAAGTAAACACTATCCTAAGACATTTTGCGTAGTTTCATGCTTCTAACAAAAAAATGCCATCGACAGTGTTTTCTAGACACTTTTTTCAAGCTTGGCCGGCCGTCTATTGGAGGGTCTTGTTTTCAATTGAACTTTTTGTTATGGTTATTTTTCATAAATTTTAGGAACCAAATCACAGCAAATTCTTAAAAGATATGATGCATGCTGTATGTCGGCCAAGCCGAAAGCCGTAGCTTTACATTGTTTATATTTATACTATATTTCGTTTTTAACGTAAAATTTAAGCTAAATTAAACTTTTGGCATCGTCTAGGGAGTAACTGACTAAGTTTAATATAATCCAAGCATATTTTGGGGGAATTTTTGTTTTTCAAATGTTTTCACTGCTTTTCATAAACAAAAATTTTCAAAAAAATAACTCTTTGGACCACGGTCAAATATCGTAAAAAGCTGCCCGCTCACGCAGCCAGTCAGATTGCAGGAAATCAAAAAATATCAATAGCTATACACAAATAAAAAAATAAAATACAGTTATCAAACAAGTATGGTTCATCTGACTGTGTAGTAAATACTGTATTGTACGACCGGTCTGATTAATCAATGGTTTGGTTTGAGTATTTTTCTATTCAGTTCATGGGTACTCAGCCATGAATGATTGAAAATAAACAACGTTTTTTGGCTACCACGGATGTCAAACATCAACAACAAAGTATATTATTTACAAACATTAATTTCCATAAAGTATATCTCGTTTTAGTCTTTAAGTGCAGTTTGGTAAATATATATGACGTACTGTCCAAACCCGCTAAGTAGTTTAGTTATCAGAGATAATTAATTGTATTTACTAAATCATGAACTTTATAATAAGCAGTTTCATTTAGGTAACATAGACATAGTACGATCAAAACTTTTCAGTACTGAAAGAATCTTAAAGATCGGTGTTTACCAATTTTGATACGGTGGAAGCCCTTTCGTAAAAATACGGAGGATGGTAAGATTGTCCGAATGACAAAGCAATGCCCAAAAAAACATCTTTTGCCATCCGACACCATGCGCATTTTTACCGCACTGTTGTACAATGCGGTAAAGAGGGCAATGTCTCCAGTCTAGATCACCATGAATTGTCATGCTACGGTCGTAAATAACAAGTAACGAACTGCCTAGATTGGACTGTCTTACACCGTCTGCTGCCTGGACCTTTACAATAAACCTTTCTTTGTATTTGGGTGGGTCGGCGTATTCTGGTCCTTTAGGATCAAGACCTGGTGCTTGCACGTTAAGCGATAAATATATATAATCCTTGGATGGCTTTCCTAATACGTCTAGCTTTGGAACAACATTTACTACGACACTAGATTCCTTCAGAAAAGAAGCACAATCGTCTTTGTGTTTTCTCCTCCAGTCATTCTTTTGACATTCTTTACTGCAATATTCAACAGAATAACACCCCTTACAATTCCGTAATGGTTTCTTTTCCCCACAAAATGAACAGAAATTTAAACGTTCTCCTCCGTTTACGGAATGTTCATAACCATTGTTCTTTTCTTTGTTTCCTTTGCACTTTGCTTTCCTCATTTGTTCTCGATGTTTCAAGAAAAGTATGTGTTCATTAAGTGTCTGTTTTCTAGGTATATCCCGTACATCACTAAACATCATTTCGTCGTAGACGGCGGGGCCACCGTTGTCAAAAATCTCATTATTTTCGACAACAGAGTGGCAATCTTCAGGGCCCGGACCTATAGGGACAACCTGAACACCACCATACTTATTGCGATAAATTTTGTTGTTAATAACGTTGCACCTGGCGTTGTTAATGGTGGAAATACCTCGCCAGCAATTCTCAAAGATTTCGTTTCTTTCAATATGTGTAAATGACACTCCCTCAAGTGAAATGCCATGTCTATCATTTTGATAGATACGGTTACCAATGACATGTATATTGGGACAACAGTACATTACAATACCTTGAAAACAGTTATCGTATATTTCACAATCAATAATACGACAAAGCCCAGTGCCTAGTCCCATTTCGATTCCAAACTTATTCCCATGAAGCTTACAATCCTTAATTTCTAACTCGCCCTCCGAGAAAACTTGCACTCCACTAGAACCATTTGCTGAAAACACACACTTGTCAACAAACGCTTTCCCCAGAATACGCAAACCATTTTCTTTGCAGTTTTTGAAGAAGCAAGTAGTAAAAGATGCAACTCCCGAAGAGCGAAAAGCTTGGTCTGCGTTACTTGTGAAACTACAGTTCAAGAAGGTTGCATTGGAATTATCTTCACTCATCCACCTTCCCTTATCAAAAGCTAAAGAAATGTTTGCCGCCATTATACATCCAGAAGAAAACATGCTGGTTTCTCCTTGAAAAGACAACAGAGGATTCTGTTTAGCCGCGACGTCCTCAACGCCCATCAAAATGCAGTCAGAAATACATACTTTTCTCTCGATAACATAACCACCTGGTTCCAGAATAACAATCTTACGCGGAAAGTCTGGTTTATTTTGAGAATACAAATTGCAATGCAACAAGGAAGCGAGAAACGAAGACATACTTGCGCCGTAAATGTATATGCGATCCTCTAAAGAGAGAAACAAGTGCTTAAATGGTGCAAAGCTGCGGAATATATTTCGCTCAAAATAGAACGCCAACGCCACAGCACAAGATGCATCCCAAAGCCTTTTTAACCCATGCAATGCCAGTGCTTTCCTGGCATAACCTTTACAGCATTTAGGGCGATATGAAATGTAATTATCTGCGTCTTTTAAAGCATCTTCAAATTTTTGCAACCTAATGTAGGCAGAAGCTCTGTTACTAAGAAGAGTAGGATCAAACGAACCTGTGTCTGTGGTCAACTTTATTGCAGAAGTGTATGTTTCAACTGCTTTTTGAAAGTTACCTTCCTTGAAATAGGTGTTCCCTTGTTTCTTTAGGTCTGACATTTGCACGACATCTTCGTTCTCTTCAACGGCAGAGTGACTTTTAGCATTACTAGGAGCGACACAGGAATACAAAATGATTCTTCTAACCAACTCCGGCAAGGGTATTTCGTGAGGAAGCAAGCTTCCTAAATCGCCTTTTGATAAAGAAGTTTTCCCTAAGCGAATGATTTTGTAAGCAAAATCAACAGCTTCCTTGGCTTCAGCTGTCTTACTGTTAACATTAAAGTGAAGAGCACACTCATATACTAATCTGGCTGTTTCTGGGATAACGATTCTCTGGTCTAAAACCCGAGACGATTGTAAGAAATCTAGAAGAAACACCCGTACTTCGTGAGAATGTAAGCACAGCTTATTCCAGTCGTAGAAAAGACATGGATCAGTCGTCTGAAGTGAAGCTCGTTCATGATGTATATCAGTCATGGTGGTTAAAAGATCGTCCGGAGAGCGCGAGCCTGAGAAAGCAAAGCACAAGAATCGTACTGCATCAACTAAAGACGTAACATATTCCTCCGGCTGAAAGTTATCTCGAATAACCTCTTGAACCAGGCGATGAACAGTAAGAGAGGAACCCCGATTTTCTTTAAAAAGAGAAAAATCAGTAAGCAACTTCAAGATATGTGATGAGCCCAGCGGAGTATTAACGTATTCTCGGAAAGCCTCGTCCTCGATCTCTGGTTTCCCAGGATTAATAAGCTCTTTCTGAATTTCAATGGGATTAAAAAAGGCGGAAGCATGTAGAAATCTAGCAGCAAACTTTCCGTTTGGACTTCGTTTAATATGCTCAAAATTTAGTAGCCAGGTAGTGTGAACAGCCAATCGTTCTGGTGACGCATATGAGGAACCAGGACTTGCTTCTTGTTCATTTAAAAGACGAAGAGAACATTGTTTGTACTGTTGTAAGTACATGGACAGACTGCACGAAAGATGCCGGATGTACGCACATGCTTGTTCCAAGGCAAGCGGTAGTCCCCCAAGAGTTTCAACCAGGCTAGAAGCTTCAGCAGACGTTTCTTCATCGAAAACAAGGCCAGTCCTTTTAAACACGAAAACTTTTCCATCTTCTTGGTTAAAGCATTCAAGCTGAAGACACTGTGATTCTTTCAATCCACGGATGATTTCACTCATTCCTTTCGGCTTTCGTCTTGTAGTTATTAGGATATGACCAGATCCTTTCACTATTCGTTTCCACGGGCCAGACAGCAGCATTTTGATGTGAGAGCAAAGCTTGTATTCGTCCATATCGTCCAAGACAAGTAGCCAAGGTTCTTGAATCTTAGATATTGCTTCCAGAGTTTTAACCAGAGTTCCATCAGGTGTTGCTTCGAGTAATGTTCCAAACAACACAGCATGCTCATTTACAGACTTAGCAAACGTTGCTTCATCTTCGCCAGAGAACCAGAATACTCCTCCTTCATAATCATCTTTCCATCGATGTGCATATTCCGCAGCAAGGCTCGTCTTACCCGTTCCTCCTAACCCGCAGACGGACGTAATTTGAACTTTGGGTTCGTTGATATCATCAGTGACCTGACGAAGACTGTGAAGATTGTATAGTTCAGATTCTCGGCCAGAGAACCACTCTGTTCTGTCAGGCAACATAAATAGATAAGGAACTTCTTCATTCCCAGTAGCAAGCTTTGCAACTTGCATTTCCAAAGCTTCTAATTGCTGTGACCACTTAACTTTTAGATCTTCAACATCTTTTCCCATCGTGGCCTGAACTTCCTGAAGATTTTGAATTTCCTTGTTGAAGAACTGTTTAAGAAACTCTAATTTCTCCATTATTTCAATCTGAAATGAAGAGTAACAAGAGTGGTTCTATGAATAAAAATGGCCATGCATGTGTCGGTCACAATTCTGTCGACGAAATGTTTCCGGACCAAACGTCCATATACGGATTGGATGCTTTCAATTGCATACATAAACTTGGAGAAATCCAGGTTTTTTATATATTTGCAATTCTTTACACCATTCTCCTATAGGATCAAACTACTTGAAAAATTCAACAAGAACTCCGACGTTTCGAGCAAAGGTCACTAACTTCCAGACGAAGGATCTTTGCTCGAAACGCCAACGTGTTTGTTGAATATTTCAGGTAGATTGACTCCAAACACACGTAACTTACTGTACGTCTGCTACCTAAACTGGCACCACATGTTGAAGATATTCCCACCATACCTGTGCATCTTCGTTCTCTTCTCGCCATCTTTTAACAGAATCATAAAGTTGAGAAACTTCAGTCTTGACAAGTTTAAGAAGATCGGCGTTCACTGGCTGACCACAGCATAACTGCACACCTTTAAAACAAATAGTGATTAAATAATATTCACAGACATTCTTTAAGAGGGCATTACCCAGCAGCGGCTCCCGGTTAAGTGTTCGATTTCCATGTTCGCGTAGGCGTGGGTGGGAAGCCAATAGGTACCTCAGCGTTTTAGACGCCATTGGCCAGAAGGTGAAAAAAACATTGGGACGAGTGAGCGGCCAATATTATTTCCCATACAAATCCCAACAAGGAGCGAGAAAATTACATTTGCATTTTTTGTCCAAATTCTCCGGATGGATTGAAGAATCGTTCAATTTAATACTTTCTGATCGATTACTGGGTGCATCGATAAAAATGCAACATGCCAATAATGTCACCATCAATATTGATGTTCATGTTAAATGTATAGTTACAATTTGCAGAGAAAAAAATAGCAGTTTGTAACAGTATATATTTATGTATAATATAGAGAATGACATTGTCTGAACAAACTTATCTATTAATTACTAATTACTCTCAAATATAGCTGATGTTTAATATTTACTTTTTATGAGCTGAACACAGTATCTGTATAAGAAATGACTGACATTATATATTAAGATGTGCTTTGTGCTGAAGACCATCTTGGTTCAAGCTGCAACAAATGCATCTCCTATAGGACTATAACTATATTTCCATTATTTTAGCCTGGCATTGAGCAGTCTATCACAAATTTGGCATGGCTCGTGAGAAACACGCCTGTTTGAATCACACTATGGAATGTTGTGTAAAAAAATACATTTCAGGTAGTTCTGGCTAAAGACCTCTGCAATGGATAATGTTCATATACTGCACAGAAGGTTGCCTAATGCACCGCAAATACAAACAGCCAGTGGAACTAAATTGATTGGCATTTTGTTCTTTAATATGTAGAAAACCTTCTTCCTACCAGTTGCCTGCTCCACATATATCCTGATTGTGGCAATATTAATGAATTACTGAATGGTTTTCCGTGCAGGATTGCGTGATCCTAACACGCGGGATGTTGCGAGACTTTCTGAAAGCGTAAAAAACGTCGTTCGCACGTGAAGTGTGCATGTGACTTGTTTTCGTTCATTTCCTTTTCGTTCGACATATTTTAATTGTCAAATTTTAATTCAGGAGTTGAAAAAATTAGCATTTCCCGACATCTCAAAAACCCCGCAAAGCGCTTAAAATTTTCCCTGCATGATTGTCTCATCCTGCACGGGTATTGACCAATCACAGCCCGCGTAGTAAACATGTTATTTTATAATTGATGTTCCTCACATCTGATGGTAGCATTTGCATGGACTTTGCTTTGCTGCTTTGTCCTATTTTACATCCATAGAAACACTCGTTTGAAACTCTTTATATTAGGTTTCTTGTCCGTAATTTACTATAGTTCTCAAAAATATATAAATAAACCTTTCTGCAACGAAATACAGCTTTGAATACCTCGGCGAAGAGACGCTTTTACTCATTCACTGCTATTTGAAACCAATGAACCAGGTTTTAGAGCAACAAAATAGCGTTGGCCAAGTGAACGTGATATTAAATTACATGTTTGTACCTCATCTGTTTTGCTGAATGACAGATCTTGTGTTTCGCTATAAACTTCTTTAATTTTTACGTTTGATCTCCAGGCAATCGATGTTGTTTCTGTACGCAAACAGCTCACAAAACACCTCACTAAAATCGCCGTATTTTAACACTTCCCGGACTTTGATTGAAATGAAATTCCGTCCAGAGGTCAGAAAAAAAACAATAATCGATCAGAAATTATTAAATCGAACGATTCTTCAATCCACCGGGAGAAATTGGACAAAATATGGAAACCTAATTTTCTCAGTCCTTGTTGGGATTTGTATGGGAAATGGCGTTGGCCGCGCACTCGCCCCAATGTTTTTGCACCCCCTGCCCCTGGCCAATGGCATCTAAAACTTTGAGTTCCCCTATTGAAGTTGGGGAGAGATACTTCGTCTAAAGGGCATCTCGTCTACTAGAAAACAGACTTTGAAGAAAATTGGCAAGGGAGAGGGGGGTATTCTATGCCACCGCATACACGATATATTGAATGTCTCTTGAACGAGTATTCGTGAATACTGGATAATCCATTGCACGCAAATTTGTCAGGCTTCCTGACTGGTCTTGCGTATTTGCTGCAATAAACAGATTTATTATATTCATTTTGAAATCAATGGTATTTCTTGCAATCTGATTGGTCAAAAATAGTGCGATTACTTCCCAAATCGCATCATCTTGAGTATTAATCGCATCATTTTTAAACCAATCAGATTGAAGCTCTGCACCGCAACAACTAATCAGATTGAATGATAGAATTCAACTAGCCAATCAATTTAAAGAAAAATGTGCTCTGGCAAATGACCAAATCTGTTCACCATAAATTGTCAATACTCTAGAATGCATTTACTGCAGTTTCTTTCATAAAAATCAACATAAAGGCGAGTCGAACTTAAAAGAATATCAAATAATTTTTCACAAATAATACAGGCCAAATTATCAACAAAATTTTGAATGAAACATTGTCAAAATGTCAAAAAAAAAAGTTTCATTTGAGCAACAGCCAAAACTGAACACAAAGCTGTCAAAGGAACAAGGTATTAAAATATGGAATGATCGATTGTAGTGTCAATGTTTGAATGCACAAAATCACAAGAAACGTTTATCAATTTACATATGTAAACTACGATATCTTTACACATACTTTTTCGGTCTTTATTTCACTCACATTTTGCTTGTTTATACTGAGTCAATTTGTCAAATTACAATTCATGTTGTTGCTATGCTACGGCATTTCAGGGAGTATCGCGGGTGTGTCAATTGTAAACAAAGACTAATAAAATACCGACTCGGTTTAAAAAATTATTTAGATTTCAAAATGAAGATAATAAAGTGGAAATTGAACTTCGTGTCGTGCATTTTGTCTGAAATCAAACTTGTGATTACAAATTGTAATCACGCGTTTGATTTCAGACCAAATTGCATTCCACTCAGTTCAATTACCATTATATATTAAGTATTTAATATTGTCAATTACCTTTGTCTTTCCAGTTATTCAGTTCATTTACAAATTCGATTTCATCAGCACTTGACAAGTTTAGTTTCTTCACAAGTGACTCGATCTCGTGGATACACGCGCGATAATTTGCATCATTCCAATGTGAAAAATTGCAGTGAGCCCATTCATTCCTAACAACTGAACGAACTGTATTTGCCTGAGCAGCAGCTCCAGAAGTGTGAAAAGGGCCAGCTTCACACATAACTGTTAACACAGCGGACAGATCCATAGTTTGGTCAAAACCCCCGAACTTTGCCATGAAAGGTTGGACAAATAATTTGGCGAGGGACTCCGGATCTTTCACATTGTAATCGTAAGCATTATATATTGCCTTGTGATTGTCGTAATTTGTGTTGATATTGCCATAATTCAGTTTGATTTTGGAAGGCGGTAATTTTGGTACATGTTTCTTGTAAGTCTGGTTGTTAATTGGGTTGGGCAGGAGGCAAAGTGTGTTATACCAAAGGGAAATTTCTTTCCCAAGGACAGTTCTCAATACGGAAGTTAGAAGTTTGTTTAGACAAATGCCGATGACGACCCATCGTCGTTGATCATCTGTGATGACGGTTGATGGAGTCACTGCAGGAAAGCTTCCTGCTGCAGTAGCCATGAGAACTACCTACAAGTAGAAGAGTACAACTTAACAGTCTACAAACTAAGAGTACAACTTAACTGTCTATAAACGTGCCTTGGAGCATGTTTGAGACGCGTATTTACCCCGAACATCCAGTTCTGGAGCATTGTCCCCTCGTATAGAGACATACTGTATCAGTTATCTACAGTATTGGAGGAGACGAGAGGCTTACGGAGGAACAAAGTATTGTTTGATAGTCAATCAAACTCTAACTAACACTATAAAAGTGTCAGTAAAAAGTGTCTATCACACGATACGCGACGTTTGCCCACAAATTGTCCAACTGAACACATGGATAGATAGACTAATAGTTGTATAATTGTAAACATATAAATTGTGATAGTCATACAGTAAGTAAGTAAGCAAGGCAGCAAGCAAGCAAGCAAGCAAGCAAGCAAGCAAGCAAGTAAGTAAGTAAGTAAGTAAGTAAGTGGGGGTGTTCTGATTATCCTTACTTGCAGCTGAGAGCTGAGCTGAATTGCGAAAGACGCAGCTCAACTTACAGTCGATTTCATCAAACTTTTGCCAAAATATTCCGAAGTTCGTTCCGAACTTCGCAAATTCGTTGCGAAGTTCAAAAGTTCATAATGAATTCACAAGCAGGTTTGTAAACAAACCCTCTGATTGCCTACTAAAAAAAGGTAGCCAATCAAATGCTCAGTTAACAAACTGTTTGTGAATTTCATTATGAACTTTTGAACTTCGGATCGAGTCGAAGGCTTGTTAAAGGTCCCTCTGTCCATGGCTGCCATCGTATGACTCATGGCTGATCAGGGAGCACAGAGATTATGGTCACTGATGATTTTTCATTATATTACACACTTAATAAATGTCTATTGAGCAATGATTATTTTTGGTGGCACATACATAGATAGATATAGATTTAGCATCATTTGCTTGCTCCAACAACAATTAGTGGATATGAAGTTCATCACTTTATGCTGCGCTTTTGCCCACACCTAACCTGAGTATCAGGCCTATATTACCCTTCCTTAAATGCGGGTGGAGAGAAAGGAAAGAAGGCCTGATACAAATCCTTGTTTCGCCGCATGTAAAAAAAGCCTGATTGGTCCATTAGACAAAGAACATCTAATATGTCATTTTGATTGGTTACACCCATTTTCAAATTGCATAACCTGCAAGTTGACATGTCAGTTTTATATCACACAATATCACACAAACTAAAAATAGCAAACCTAAATAAATTAATTTTAAACCATACTTTTAAATACCTAAAGAAGAATATTGAACTGAGATAACACTAAGATTGTCAATAGCAATTTAAAGAAAGAACAAAGCGTACTACAGCAGAAATCTATCACATGAATGACTTTGAAAGTGCAGAAAACCATTATTTATTATACTATATTATTTATACTATTATTATACTATTTATTATATTTAGCAGTTGTAACTAGATTGTTGTTACATTATACGAAATTGACATTTCCCCTGGGACATTTTGATTGGATCCTAAATATATACTTTACTTGGAGACGGAAAGCAGCCAGGTTAAGGTTTGTGCCGGGGGTACCTGATACTCAGGTTAGCCTATACCATATATAGTACTTATTGCAATCTCTGTTTGGCTTGAAAACCTTGATGTGCTAGGGCTACCAATATATTTTGCTAGATAAAATCATAATTCAAAGGAACAATGACTGCTGAAAAGCCACGCTTTATCCTAGTGGTGTAATAAAGAGGGAGAGAAGGGGGGGAAGGTAAAAAAATGGAAAGGGAAAAATTGGGGAGGAGGCATCAATATCACCCAAACATTAGGGAGAAGTGGATACCATATGGTCAATATAATCAATTTCCCCCCCCTCAACTTTGGATTTCATGAAGAAAAGTTGCTCGACATGCCCTCGCAGTCCTCTCTAGATTCAAAGGCCCCGAGACTGGTAGATATGTCATGCTGGGTGGTTGATGGCTTTGGTAGTAGGTCATGAAATGTCTCAAAAGAGGAATAATAAATTCAGGTTTACCACCTAATAAATAGCAGACCATATTAATTAGGACTGTAGTGAAGAGGTTCTGACACTTAACAAGTTTGTCTGTCGTCATTACCGGGCAAGGGCTTTGCACTAATCTATTTCTAATAACCCCTGTTGAAAAACCTTGGAATTCCAAGGGGAAGAGGGTTTAAAATCCTTTTGGAATTTTCATGGGGATATAGAGTTATGTAGAATTTCGACGGGTGATGGCATATATCCATATTTTCAGAGGGAATAATCCCAGCAGCTCTGGCATGAATTGTATTGGAATTTCTATGGCGTTGGGATTAATTTCCCGTATGAATTTCCAAGGGGATAAGTCCTCAACAGGCAGTACTGACTAGAATCGGCATTGATATATACTGCTGCCTGCTGCGGTGAAACGATTTAGAGTTCGCATTGAAAGAAATAAACGAATAACTTAATTGTTGTCCCAGTAAATATCTATATTTGTGTAAATGAACATAAATACTTGGTACAAGAAATGCCTGTATCTTGTTACATACTTGAGCTGTTGAGCGGATTAAATACGTTTTATAAACAATGTCCATGATTTGCCCGACCCAAGCTTTTCCCCACAACAAAATGAGAGCTTAACGCGACAAGAATTGAAAGTTAGGAAAGAAAGCTACATTAATTCGGTCTACTAGGGCTTACAGCCTGCGAAACAAAGCCAAATACAGGAAACGTGTCAGATTAATACATGCCGCTATAAATTTGAGATTCATGCATTACAAACTATATACATGTTACAACCCTTACCTTAATTGTCTATGGATACATTTTGTAACATTTGTATGTTGCTTCGCCTTGCTGAACGACAAAAGATAGAGAATGGAGTCGTTCAATCCGTAAACATAATAATATTTCGGCTTCGTTGCGACTTGCGAGAACTCGAGAACCAAATCACGGTGGCTGGTTGCTATGCAATTTTCTCCCTTTCAATATTTCGGTCACGTGATCAAATCGCTTTCCCTGTACATAATGCGAAGGAGTGATTATTTGCTAAAGTTTGTAAAAGCGTTGCAAACCCGCTTTCCAGTAAATATATAATCTTATATGCTCTTTTGAGACAACATCATGCTGTGTACATTGGTGTGTGATTACATTTCAAATATATTGCATAGTTTCAGGGTAAATCGTCGCCAAATAGATCGACTTCAGGACCCTACTTGTTTGAAATGCGCATAATTACAGGACCACAAACTACCATCTAACGGTACCCACAGTAGTAGAATCAATATTAAATAGAATTGACTTTTGTACATCCCCACAATTGCATGTAAATTTTGCGCAATTTACAAACATATGCAATTTTTACCAACTATTTCGTAATTTTTTATAAATTTAAGTGCACTCTCCTCCGCAGAGCCTTTATACGTAAAAAATAAAGTAAAAAATAAAATAAATTTTTAGGGGCGCTAAGTATGACGGGAAGATGGAAGTTTCGTAAGGCTCTGCCATATAATCAGAGGAGGTTGGACAGCAGGCCGCAAAGCATCATGGGTAATGAGCGTATGTTTCCACATGCGGCCTCATTTATGCGTTGACTGCCGTGAAGTCAACATCTCTGGCCATAGCAAATTCTGCGAAAATAGACGCTATTGTTACAGAGACTCAATGCCATCATTTATGGATGTGTTTAGTGTTTTGTAATGGAGGTATAACAAGGCTTTTTGAGTCTCTCTGAGGATTTATCCACGAGCCGGCGCGAAGCGCCGTGCGAGGGTACTAATTCCGCTCGGATATTTACACCCGGAAAAAAAGGAAAGCAATGGGAAATCCAAAGTTCATCAAGTTTTGCGGGCGCATGGCTATGTTTCATGGGTGTGATCCATAGATATAATAAACCTAGATTGCTGACTCGTACCTAGCGGAGGCGTGACCTGCATGATAAATCCAAGATGGCCGCCATTCAGGGCAAAAAGACTATAAACTCTACGGGGAAATCCATATTTTTTGCATTTTGCGTCGTCCCAGTGTTTCGAATCCACTTCGATCAAACTTTTTTGGCAATAACTACTTATCGTGAAGGTTTTAGATGCAAACTGGACAGCTGGGGATGAATTGATGTAAAAATATCGCTCGCCGAAATTTGTACGAAATCGTCACTTGGTCAGTTCGAGTGAATTACTCTGGTTTAGAGTATTTTATAAAGGAAATTTGTGGTTTTCAACGCCAAAGACGTATACCTTGAAGGCTTTGGATGCAGAATGAACCGTTTGGGATGAATTATATTAAAATATCGCTCGCGGAAGCTTGACATGAAAATGTCACTTACTCAGCTCGAGTCATTTACTGCAGACAAGTACTTTAAATGTACTTGGTTTAATACATTTAGTCATTAGATATTTTGATGAATATTCGGAACATTACTTAGAGGATAAAAGCAATATTTAAAAGTTAAGTGCACTGTTAACTGATGCCAAATATCACCTAGAGGTGAAATTTTTCACACAGACATGGTATGTGTGCAATGCAGCCTATTTGAACTCACTGTATGAAATGGCAGACAGCATTACTTATGAAAGGAAGAATTCTGAACATTATATTGATTAGACTTTTCCCGGGGAGATCATGAGACCAGACTGGGTAATATATGGCACATTTCGACAAGGAAACATTTATGCAAGTGTGACAGTGTGTAGTGCAAAATTGTGGCAAGTGCACTGCAAATTTGAGTGTTGTTTCTGATTTTCAGTATTGTTTTAAAACATTTAACTTAACATTTAACAATACAGTAACAGTGTGCAACCTGTTCATGTACTGAAAAATATCAAGTATGCATCGGCCAGACTTTCCATGGTGGTCGTGAAATATAAACCTCCATAAAGAAATTCAGTTCATTAAACTTAACAGTTTCATGTATGCTTGGATGAAATCCGTACATTGTTATACTACTATTAATTATCATTTCTACAGTAAAAATATATTAATCCTTCAAGTAATTAATGGCAAATACTTTGTTGAACCTCAATAAAACTAACATGAAGTTTTCTTGCGTGTCCAAAACTAAATTTCTTGACATGTCATCTAGTGAGAATGAATGTCCAGATTAGCAATATGTTAGTGTTTTCTATTTATGGTTCTTTTTAACACAACATTTAGTAAGCTATATTTTCCAAGGCTGCCCAGGAGGAATTGCTCGATGAGCCCCAGATTTAAGTGAGCCCCAAAAATACTATAAAAGGAAACAAAAACTGGGGAAAGAAGTCAGAGGGTTGTAAGAGGTGGGGAAGGGACCATAATCTGAGCCATAATCTCATTTTCCATAAACAATTTTAATTGCTATTTTTATTGCTTTTTTGTAATACCAGCCGTCTCAGCAAGTAAAGCCTATTACAGACATTACTTTTGTCCTCTAAGTAATGTTCCGAATATTCCTCAAAATATCTAATGACTAAATGTATTAAACCAAGTACATTTAAAGTACTTGTCTGCAGTAAATGACTCGAGCTGAGCAAGTGACATTTTCATGTCAAGCTTCGGCGAGCGATATTTTAATATAATTCATCCCAAACGGTCCATTCTGCATCCAAAGCCTTCAAAGTATACGTCTTTGGCCTTGAAAACCACAAATTGCCTTTATAAAATACTCTAAACCAGAGTAATTCACTCGAACTGACCAAGTGACGATTTCGTACAAATTTCGGCGAGCGATATTTTTACATCAATTCATCCCCAGCTGTCCAGTTTGCATCTAAAACCTTCACGATAAGTAGTTATTGCCAAAAAAGTTTGATGGAAGTGGATTCGAAACACTGGGACGACGCAAAAATATGGATTTCCCCGTAGAGTTTATAGTCTTTTTGCCCTGAATGGCGGCCATCTTGGATTTATCATGCAGGTCACGCCTCCGCTAGGTATGAGTCAGCAATCTAGGTTTATTACAGGCGGTGTGCGTATTGGGATCGCAAAGCATCACGGGTGAAAATAAAAAATAGCTCATTTGCATTCAGACCACGCTCGAATAAACATCTGAGCCTTTGTTGAATATTCATTGCTATAAAGTGTACTTATTTGAATAATGGAATTAGCAATTTGCTGCCGTTCATTAAAGGTTCGGTAAACAACACAATCTGACTATGTTTTCGAGTCAAAAAGTGGCCATAGACGCTTCATGTTGGATCCACAAAGGACTATATATTTCGATGAACCTGAATGGCAACCGCGAAGGGTGAGTGATATTTTGATATTCTCAAACCTCAACTCTCAAAGATAAGTTTATAAAGTACGAGACATGTTATTGTTTATAATGAAGTATTTTACTGTAGATTGATAATGATTTTATAATGGTTTTCATTATATTATTTCATAGATGCGCTGAGATCTATAGACGACATTTACAAATTACAAAAGCCATCGAACATCAACGTAGACAGAGGTAAGAAAACTACATATACTGAATGAACTTGACCATCTATTATATAGGTTTGCATTTGCTAGACATTAATAGCCGAAATTCAGTTGAAGCTTTGTTATATATTTTGAAATAGGCAAAGCTTTTGGCTAGAGCTGATGAGCCTAGTATTTCAGAAGAGAAGCAAAGAAACTGAGAAGTCAAGCTACATCCATTGTGCACCAAGATGTAGAGAACTGTATAAATGTTAGTTGAGTATAAAAGTTCATATACTAATTATTCCTTTTTTACATTTTGACATACAGTGTAAGTATTTGCAATGACTACATGGAATGGGCCTACTGTAATTATAAGTTTTTAAATTTTTTCTTTTAAAAGGTCTGCAAAAAGGAAAATATTAAATACATTGTTTCTCCATGCGAATCTGATGCCCAAATCGCTTATATGGTTGGGAAGGGTCAAGTAGATTTTGCTCTAACTGAGGATTCAGACCTATGGTTGCAAGAAGGTTTGTACTATCCAAATATTGGAAACAGATTGACCATGCACAATACCCTTTTCCCTCAAGTAAATAAAGTTGGGGGCATTGCAGCTTAATGGGTTAATGCAAGTCCCTTTCTTGATAATAAATTACTTACTTAACTTAAAAATAAAGGTAGGGCACAATGCAACTTAATTGGTTAAGACCTGTTTACACTTCCAGTGCAATTTTCTTTCTTTGACACATGTATACGAACAAGTAGATGAGTTATGAATGTGCTTAGTGTTGAACATTCATAATTCATCCACTTGTTCACATCCATCAGAAGTGTATATGGCCCTTTACAGTAAAATGGGGAAGAATGAAGTACTCCTGAGGTAATTATTGAAAGGATGTATGATTTCAGGGTGATACAAAAGGCCGTCAACCACATTGTGTCACATATATACCAGTATCGGGGCTGTCCAGGTGAGGGAGCAACATGCCAAGTTGCTTGCAGCTCAGTGGGGTACCCAAAATATCACAGGAGGCAAATTGTGGGGGGGGGATTAATTACGGAAAGCTCATTCCAAATTCACTGCATTTTTTTTGTCATTTGTTTAATACATCATCATCATCATCATACTACTACATAGTAAGAATTACCGCTATCAATGCAGACCCTGTCACCCTCAATGTACTTTAACATTTGGGAGCCTTTTTTTGTCCCCCCACCCTTCCTTTCCCTCTCCACTGTGCTGGCATTTATGGAATGGCATTGTACATTTTAGGTAATGGTAAAGGTTTCAATGAGTGGAGACGGCACTGTTTTCTTGTTGGATGAAGTAATAGATGGGCTACAGCTGACATTTGAAACGTTTCTTCGTAGTCTTGATGACATAGTGTCATAACTTGATAAAAATTTCTTTACAATATCTCCACAAAAATCTTCTGTATTATCATCAATGTTATCATCATTGGCACAAGAGCACTGAAGTAAATCATCTGTATGTTGATGTGGTGGACTGCTCAAACAACTTCCAGATTTGGAAGTGTCAATATTTAAAGCTTCGGATTTGATGTAATCAATGTCAAATGCTGTCTCTGCTTCTGACAAAGTCTTGAATTTTTTTTACAATTGCTTGATAACTCTGCTACGACATGAAACACCTTTGATAGAAAAAAATTGATATTATACAAAATAATAAACACAATTTTATATTAACCCATTAAACTGCATTGCACCCAAATGTGCCCTACTTATTATTTTTCTCGGCCTAACGTGACGACTTTGCTGGTTAAGGGGAGAGCACTGGCGCTCAATGGGTTAAATACCAGGCAAAATACTAATATTTGCCTGGGCAAAATACTAATAATTTAATAAAGAAATAAATGCCTGCCAAATGGAATGAAGATTCAAATATGGAATACAGACTGCAATCATCACTCATTGTCGTTGCCCTCAAACATACATGCATCGGAAACAACCTGCCAAAACCGAAGCCCCACTGATAGGGATAGGAATAAGCTGTTAATGCTCAGCTTATTCCAACATAGCCACGGGTTAGAGGGTTGGGGTTTACATTGACTGGTGCGTGAAGATGATATACTAGAATACTTTTGAATGTAAACGTGGTTTTATTTCAATTCCCCTTATTTTTTTGCTGTATTACCACTATTACCAATACACAATTTTATATGTTAAATATATTTAAAAAGAAACACAAACCTGTTCTAGATGAGTTACAAACTTTGTTGACGGACTCAGCACAAGCATCCCAAAATTTTGGGTCTTTTATCATAGGCCACTTGTCTGTATATGCTTCATTCCAAAACAGACAAATATATTGTGTTAAAGCTGAACATTCCTCATCAGACCATTCTATACGACTTGGACGCGAATTTTTCGATTTATCAGGAAAAAGCGTTTTTCTTGACGTTACATTTGCAGTTTGTCGTTTATTTATTGGCTTCCCTGGTGTATTGCCTTCTTCAACCACACGCCTTTTGGATGCCATTGTGGCTAAATACTATCCTCTACGAAGGGAAAAAATCACCATGTTCAACTACTTAGAACTGTGTGTTGCAATGGGGAGCGTTGGGGAGCGTTTACATTTTTATACAGAAGAAGTACTAAAGAAGCCATATCCATTAGCCAACGAACGGCTACAAAATACTCGCAAACTGCAAACAAATCTGACCCTAAAATTACCACACAAATCTGACCATAAAAATATAACAAAACCATTTGCACACGGATTTTGAATGAAACTAGAAAAGTGCTCTCGGAGCTTCATAAAACAATAAAAAGGTATAATCTGTGTAAAACATAATAAAATATTGATTATAAGTGGGATAAAATGAGTGTAATAGCTCACCTGTTTTTAACTTCTACGTCGCCATTTTGAAAAAGCTTCGCCCATAGTGCTTTGCGATCCCAATACGCACACCGCCTGGGTTTATTATATCTATGGTGTGATCGGTGTGATGGGTGGTGCGAATTATAAAAAAACATGAGTAAGTCATATCAGTAAGTCTGAATTATAACTTATAAATCGCTTTTTGGGACTTCAGGAAAAGCGGCGGAACAAATTTATCGTTTACACTTTATAAAAAAGGATAAATAGAGATAGATGGTCGAAAAAATATGGCAAGTATCTTATATTAAATTGTTGATGTATTTTTAATAATATAGCCGTAAGAATGTTGTTTTATTTACATAGATTTTAATTTTTTTCCAACTTTTAATTTTAATAAAATGCAAATGATAAGAAGGGAAACTTCAAAAGTTGGAGATAATTATTTTAGAAAGTGCAAAATCGTATTGAAAACTCAGCAGCGAATATCTCGAAAACGGTGAGTTGCGCGGATAGGAGGTGGCAGTTAAAACGAAAGATTAGGCTTTAATCTATCACATTATGCGAAAATTACCTAAATCGAACCATGGAAATTCGATATTTTCTAAAATAGCGTCTCCTCATTGGTCGAAAAATATCATGTGACAGCTGTCACGGGAAATTTGGTCAGTGTTTTTGAAGAGGGGTGTTCAAATGATCATTGGTGCATCTGCCATCCTGCTGCCTGAGTCTGCCTCACATTTTTACTTGTCAGACCAACACATGCAGTATATAATATTTTTTTCAAAATACAATATCTTTGGATCTTGTTAAATTCATGTTTAACATGCCTTCGAAACTTAAATTCTCAAGGGAGACTTCTAAATCTTCAAGTTCGCTACTTCGCATTGGATAAAGACATAAAGTGCATCTTCTTTATCATCGTTATCTACATGATATTATATAGTTATGTTATAAGTGCATGCCATGTCTGAATATTGGTTTAAAGACTAACACTAGCATTAAGAACGTCAAAATATACAATGAAATCATACTATAACTTAAAGTATATACAAGCCGTTTTTGAAGAAACCAGTTAGATTTATCAAGCATACATCGACATGCAAATATCACAATATGGCGACCTTTGACCTTTCACATGATTAATATATAGTGATTTTTTTGTTATAAAATAGCTTCAAAATAACGTGAAATTCATTCTACTTACCTTCAAGACTTAAATTATCAAGTGACAATTCCAAATCCTCAACTATAATGTCGTTTTCACCTCGCAATTCGGTCATCCCCGAGAACCGATCAAAATCCCTGAGAACCGAACATTATATGGCAGAGGCTTCTCCTCCTTTCCCCCCTTCGCCTCCCCCCCCCCCTCATGTCCTCTAATGTCCCTACTTTACCATTATTACCCTCCACTACGAAAAATGTGATTGTTACTTCCGCTACGAAAACTATATATTTCCTTTGATTTTATTGCTGTGAAAAAACAACTTTAACTGTGAAAACAACAAAGACGCCTCTGCGGAGGAGAGTGATTTAAGTGTTAAAACTGATTAGTTTGAATATTTGAAAAAGCCAAATCAAAAGAAATAATATTCTGAGTGTTTCTAGCTAAAAACTAGCCGAGAACAACGTTTAGAACATAGCTGGTTTTACGGCATTATTTTGCATATATTAATGATATCGGTCGCCATTTTGTTTAACCTTCTTCCTCGATCTCATATTCGCTTTAAATCAGCTCATGGTCGTCACAACAGCTGCGTTCAAAACCCATAGGTGTGACAGACTCCAGTCATATTCAGGTAGATGTAATTTGGAAAGGTCGTCCTTGAATTTTTGGGAGAAATCGCTAAATGTTGTTGCCGAGAGGTTCAATCAAGTTGAAGGACAACATGCAAATACCCTTCCCTCAACCTTCAATTATAGCAGGCTTAACTCAGTGGTAACTTCATCTCGCGCCCATGCCGGCATGCTGCGCAATAAAACCTTAATGTTGCTGTCCAAATATATTACATAAAGCAAAAAGGTGTGTGAGCATTTATGAAGCAATCAATTTATATTTCTTATATATTAACCATATTTCTGGGCAGAATTATATAGTCAAGTCGAAAAGGGTATAATATTTAGAGCATTGTCTTCAATATTCCCTTAAATTAAATGGTGCAGCTTTAAGTATATCACTAAAGTAAGCAAAAAAATACACAGGTCACGGTGTTGGTGTTTCTCCAGATTTGCTCTTTTATAAATCACCAAATTTCAAAATTTGGAAATGTGTTCATGAATAATAAATACTTTTAAATAGTGTGTCATTAGGGAGTAGGGACCATATGTTAAATAGTCAAATATCCTATTATAAAATGATCAAACACATACTGATGATCCAGCACAAACTATTTTAAAAATTTCTAAAATATATATTAAACCTGTTGAGGCAGGGATTCCTTTTAAATACATGCAGTATTCGATATTATCATTCTATTTTAATTACTTCACGATCTAATTAACATGTGCCATGCACATTTCTCCATTTCTTAATGCCCATAATTTAAAGTGAGATGCTAATAACCGGTTGCTCAATGTCCAGTCTACCATAACGCACGTCTATCATGTGATGTAACCTTAAGAACACAAATCCCGGTAAATTATTCGATCTAGTGATTCTTCAAGCCACATAGATGACTTTATATGGTTTAAATAATTGAAAAGAGCCAACACGCTGATATATCTAGGTCCAACTGTGCCTAAACATCGCTAAATTCAGCTTAGTCACAGAATAGGAAATGACCAGAAAGGCCACTCAGCAGTGCAACGTGACACCCTATTTTTATGCAGTTATCTGGCCAGAATAATGCCGGAGCAGCCAGTTCAGCGTGTTTATTGGTCAGAAAATGCAATTGACTGGCTAGAATAATGGTAATGAACATGCGTAATGCGACATGCGCAGCGTCAAAAACTTCAAAGGTTCGGCCTCAAGTGGCCCTTCTAGTCATTTCCTATGCTATGGCTTAGTGATGATGTTACGCTTTAATTATAGATGTTGAGCTTTTTAATTATATATTGTATAAGTTGCACATTTCCATTATAATATTATCCATGCTAAGTTAAGAATTGATAGAACATTTGTATATCATGTAAACGATGCTAAAAATCTCGTTATTTCTAGGTTTGCATGGCGATAAATATAATTATTTTCCGTTTATTGGAAATTTGTTAAAGTATAGTACTCAAGTCCATTCCGCTCATGCGCATGTTTGTTTGCATCACTTTTAACAACATTTTCAAATTAAGCCATTAGTTTTCGCTATATGTGCACGAAAGCTATATTGCATATAAGATGCTATATGGCATCCTTTTACCCAGCTGACATCCATCCTCTCGCCTGTATTCTAAAAGGCTTTTAGTAAAAGCTCACTCACACTCACACTCAAAGAGTGGAGGTTCAATCTGAGCTTCCCTTGAGTGTCCGTGTTGTTTCTGAATACCTGGAGGGTTAGTGCCGTACCATACTACGTGAGTACTCACCCTCCAGCTATTCAAACATAGCACTGACACTCAAGGGAACCTCAGATTGAACCTCCACTCTTTGAGCATAGAGTAAATATTATATAGAGGGTTCACTCTCTTGGGAACCTTTGAATTTTTTGGGGTCGCGCATATCGCATTACGCATGTTGGCCGCCATTTCTCTGGCCAGTCAATTGCTTTTTCTGGCCAATAAGCACGCTGAACTGGCTGATCCGCCATTTTCCTGGCCAGTAAACTGCATATTTTTGCATAAAAAACCGAGGACACGTTGCACCGCTGAGTGACCCTTCTGTATATATCTTTCTTCTGTGCTTTGAGTGTGAGTGAGCTTTGGAATACAGGCGTTTGAGTCGCTGACCTTGATGAAGTCAGATATGCAATTTTGCTTATTCAGTATAGTTGTCATAGAAATCGAATATATTATCGAATATTATAATTCAATAGCTCTTGCTGTTTTGTGACTGGTCTTCTGAAACAAAAGATGTTTGTGACTCGGTCTTTAGAATGACGATTTTTATAGTTTATTGTCTTTTATTGTCGTAACCAAACAATCACACATCCTGTTTTGTGGCTTAAAACATAGCACCAAGTCATATATCACGCAATCAATGACAATATCATGGATTAACACCAGAAGTACTGTAAGCGTAAGAGTAAGGGCTGTAATTGATAACACGAAGTCGCAGGCGAGTAATCCTAGAGCTGTACGTTTCTAACATGGCAGGTGAGAAAATGGTATGATATACCGAACAGTATAGATGGAATATTCGAACGAAAATTTATATACATTTTTAGACGTAGCCTGGGCAGTTCGAATAAGCTAGGTCTAAAATGTATATAGATTTTCGTTCGAATATTCCATCAACTTCTTATACATAACAGGTACTTAGCATGCAATCAGACATGCGAGTGTAGACCGTAGTTTCCGAGTGTAGATCGAGAATTCGAAGGGTTCATTAATGTCGTGACAACGTACCGTGGCGTGATCAGTGAGGTGTGCATCATATAATCGTATAGAGTTTATTTCGAAAAGCTGATGATATTGAGACAATATGTTCACACACCTATATTGTATTTCCACCATGCTATTGATTAGAGCTTTTTTGAATGAAGTTCAAATGCATTTTTGGACAAATAAATATTAATAAATTCATTATATTTTTCTTTAATCGAATTAATTGCTTTCGGCATTTAATTTGATCGATTTCATGCACATGAGTCAAGTGAGATATTGGCCGTCTACAAAAGTATTTGCGAAATACTAGCAGTCTATAAGAGCATTCGGTACACTCATATACTAACTTGTAAAGTTTTTAGGTGAAGTTAATGTTTTACTTCAGCGACTCAATATATCACATTCTGTGACGCTTCCTGTTTGTGGTCACAGTTATGCATATTAATTATAGAACAAGACGCTATTGAGCGTAAAGGTCGGTTTACAGTTCGCGCGAATTGGTCGCGCGAAGGAGCGAATTTGTCACTGAGCATGCGCGAGGGTTATTTATGGCAAATTTCGTCATTCTGCTTGATTCGCAGCGACTGGTGAAAGAGTTGAAAATTTTCAACTTTTTCGCCAGTCGCAGCGAACGAATTAAATTTTAGCCAATCAAGAGCCAGGACTTTTGCAAGTTTAAAATGTGTAAACCCGATTCGCTATGTTCGCGCGAATAATTCTCCAGTTTGTGCGACGTATTCGCGCGAACTGTAAACCGGCCTTTAAGGGGCGACCATTTGATTTTTGTGTGGGGGCGGGTAGATTTTGATTGAGCCCGATACTTCTCTTCACCATCCGAGGCTGTTCGATATTTTTTTGTTGTTCAAGGCTCTCGCACGATATTTCTTTTGTGTACACATATAAAGTATGTATATTTTATATGAAATCCCTGTGATGAGATGTAGCTTTGGATATTAAACTCGTTGCTTTGAGGAGCATAGCTTAGTATCATGGTTGATTGAATAGAAACTAGAGGGAAACCTAAGCACATGCTCTTGAGCCATGGGACCAATTTTACAATAAATTTTTGATCGAATGATCGTCTGTGATACGTTCTTCGTCCAAAGGACTTCTTACTGTACCCTCAGCAAGACTGGTGAACTATGGTGAACGATCGTTCTCATAATTATATTGCGCCGAAACTATGGAATGAAGTGCCAGAGTACATTAGGAAAAGTGAATCGTTAAACATTTTCAAGACAAGGCTAAAGACATATCTTTTTAAACAGTATTATGACTAGCATACACAGTATTAGTAACTTTACAACATTTTAAATATTCATTGTTTTATATTCGTAATATATTATGCAAAACTATTTTATGATCTTAAAAAACATATATAGTGATTTAAATGTTTGTAGTTAATATATGTTATATATATATTTATATATATCCTAACTTTTTGTATATATTTAACTTTTAATGTTAAGCGCTATTGAGCTTTGGGAAATAGCGCGATAAAAATGAATTATATTATTACATACACCCGGGTATGTGAAAACATTGTGGAATGCAAAGTCGTCCGCCATTTTGTTTTGTCATGGACGGGACTCGACCACTGATCTGAAAATATAGTACCTGGAAAGAGCTTCTATACCTATGAAAATTGAAGTCAGTTTTAGATTTGGCGGCCATATTGGAGGGACCAGCGATGGCCGTCGTACAAGCAGTGCAGTATGAGGATATATTTTCAATTTGCGCTGTGTTGGGCGATGGAATTATTGAAGTTTAATTGGAAATATGTAAAGGAGTTTGTATATTGTTAAAAGTCACCGATTTGGTTTGATTTCGGGCGTTTCTCGGCGAAAAAACTGTTCGCGTGTGTATGTTGTTGTCAGCCATGAGTGAGCATATTCACGTGAAAATTTTGGAATAAATCGCCGTACTGTGCCTCTCGGCGTAGAAATCAAAGAAATTACAAGAAAGGAGACAGTTTCACATGGGAAAGTAATACTGGGCAAATAGTGATGGTGAAAGATCGGCCTTAAAACGGGTTTTTGTGACGATTAAAGTCGACGAACTTTGCGTGTTGTAGATACAACAATTAACAATTGATTGTTGTTGCCCGGACGTTGTTCATACTTGTATAAAATACGACAGTATATTTAATAGGTCCAAGAAAATAGTTCATTGTTTGCTGAGGCACTATAAATAGAAAGTACTTATGCTGTTATGCATTTTTTTTGCATTCACTAAATTTAATACACTGGTCAGATTGATAGAATTCGTCAGAATGTTCCACTACAAGGGTTGCATTGCCAATGGTTGGATTGCAATAAATGCCACAACAGCATACATAGGGCAGCTTGGGCGACAAGTACAAAGTATATTGTTCACACTGTATGCACCAAATTACCAATCCAATAAAGTGTCACAAATTTGTCTGCTGTGTCTCAAGAGATTGATTACATGTCATCTATATAAAGCATCATGCTGTGGCATTTAGTTTCCTTATGAATTAAATGAACAATTTATTTACAACATGTATTTTAAGCTTGAATCTGTACAGAGAAAGCAGGGGTGGTGCTAGTGGGGAATACATGTTCTGTTGGGAACCCCAGGGATTGTCATATTCAGTTACTGTAATTGAACTACAAACCGCCATATAATATGCATTAATACTCCCTTTCCAGAATCTGGAATTTAAATTATTTTTTAGTATCCATTCCAACTGAGTTACCCATTCCTGACCATCTCACTGTTACAAGTAACAATAACAACATAAGACACAACAGTCAACAACTAGACACTAAATAAGTTGGTATTGTGATACACTAAGATGCAAATAAACCTTAAGCAAACTTCTGTGCACTTGACTTGAATGCTGATTAAAGACATTTAATGTTATACCAATGTTTGAAATTTTGTAGTATCCAGTCAGGATACAAGTCATTCACTATTTAGTATCCAACACCAAATTTTAGTATCTTGTGGATATCAGGATACTGCAAATTTCAGACCTTGCCCTAAAAGGATGGCCTAATATATTTAGCCCCTGTTTTTTTCCTGTGCCAAGGAATTAATGACACAATAGCTGACAAGTAGGTCAGGAACCAAATGGTATAAATCTAGTTTAAAGACATATCAAAAAGAAATTTGAATTAATAAAAACATTTCTCAATGAGAACTTTTACAATAGCATTGGTCAGTTATCATGGTATGCTGATTTATTGCATACAGCTTTTTGCAAATTCTTTACAGGACACAGAATGTTTCAGACAGGTAAAACCTTTCACAGAAATTTAAAACATACTTTTACAAGAAATATACAGTATAAAAATTAAAAAAGTTTTTATGACTTTACTACAAACATCATATTAAATTTGAAGCATGAACTGAGCATAGAAAGTATACTATTATTTACATCACTAATAAATTCTAGATGTCCTATATGGCGACAGTGCATCACGGCCACTTACGCGTAAAGTTTCTGTAATAACATTCATTTTCAGCCTGATTCAGTGATTCCTCATTATTTATACACGCAATATTACTCCCACAAGACGTCCTGTCTCGTTTCTTGTTTTACTATGGAAGGCAAAATATTGTTGCTACAACACGCAAAGTTCGTCGACTTTAATCGTCACAAAAACCCGTTTTCAGGCCGATCTTTCACCATCACTATTTGCCCAGTATTACTTTCACATGTGGAACTGTCTCCTTTCTTGTAATTTCTTTGATTTCTACGCCGAGAGGCACAGTACGGCGATTTATTCCAAAATTTTCACGTGAATATGCTCACTCATGGCTGACAACAACATACACACGCGAACAGTTTTTTCGCCAAGAAACGCCCGAAATCAAACCAAATCGGTGACTTTTAACAGTATACCAACTCCTTTACATATTTCCAATTAAACTTCAATAATTCCATCGCTCAACACAGCGCAAATTGAAAATATCTCCTCGTACTGCACTCCTTGTACGACGGCCATCGCTGGTCCCTCCAATATGGCCGCCAAATCTAAAACTGGCTTCAATTTTCATAGGTATAGAAGCTCGATCCAGGTACTATATTTTCAGATCAGTGGACTCGACCTTTTCGTAAGTTATGCGCATGCGCAAGTTCAAGCCGAGAGAAGTACTTCCATCTTGCAAACCTTTTTCAAAAATAGTTTTGCACTCATTTTATAAGTAAGTCTCTATGTAAGTAAGCTTATATGTTAACTCTACAAAACAAAAGGAAAAATTAACAAGAGGAGAAACAGTCGAAAGACCGAAAAAGGAGCGTTTTAAACAGGCAAGTGTCTATTTTGCTGTTTTTTTGCATGTTTGCTTTCATGCTTTGCCGATTTTTTAACATAGCATGCAGTATAGTTTGTGAATTTGAAAATGTGTAGATCATTCTGTGTGGTCAATACAACATTGATTGATCTTTAAGAGTTGATTTCAAATATGTTATAGAAAAATAAAAGAAACATTAAATCTCAAGTGCGAAGTATAAAAATACTCCTCGAAAAGCAGTTGAAGTTTTTTGAAAATTTCGAAACGTTTTGTGCAAGTCTAAGGTTGAATGTTACAGTAAATCAAAGCTAAAAGAGTACATAATAGCATATACCCACTTTATATAGTTGGGCAATTGATAATTTTATAGTTAAAAACAAAATAATATTTTGTACAAATTAAAATATAAAAAATATACAATATTGCGTGTTACCATGGTTACATATTCGTCGACACAGTACTTCATGTTACAATAACTTTTGGGGAGTAAATTGTTTGGTTCAAATGGCGAGGGGTTCTGCATGCATGTATTTCTAGTTATTATTATATTACCCGTTAAAATTTAGTCCGCGGCATAAAATCTGAGACTTCCGTCAAACGGTACAGTTTCGTGCATTCTGAGACCTCTCTGATCGACTGACCCAAGAGAGTATACATTCAAGATTGTGTACACTGGTTCAGAGTATTAGTTACTAAATAATCATTCAGTCTCCTGGAAAGGCTTGTTCAATATTTTTTTATTGCTGTTTGCTCTTGCTCGATATTTATTTTGGAATTCTACCCGCGCCCGCATCAAAAATCAAATGGTTCGCACCTAAGTCGCTGGAACATTGCTGTGGTGTGTTTTCAGGAAGAACGCGCACTAAAACAGTTTTAGTTAAGCTACGCGAATTGAATTTTTGTCCCATTTTGAAATACCTTTATTTTTTTGTTTGGTATCAACCAATATCTGACTCCTATGAACAGCTACAAATGTTAGAAAGTATTTTATATGTATTGCATCTTTACTTTAAGATAAGATCATAGGTGTAGAGTTTTGTTTTTGTCTGAGGGGGCTGAAACTTCAGATACATGATATCTTACTATACTTGCGAGTTACAAATAGTGACGATCCTCTGATATTAGATATACGGAAGTATAGAATATTAAATTGCCAATTGTCTGATCATTAGCACATTAGTCATGACAGACAATGATGAGATCGTGACATTTAAGATATAGAAAACATTTTCCGTGTTTATTTACAGTTACCTACGCCCGAGTAAAAGTTGGAAAAACGAAAATTTTTATAAATCATAATTTTCAAATTTTGTTGCTTTTCCATGTTGTCAGTTATGTGTTTACTCAGAGTTTCCCCTAAACACATTGTTTTACAGATCTCCGTGAGTTTTAACCTCAGTAATCTGGTATATCAGTTTATTATATCGGTAAACTAATTATGTATGCAGTACCTTTGGACGATTATAACTTCTGTTTTAAAAACTGCGTGATTTTCGCTAATACAAAAAATTCAAAATAAATACTTCTACTTGTTGTATCGAAGCAAAACTTTCTACAAGAAGCCCATAGAAGTCTATTGTCAAATCCGTGAACATTACCCACTGTTAAAAAGCTTATTTTGTAAGGATTCCAATGGTGTTAGTTTCATTTGCAGGGTAAATATTTGAAATTGAAATCTTGACAACAAATACAACATATTAAAATTCGACCGACAAGAAAGAGTTCCTTAATGTCCCACAAAACAAAATGTGTTTTGAATCTTTAGGACTGCATTTTCTGCACTTTTTGAACAGTATTTTTGAACAAATGATATGTTGATATTTGTTGTCAATATTTGCCAATATTCATAGCATTCTACCAAGAGTCTGAAAATTCCTGAGAAATTAATACAGAATCGAGTTTCTGATTTAGAAGATGTCCAAACAACCCGAAATTTGGGCATTGTTTACATCGCGGGACCCCCCATAGCACATGCGCAGAATGGACTTTACATGGTCTTTAAATAAATTCTGTTATACACAATTAAATGAATTACTACAGTTCTATCTTATCCATAGGCGTAGACTATGGGGGACTGAGGGGCTCGAACCCCTCCATAAATCTTACTGGGGGGGGGGTGGCTTAGCCCCTGTAGAAATTTTCAGGGAGGTCCTGCATGTATATCATATACAAAGAATTACAAATATATATATAGAAAAGTAACATAGTGGAAAAATATATAGAAATGAGACTAAAACTGAAAGTTTGTATTAAGAGTCATTTTAGCAACCGTTTAAAGGAAGTCAAACTAGTTGACTGCCGAACGGTAAGTTCCAAATTGTTCATTGGTTTACGTTTGTGACTCGCTCTTTGTTCTTAGCTTTTTTGTCAATTTAATTGTTATCACAATACCTGTTCATATAAGTAAGTGGTGACCTGACTGTGTAGAATACAATTTTGTAAATAATTTTGGGTATTTGCTTTTTTTCTTGATTTATTCTTGTCGTATAATACAATTATGCTCAGTGTTGTATCCTTGTATCGAATTTTTCGAAAATCCCTCGAATATCGCAAGAATAACAAAGTTGGAGAAATTTTACCATCCAAAATCCTCTAAACTGGCTTAAGTACCATGCAACTAATCCATAAATTGTCCGACAATCAGATTAACTGCCTCTGTCTCAATAAATATATAGGATAATAGGAGATTAGCCAATGCTTCCTAAATGTATGTCTAATGTGATGCACAATACTATTCGTTTTAGTTCTCCCGGAAGACGAAATGACACGTCGGAGCACGAGAACACACACATCTTGTTTTAGAACAGTTTTTCGAAAACGAATTTTCCTACCACTCATTTTTCTCCTACCACTTGGATTTTATATAATGCTCATGTACTCCGTTCACTTGAAACGTGGTGTGGCTGTAAATCACAGAAATGAACATCTGCCGTCACTCTCCTCGAAAATCACAGAACATCGTTTTGAGAAAGACAAAATACAACGTCTGGTAATATTAGGGGCTGGACCAACGGGTCTTGGGGTAGCCTACAGGCTGTATGAACAAGGCATATTGCGTACCAATACACAGGTTGTTATCCTTGAACGTCAGATGAAGCCTGGAGGTCTTGCAATGTCACACCGAGACAAAGCTGGGTTTTTATGGGATAATGGAGGACACGTTGTGTTTTCACATTACGACTATTTTACTAAGCTTCTTGATAAGGCTGTTTCGGAATGGAATAAGCATGAAAGAGCGGCTTTTGCTTTTATGAAAGGTTCAAGTGGACGTCGCTCGTTTATTCCATATCCTGTGCAAGAAAACGTTTTCTCTTTTGATAAGAGAGATCGTGAACGCGTTATTGAGGATTTAGAAAAACTGAATAATGAACAAAGACATTCCGCGAAAAGGCGTTCAGCTAATTTTGATGAATGGCTTGTAAATAACTTCGGAAACGTACTGAGCGGTATGTTCATGAGAAAGTTCAATAAGAAGGTCTGGACAGTAGATCCAAAACTGATGAATACTGTTTGGGTTGGTGAGAGAGTCGCTATACCGAATTTGGAAAAAATGAAAAAGGAACGTTTGAATAGTGAAGACTCAAAATGGGGCCCAAACTACTTTTTCCGATATCCTCGTTATGGCGGAACGGGAGGAATTTGGCAGGCGGTGTCGGATCTACTCCCCAGATGCTGGTTTCATTATGGTCATAAAGTTATTGGGGTGGATTTGAGCCATAAACGTTTGGAAGTTAGAGTAGACGACGATCCAAAACTAACTTACTTTTTAAATTATGATATTTTAATCACGACTGCACAGCTTGATGCGTTTGTCAACATGGACCAAAATGAAATCTTCGAACAACACCGACAACTGGAAAACTAACTTGTGTTTTCCGTGACCCACATTGTTGTATTGGCTTAAAAGGCCAACCTGTTAAAGAGTTGTCCAATAAATCGTGGATCTATTTTCCAGATTCAGATTCACCATTTTACCGTGCAACCGTATTTTCGAAGTATTCAAGTCACCATACCCCACATCCAGAAACCCAATGGTCATTAATGTGCGAATGTGCTCAACCAATGTCAAATGTTAACTTATTTTGGACTGAAAAAGATGTCGTAGAGGAAACAATTATTGCATTGATTAAATATGGTTTTATAAAAAGAGAACAAATTTTATCTACATTTTATCACCGACTGGACCATGGCTATCCCGTCCCATCAATTTCAAGAGAGCGCGTTCTTTCGGTTATCCAACCGTGGTTATAATCCAACAACGTGTTTTCCAGAGGACGGTTTGGGGGATGGCGATACGAAGTTGGTAACCAAGACCATTCATTAATGCAAGGAGTCGAAATAGCTGATTTTATTTTGAAAGGAGTTCCAGAGGAGACTTATCCAAACCCAAGTTTGGTTAACTCGATGAAGGCTTCAAACCGAACATTTAGAAATCCTGTACTTAGAGAATTGGTTCCAGATTACGAAATAATTCTGGCTCATTACAACGAAGATCTCACGTGGCTTGCAGACAATGCACGTTATTGTCATATCTATCATAAAGGAAATTCAGTGATCCCAGATTTTAGATTTAGAAAATGGGAGATTCTTCCCAATGTTGGCCGCGAATCTCATACGTATCTTCATCACATTATTAAGAACTACGAACGGTTGGCTAATGTAACATTATTCCTACAGGCTGGCGCTTACGAACATACCCAGTACGTTTACCAAAATTTGAGCACATATTACGAAGAAGCGAAGCAAAAAGGATTTTCAGCTAAGGGGTGTAGTTGGTGGAACGACTGGGGGTACATCAAGTTTGATACTCCTGGTTGGCGAAATGCTACCGATAAGGGTCCAGGGTCACCTTTTTTCAGGAGAACAAAACTTTCATTGGGGAGATTTTGGAGAGTTGCATTTAAAAGTAATCATCCAGGTCGTATTATATGGTGTCATGCCGCTTGCTTTGCAGTAACCAGAGAACTAATTCTCAAAAATCCTATTAGTTTCTACAAAAAATTGATTACATACGTTGAGGATTCCCAGGATCCTGAAGAGGGACACTACATTGAAAGAGCTTGGAGAGCTGGAGTGTTCTCCTTCTTTCCAGAACGCCACTGAGAAAAACGAAGGCTTAGAAATTCTTATTTTTATAATCATGTTATATTAACTCTTATTTCTACCCTCAATGTTCTTTTTTCTTTCATGTTACTTAAATAAAGGATAAGGGAAACGAAAGAAGTCTGTTTGGAAAGAAATAACTCATGGAACTGTAAAAAATATGTTTGATATGTAAATGAAATCAATTTACGACATCACAAGTGTGCATCTAAGAGGGTCTGAATGAGGTTTATTGTTTAGTGTTATTTCTTCTTTTTTTCTAAAGTGTTGAGTGTGAAAAGAACAAAAACATTACTGTTTAATTTTTAAACACTAGCTACATATTTTACTGTTAAGTTGCAAAATTTGACATTATGATGCTACAATGCTCCAAATTTAGTGTTATGGAGCCAAGCCATTTCATGCTTAAAGTGATTGAAGTACCCCCCCATCAAGACCCTCAAATCATGTAAATCAGGGATTCGACAGGAATTCGGATCCATTGATATTTTACTGATCAAAATGTTTTAATCATTTGCCTTCTAGAATCACTTAACGTGACGACATATTTATATTAGGCTAAACGTATTTCATAACTTTTAGAAAGAAATTTGGATGCAAATGGCTTCATGTCTTCTCTAAACCTAATTTACCTCATTTGGACCGGTTGAACATTTAGTGCTGCCTCCTTAAGTAATCCTAGAAGGCACACGGTTGGTTGTAATGAACAGATCAACACCAATGTATTGACATAATAGTAATCCATCCGGTATAAATACCTGAAACTTCTACTGAAGCGAACTTAGTAATACTACAAAATAATGTGAAAGACATGTTTTTGGGATACTCTGTATTTTAGAAAAAGTCTTAAGTCTTTAGTCGACTTACCGTTTGTAAATGATGCATTTTAATTTTGATATATACTATATCCTTGCAACATATATGCAATTTTTAACAATTAACAGTTTTTTGCTTTACGATTTTAATTGTTAAGATGTTGGTATGTCTACAGAATGTTTGCAAAGCATATGAAAATGTTTTTCCCATCGTATAATCTGAATGACTGAATCAATAGAAGGGTTATGTATAAATTAGAAACGATTCATTTTGTTTAGAGTAATTGTCGGAATTAACAACTGCGAATTCAGCACTATATTCAGCACAAAATAATCATCTATGCAACACCATGCTTTCAAGACGTGAGGTGAATACATACATTCTTAAATATAATCAATATATAATGAATCTCGGGATGAATGTGGTGGAAATTCATATTGGTTGTCAAATATGATGCTAGTATGCTAGAGAGACTTCAAGTATTTCTCAATGTTGAATATTATCTAGAATAATGTCATTAACATTGTTTTCCCGAGAAATTTCAGGAGTCAATGAAATCTTAATGTAGAAAAATACTAAGGAAGTGATTAGTGAATCAATGGAAATATATGCCGTAATGTTGTACCACATATATTGTACCACATATATTGTAAAAATTGTACCACATATATTGAACAACATTCTAAGAGTCGGAAATTGTTCACAAATATGACGTCATTATCTTTGCTATGGTAACAATGACGTTTCAATATGTCCGACATTTTACCTTTTAACGCATTTTACTCGAAAAAACGCCTGGTTACCCCTATTTTTTATTTTATAAAACATTTTCGTCTAGTACAGTGGATCATCTAAATAAGTTTAAAAAAATTCTGTAGAGCCAAATTTTTAAAAAATTAATAAACATGATTTTTCGCCATAAATATTTTTTGGATAATAAAAAATATTTTTTGTTCAGATAATCTATTTTTCTACAGGAAAACGTATGCAGATTATTAATTAGCGTTGTTGTGTCGTTTAATTAAGGAAAGGGTGGAAAAGAATCCGTTGACATCCGCCATTGGGAACAGTTTTGTCAACCTCCTTCCCTGCAAAATGACAGAACAGAACCAACAGAGACAACACAATGCTCTACGCTGTCCTGGGTAATATTTAATCGATCAACTACATTGCACAGGCATTGCAATCCCTATTATCAGGGAAGAGTTAAGGCAGATTTGGACGAACAATACGTAAGGATTTTTCTCTTTCTTTGTAGACATTTCTCTGGTCTTCCTGTAACATTTCCCCCCATAATTAATGACGAAATAAATAAATTATGACTGAAAATAATGACAACGTGTCGTTTAGTTAATTGCTAGTGAGGCACTCGAAACTGAACGATCAGAGCATCGTGTTTCTCGAAAGATGAAGTATTGAATATTGTTACCCTCTTATGGCGTTGATAAACGCTGATTTTCCAGTGCCACTATCTCCTGTTATACCAAATCGTAGTTTCACTTCTTTTCATCCCTCAAGCTTTCTCTTGAGAAATTATTTATTGTTGGAAACACCGTTTTCCTTAACGTATGTTATTGTATCTGTCAGATATTGTTCCAGTAAATCTGCTGTCGTATCTAAAAGAATTGGATATCTTAGAGATCGTGACTAAAACACCACATGAGTAACACGAGTGACATACGAGTTACATACGACTAACATACGAGTACATACGAGTACATACGACTAATATACGAGCACATACGACTAACATACGAGTACATACGACTAACATACGAGTACATACGACTAACAACATACGAGTACATACGACTTACATAAGGGTAATAAACTCGTTTTAAAGAATGAGTTGAGTTATATTATTAAACTCCTCATCAACAGGCCAATCAAAAGCCCGACACGGGAAACTGTCCAAAGTCGTATCTTCGGTTCAGTGCATGGACCAAAAATTTTAATACAAGCGATTAATCGCTATAAATTAAGTATTTTTTTCAAATTTTACACAAGTTCCTTTATGTCGCATTTTTTGAGCATTTAGATTTTTTTCAACAGCGAATTTTCCCACTAATATTCAGTGCATGTCCTTTATTTTAATAGTGCTATTTCAATTCTTACCTGTTGATAAAGAATTGAGCTATCGTGCAAGATCATGGCATTTTTAGTATCGCAATATAAGTCAGTTTATTCCAAACTCTCATTAGTTGCTGGGGGTACAACAGCAACTATAGGATTCGGCAAGCATTTTTTCTTCTACGTCGTTGGACACAAAATGCACCTACGTCAATATTTTGACGTCATGAAAATTATCCAGCAATAACCCAAGTATTATTCTTTAATATCCAAACGTTTATCTCTAAATATCCCATATACACACCAGACTTCACCACGCCATCTACCATGCAACAATATATAACATGCACAATTGTAGTTTGAATATATCTCTAAATTGTCGGCTTTTCTAGGTCTGTACTACCGTTACAAAGAGCGTAACATTTTGCACAACATGGTCGAATTTCGATGCAATCCGTGGCCATATAGCTAACGAGACTGTCGACTAAATCTGAGATTCACAAACAAATCAAAGATTATTGAATAACAGAGTGATTTTATATCAATATACAAATTTGTCAAATATGGTTGCACAAAGGCAAACGAACAACAGAACTGATACTGTAAGTACAAAATTAACATTAATTTGAAATGATATAATATTTTTATACAGTAACATATTTTACTGATTTTTAAACAAAATTAACTTTGTCAATTGAAATCTGTCACTAGACTTTCCGTCCGGTATCACAGTCTTGCAAAAACGTTTGTTGCACGTGAAAAGCCGAAGAAATATTTGTTGGCAATGTATTTGATCAGATACATAAACATCATATGTTCTTGCGGGGTGAAGCTACTTGCTTTGTTAATTTCGTTATCGTTGGATAGCTGGGAACTGTGCTTGCTTTCTTAGTTGTTGGACTGCTATCATTAAACTCAGTCGGCAATTTGAATTATTTGAGGCTTTTACTGCATTTCTCAACAACATCTTTCACACAGCATACTTTGGTTGTAAGCTGTTCGGGTTGTTGTTCCACCCATCTTTGGAACGTGAAAATAGTAATTCTATATGCATGGTCTTGGGAATATTTATATGTTAAGAGATACTTAAACGGACATTCTGAGGTTGAAAACATTTCGGTTGCCATCTCAATGGTAGACTTTATTGTTGCAACAAAGCCAATTTCGTCGACGAGTTCAAAGTAGCTGTCCATCGCCAACAGTTCTAAGTGTTAGTAAATATTTAGCTGTGTCTTTAAGGGTTGATTCCCAGACGCCTTTGGATTGGAGTCTGAGTGGCTGCTTGTTCTCTTTCCCAACAGGATTTCTTGAGTTCAAGATGTCAAATAGTCTGTCAATTGTTCTCACAAATGTTACAGTAGGTTGGCTGTTTTGAAATTTTGGCATCTTTATCGATATATCAAGAAATTCTATCGCTTCTGCTACTGATTAACTTAAAGTTTTTGCTGCTAATTTAACGTTCATTTTATGTTTATTATATTATAGATCTTGGTTCGACACTTGATTCCCAATCTCAGACCTTCATTTTCTTGCATAATGTGTAGATTGGGAAAAAAGTCCCATTCAATTTTTCCACCATTGTTGTCAGACAAGGTTGAAAGGCTTGCAAGGGCATTCCTGGCCAATTTTAACATGTGGCATGGATCCAGTATTACATATACATAATAATCCTGGGAGGAATGCTTGAATTTGGTTACCATGGACTTAACTTATACGTTGTGCCAACTATACAACCAAGCTGATTAAAATTGCTAATATTTACAGATGTTCTAGTACCTGTGATTGACCATACCCGTAATCCAGCTCCTGCTGCCTTCTTGAAAGCCATCCTTACAAGTTGTGGCTGTACAGTTGCTGACATCTTGTCAGAAAGAAAATAGCCAATTGGACACTTCCAGTGTATACGGGTTCCAACAAGAAGGAATACCAGTGCTTCTAATGCCAGAGTATCAAGGTCTTCAGGAGTTACAGCACCATAATTGATGAATCCAGCATACTGGTCATCATACATGGCATCAATGATAAGGCAACAGTCCTTTTTCATTGGTGACTTTTTTACTTCGATGGTTAATGATTCAAATGCTTCTTGGAGAAAACCTGGTTTACATGCAATCCACAGAGCTAGATGGGTTTGGTAGTGGTAAGATGGACCGAACATATTGGTAAGCTTTGGGGGAATCAAGAAGTAAAGGGTTAGAGCAATTTTCTTCCAGATGGAGAGACCGTAGTGTTGTTCTTTACGTTGTTGAAGAGTGATAACTGGAGTTTGACAAATGATGCATGTAATCTGTCAGCTATTTCAGTCTTAATAATTAGATTATCTTTTAAGCTATTTATTATGTCTGCCATGTTTGTCATCTTTGTTTTGCATCTTCTCAGTTGCTGTTGAAGATTTTTTACTTTTGCTTTCAATTGCTTATTTGTGATTTGAGATCCTGTCATGGGGCCTCCCGTAAACTTTTGCAGCTTGTGATGAGATAGTTTCTTGAGGCATTTGGCATTTACTGGTATTGCTCTGTAACTCTTCGGATATTTCGACTCGACTCCTAGTCTGTTCCGGTATACTGTAGTTTTATGACGGCGTTCATTCAATTGCAAGGAGATCGTTAAGGTTATGAATATTTAAAATGATGAAAATAAAGGAGAATGGAAATTATGAAGCTAAAGGTCAGGTAAGACGCAAATAATTCTGGCGTGTTCTTTGCACTCTAGAACAATAGACATAATATAATAATGATAATAATAATAATAATAACGATTTATTTCGGCATTTCCAACAAGTGACTCTTCATCCGTAAAATATACTTAATTATAGTTACGTACAATTATTAAGAAAGCTATCTAAATATATATATATATATATATATGTACACTAAGGTTTAAGTTGAAAGTCTGTCATTTGCTAAATCCATTAAAAAGGTTTTTGTTAGCAGTTCCTGATGTTTTTTTGGAAGACGGTTGAAAAATTTAGCGCAGGCGTATTGAAAAGTCCAAGTTATTAAAGGTACTGTTAGTTGTATCCCATCTGGTGATCTTAAGGTTCTTGATGGAATATGGCGTTTACCGTTGGAGATAGGTTAGCCATTGTGAACTATATGCAGTGCTTTGTGGGCAAGTTTAAGCAAATTATATTCTCGACGCTCTTGCAACGGTATTGCATGACCAGCAGTCTCGTGCACGAATCCCATTGTTCTCGTGTGTTAAGAAACCTTGCTGAAACATAGTCTATTTAATCTCAAATATAATACTCGTATCAATATCTTATATATATAGGCTTGCTGATGATCATGAGCATGCTGCAAAAGTCGGCAATATCGATACAACATTGGAACCAACTGAATTCACCCATCCAAAAAATCCACTCATTACTTTCTGTGATCTGCCCGGTTATGGTACGCTAGACCATCACGATCTTGACACCTATTGGAAAATATTCAATTTGGAAAATTTTGACGGATTTCTTATCTTCACTGGAAACAGAATGGCACCATTCGATCTGGCATTAGCAAATAAATTTATATCCATCGCCAAGCCGTTCTTTATAATTCGCACGCATATTGATATCTGCTGCGAACTCAAGATCGAGGACCAAGAAATACTCCATTCGATGAAAAAGAGCAATTAAAGAAAATGAAGGATAACATAATGGAACATTTGTCGTGTAATAAACAACACATATTTCTTATCAGTAACAAAATTTATGATCAAAACAAATGGGATTTTGTCCGCCTATCAAAAAAAATTATCAGTGTAGCAAGATAAATAGGTGGGTGCAAAACGAAGATTTTCAAGCAAACTTTTACAATTCTAGGTTCTCTATTCTAGGTTCGATGCTCTAATTCTAGATTCATTATTATGTTTCTGCATTTGCGTGAGGTTGATTTAAGAAATCTTTTATGATTTTATGATCAATGACGAATTAAATTACTGTGTTTTGGTCTCTGTTTATACCTTTTTTTCTTGTTTGATTGTTCATTTTTTGAACTGAACTACATTATATTCTTGCCAGGATCCATGGAACTCACGAGTTTAGTGTCTTTCCTCCAACTTTTGTTCCAAATTTTACAGTAAAATTCTACAGTATAGGATTTAAACATGCATATTTACACTTGATTTACAGTAGTTGTATAAAATCGGTTGATTGTCAGTCAAAAGTAAGTCCATGCTTGAGTGTTTTTGTCGACAAATTATATTTTATTGAATATCACCATACATTGTTTTGTAAATATCACAGAGGAAAAGTTTGAAAAAAGGTAGCAAGGGTCTTTTTTCGTACTCACTCGAGTTATTGAGCTCGATTGGTTAGAGTTCGAGCTCTAACCGATCAAAAACGTTCAGATATTACGTATCATGTAATTTCCGTAATGTAATTTCCTCGTAGTGGGCATGCTGAACACGCTTCCTTGAATTAAAATACCAATTAGGAAAATATTGGCTTAGCTGGGTTTTTAGTTTCTTATTTGTGTTTACATACAACATTACCACTTTAGAATGGAGAAATGAAATCAAGAAACAATACCTGGATGATGCACGTAAATACATTAGAAAGAAAGGTGTTCAAGGCATTGAAGAATTTCTCAGGGAAAAACTTGAAAAATGGAAAGACGTGAAACTACAATTTGGCATAACATGTTAAAAAAGGAAATCATCATTCATAAACGCCATGAGAGGGTTACAAATTTTTTATATCGGGTGTCCCAAAAAAAACTGGACAGTGTTTGATTTCATGTAACGTAAAAATTATAAAAGGTATTGCACTGAAATAAAGATCATTCTATTCAGAAAGGGCTAACTTAGATTTTGGTATATAACACTTGAATTTACATGCAATATTGAGCGAGATACAACTGTTTGAATTTGGAATGCGTTTTAGGAATTGGTAAAAACCCGGTAAAAAGTGGCTAATTAAACTAATTTGAAACATTGCCTCTTTGAGATTATTTTCTAGCAAATTTACTCTTTTGTTGGTCTTGTTAAACACGTGTGAATAAAAATTAAGTAATACTGTACAATAATTCATGTTGATATCAAAAATTGGTTCATGCATTCCTTTTACCAAAAAGAAATATTTATTATTTAACAGGTATAACTACATAGGCTGTTTTATGCTAATTTTTGGCATTTTCAAAAACGGTAGTTCAGCGTTCAAACATCAATAGCGCAGTCAATATTGTACGTAAATTCAAGTGTTATATATCAAAATCTAAGTTAGCCCTTTCTGCATAGAATGGTCTTTATTTCAGTGCAATACCTTTTATAGTTTTTACGTTACATTAAATCAAACACTGTCCAGTTTTTTTTGGGACACCCGGATATTCTTTAACCAAAACCTTGCTTTCACCATCACTATCATCATCATATTATCACCATGATCATTCCCATTACCATCATAATCATATTAATTATACATTCATCACCACCATCATAATCATCGATACCAATCGTCGTCATCAGAATCACCACCAATTTGTAAAGTAGTCCGTTATGTATTCCCTCTCTTTTGGTTCGATACTCTCTCTGTTCGAGTTGCCTGGGGTTTGTGCATTATAACTAGAACATAACCGCTCAGTTAGTGGAGCATCGAGCTAGCTTTTTGAAGGTCGCGAGTTCGAAACCCAACCACGGCAAGCAGTATTTTTTGCTTACGCGGTTTGGAATTATTTACTCGAGAACATTTCCTCCTATAATATTACCATATTACCGAGTGAACACACCACAACATTTTATATATTTAAATATAATTTGGTTCACGGAATGCCAAAGAGTGCTCGATAGCACGTGTTCTTAATCCTACAGTTGCAACTGCTTGTGTCTTTGCTCTGCGATAGGTTTCCAGCTTACTTGTACATTGTGTTTTGTTACTATAGACTTGACCTTGTTCATGCAATTATGGCTTACTTTATTTATTTCTATTCAATGGAGGGTTGAGGGTTGGGGGACTTCGGTGGCGCAGTCGTCAGAGCAAGCGCCTTTCACTTCTGAGTCTTGAATTCGACTCTCGCTGAGGACTTTACTCATCACACTCATGTGAAAAGAGTAAGTCAACGCTCTGCCGAAAGTCGTCGGTTTTCTCCGGGTACTCCGGTTTCCTCCCACAGGGAAAGTTGACTGGGTGGGTTAGGATACACAGATTAGGAAAGTATTATAACGTTAATTGTTGTAAAATAGATAATGTAGGCTACGTACATAATATAGGTAAGCGAGATACTTGATGTAATCGGTCACTGAAAAGTCCCAACGGGGAGTGAGCTGAATAATGTATGTATGTACGTATGTGTGTATGTATGTATGTATGTATGTATGTATAGCCTTAGAATTCACCTCAAAGTTGCCACTACAGCCACTTGAAGATTTTTTCATATTGAATGAAACCGGCTGTAGTGGCAAGTTTGAGGTAAGTGAAACTATATTATTTGTTCAATAGCTTTATGATATCCATCACTCTCTATTTTGAAATATATACACACTCTACATTATTGTCTTGTGTAGAATTGAAGACGATGATTACGATAATGGTGCAGCAGAAGTAGGCATAACAGAAGTAACGAAAACGCCCACTAAGTACGAACATCCTAACAATCCAACATTACTTTCTGGGATCTACCTGGCATTGGTGTGCCGCGGTATGAAAATTTTCGCACATACTGCAATAACGTTGAATTGGAGAAGTACGATATTTTTCTCATTTTCACGACAACACGTTTTACAAAAAATGATTAAAAATTGGCAAAGAAAGTGAAATCCCTTGGAAAATCATTTTTTCTTGTCCGTGCAAAGATTGATAATGACTGTGAGGCGGAGGAGAAAAAGCGAAACTTCAACGAAGAAGAAATGTTGAGGAAAACAAGAAATTATTGCATGGAACACCTCGAAGGCATACTATCCAGTGAAAACGATATTTTCCTCATTAGCAATTGGTTTCCAAAGAAATGGGATTTCGACCGTCTGATTGAAGCTATCAAGGACGCATTGCCCGATATTCCAAGAGAGTGTTTAACACTATCTTTATCAAATGTAACACGTGGTTGTATTAAGAAGAAAGGCTCGGATTCTTAAAGGTAAAAGTTGTTTACTGCTTCTGTATGATTTTTTGTTTAAAATTTTTCCCTTTTTTGTATGATTTGCTTTATTTGGGAACTGCATGGGTATGGTTTGTAACGGTTGTTTGTGAAGACATGTTTCTTGTCTTTTCGAACGATGTCATTATATACATTTACAACTTATCAAATAGATTGCTTTAATTTAAACCAGCGCCGTGTATGTAGTCCCAGTTCCATACTATTTTAATAAATATTTATTAATGAGATAATATTAATAAGTTTCGGCGGTTGACTGTTGTGTAAAAATACCTAAAAAATATAATAAAAACTTTGACGTTTACGGCGAAGGCCCTTCGTCTGGAAGTTAGTAACTACTAACGCCTTCGCTGGAAACGTCGAAGTTCTTGTATTTTTCAGATATAGTTTTACACAACAGTCAACCGCCGAATCTTTGTTACACTCTACCCACACTGGAACCGCACGTTCGAAATATTAATAAGTCTCTTTATTAACTATGAGTTCCCCCTAAAGATACTTTCTTTAAGTATTACTCAAGTTTTACTTAAGAATTAAAAAACGAGTCGCGTGCCGTTATGGTGTAATAATGCACGAGGGGGGAATGTTGGGAGAATACGAGAGAAGCTTGTAAAACACGAGGCGTAGCCGAGTGTTTTACACGCTTCTCGAGTATTCTCCCAACATTCCCTCGAGTGCATTCAGTTACACCATAACAGCACAAGACGAGTTTTTTTAATTCTTTTATATTATAAGTGGTAGATAAGCACAGTAAACAATTTTGTTCACAGATCAATATTGATATTCTCTTAACATGTAATCACTGACGTCACTCGCAAGTTTTTCAATGTTTTCATTGCTTGGCAACAACTACGCTTGAATTCTGGCCAGCGAAGGAGCGAAAAACTTGCAACTCAACAAAAATTAGGGATTAAAAAGGCACAAAAACTGTTGAAAAATTTTCAAATTATATGGTGCACAATGATAGACAGATTGGTTTTTCGTTGTTCTGCCTCACTTTTGTCCTGGATTCGGTATTAAAGCGAAGGGTTTTTGTCAAGCTGCTTTGACGACATTGGCTGTCAAGTTGATTTTTCATCTTGATCCAAATATATCGGGCAGTTTTTGTTTGAAGGTACTGTTTGAATATTTTTTGTGTTTTTTTTGCTAATTCAGTGGTTGGTGGTTAAAATTTTCTCAGACAAACTGTCAAGAAATGCATAAACATGTCGTATTTGTGTAGGTTTTTGTCGTTGCATCTTGACAGCTTAAAAACTGTACACATAGTGTTATCTAAATCAATGCCAAAATGGTTAATTTTAATTTTTTGCACCTAGAACTGTGGATAAACTTGGTTTGGTTTGTGTTTAAATACAGTTTTTGTACCTTTAAATGTCAAAATAGCACAGATTTTCGCGTTTCTTGTCGCCGTTGAATGCGAACTTTCAAGCAAAAAAGTATATTTCAAACTCAGAAACAGCTACGAATCTTTATTCGCCGTTTATGGTTCCCGTTGTTATTTGTTGGCTGGCTTTTTCCATCTCGTTTAGGTCTACTTTTTCTTGCTTTCTGACAGACTTTGGATTTAAAACTATTATAATTTTGTTCTATTATATTGTATTGACAATTCTGAGGAAAATTTAACAAGCGGGGACAAAGGGAGAAAAAATCAAAACTGTGGCCGTGCTTTTATTGCGTCATAAAGCACGCGAATTAGCCAATCAAATTGCTCGTTAGATACTACTTATAATATAATGCATGATATTGTAGTATTGCATATATGCAGCAATCCCTGCAAATGCTATATCTTTATTTTTTTGATACGCTATTAAAACTGACTATTCATGTTTGTTGTCTTGGTTTCATGGTTGACATCCGCTATTGGACTGATTTGAGCGGTTCTTGACTTTTGATCACTTTTCATTCCACTATGCTCTCCATCATGCACTCGGGTGTAAGTACCCCAGCCGAATTAGTGCCTTCGCTCGGGTACTATATTGTCATTATATATTTATCATTTCTTAACAAATTATATATAGGTCAAGCTATCGCACTGGCAGTAGCTGCAGCGGCGACCGATGCAATTCCTATCCCTGGAATAGGAGCTGCAGCTGACGTTGCACTTATTGGAAGTTCGATCATGCTCTATTACAAAACATTTGGCCTCAACGATATACCGCCCGAAAAGCTTGACAAATTGGACTCAAAAGTCGCGGACGTTATTCGGAAATTTAGGTTTCAATCAACTGCCACATATAGCGTGCCATTTTGAAAAAAAGTGATAGTCACAGGGTAGCCAGTGACTATCACTTTTTAGAGGCTCATTTTCGACCAATCAGAATGCAGGAAAAGCAATAGGCGCCTCAAAATTTCCTACTAAGACCACTGATCTAATAATACACTGGATATAGCTTCTATACCTATGAAAAATGAAGCCAAAATCAATCGGCGCAAATCTACTTCCGGTTACCACTTTGCAGCGAAAACAATATGGAGTTGTATAGGAAATGAGTCGGCGAGGCTGGTTTTTCACAATTTTGAGGCATTTCCAAGCGCTGGACTAAACCGTTCGTCTTGTAATGAAAAGAACAGAATATTTTCTTACTTTTGGGGACATACTTTTGTAGATTTCTGTAAAAAATCAGTCCATTTTCGGCCATTTTCGGCCAAAACTCTCTGCCAAGTGGTCTTTCATGCTGGCATTTTCGCTAAACAAATACTCTGGCTGAAGAGAAACTCAAGTCGAATGGTTTAAACGAAAGGTAAGCAATGTATAATAAGCGTTTGTCTTTCTCAATCAAGCGAAAAAGTATAGAATATCGGTGTTGCTTTCGGGTTATGTTGTGCTATGCCTATATGAACATTTAAAGCAACAATAGGTTTATATCTATGTAAATTTGGCTAATTGCATTTTGTATCTCAGATTGGAGTTTTGTTCTTGACCGAAAAATACATTTAAATAATATATAAATGGATTCGTTTCTAAAACAAGCTCTGTATCATTCATATTATAAACTGCTTCAAGTGTTTTTATGCAGAAAACGTGCAATCCAGTAGAGCCTGAGAGTAGTATGGAGCACTAGTATACACCATATTAAAATGGTGTATGCCATGGAGTTTGACTAGTTGTCAATTCTCACATTTCAAATTTTTATTATATAGAGACATGTCATCCTGATCCCACTGGTGCTGACCGCTGTGATGGCAGAGAGGTCCCGTATTATAGAAAGTGGCTTGTTGAAGTGACTGTATCATTGAACAATAAATTATCTGTTCCTTCTCCAAAGTAGATGAACATTTTGTAATCATATGAACAGGAATAGCAATGTGACTCACATTTTATTGTACCATGCCCATGGTCTTCCCTCACCAGATTAAGACCCAGGTAGTAAATTCTGGTGAGCTGCTCTCCTCTCTTGTAATATTCCATAGTCTAACATTTTCAGGGTTTGTTGCAGAAGGGAGAGAAGGCCATGGGTGGGGTTGGCAAAATGTTGACCTTTTCCATAAAGTATACATTACATGTACGCAAATTAAGTGTGGAAATATATCACTTTCCCACATACATAAGAGTACCATAGACTACAACTGGTTGTCTTGTGTGTTCTGTTGGTTGTTCTCATGCATTTCCTTGTTGGTAACAAATACTGGTCATTAATTAAATATTGGTGCTTGGCAATTTGGATTCGTTGAGGTCATTCAAAACCACCAAGATGGTTGACATGCTACTTAATGTTTCATAAAAATGCACAGAGTTTAAAGGTGCATAATGCTTCCCTTGACAAGTACAATTATCTTGTGTTAGACAGAGTATCATAGGCGTAGGAAGCAACTTCAAGTTGGGGGGCACTTTGTCTTGAGGGCACCTCTTCTATTAGAAAAGGGCACTTTTTCGGTTTTTCCATTATTTTATCTGATGATAACCATCATATTCAAGTTGATATGTTGATGATAACCACATATTCAAGTTGATAAAGATTATATCAGAGTGTTATATTAAAGTCCGCTTCTACCAACTTGGGAAAAGAGCCATGGAAGTGGTTTCTAAAAACAAAGTGAGAAAGAAGTTGGATAAACTTGTCTTGTTTAATCACCCGTTAATAGCAGTGATGAAACTATCCACTTTAATACATAGGAATTAAATGAAGTAGTGTATTGGATTGCTGTAGAAAGCTCACTGTGTCTCCTCGATGTGAAAGAAGAAAAAACCGGTTCCTTTAGGAACCAACAACTATTTAAAAGTTTGCAAATCAACTTTTGATGGAGCTCATTCATACAACTTTGTCCCATGTCCTTTTTACAATTTTAGTATCATATCTGCATAAAAACACTTGAAGTAGTTTATAATATGAATGATACAGAGCTTGTTTTAGAAACGAATCCATTTATATGTATTTTTCGGTCAAGAACAAAATTAATTAATTTTTTTTTTTAATTTAACAACTTTATTGGTGCCATAAATTACATTAAAATAAAGTACAATATCAACATTAAAATAAAGTACAATATCAACTGGCCCAAAAGGGAAGGTGCGAACGAGACTATATAGAAGTCCCATGCAAGGCACCTCCCTTCTCTAATAAGTAGTAACATTTATATGAAAATATGAAAAATATAAATATGAAAACAATGAAATAAGCAAAATGATCAAACAGGAGCGAATGATGATTTAGAGATAGAGCTAGTCAACTCTCTAGGAGTGATTTAGTAAAAGTTGACGCACGAAATATCATCCGTTCCTATTTGAACGTTTTACTTCTAAATAATTCGTTTACTCTATGACCTATGACAAGAGCAGTCCCGCACTAGACTCTATAAGCTGGAAAAGCTTCGAGAAGTGGGATTCATCATAATACTGTTCCAGAGCTTAATTATACGATTGAAGTACGATTGGGGAAATCACCAGGCGACAAAGTCCTAATATCTCGTACTAGTTCGGGCTGGTTACATAGCAGTAAATCCAACTTATTTCCTCCAAGGTGTGTAGATCCTGCGATATGCTGTTGAAAAAAATTATCGTTGAACAATTCACAAAAAATCTTACTTCCATATGTCCTGTTGAGCTCATTGGTGTTGTGTGATCCTCGGACCATGTTACGCCAGGAAGATTAAAGTCTCCTACAACTACAACGCCGTCAGTCTCTAAGTTACTTTGAAGTGACTCATTCAGTTCATAGGGTCACCGGTTTACTGTTCGTTTGTTTAAGTTGTACGACGACAAGCTCGCAGTTTGGTCTTTCAAGATCTGGGCGGTGAGATGCTTCCAAATCTGACTTAATGGCGACCAAAACACCACCACCAATCTTGTTCGTTCGATCTTTACGAAATATATTGTAACCAGGTAGTATTTCACTGTCGAGTATGCTGTCGTTTAACCATGTCTCGCATATACACACCACATCGTAACCGCCGCCATGAACAAGTTATTGTAAAAGTGTTATCTAGCTCTTGCATACCTTGAGTAAAGTTCCTTCAAGAGGAACGAAAGCTTTTAGACTCCTGGCATTGAGATATAGAAGTTGTAAACCGTACGTTCGGTAGTCCGGTCCAGGATTAGATGCAACATCCATACATATCGTTAAATATACAACTGAATTGGAGTTGGGTGAGGATAGACAAAGGTAGCCGTGTTTTGTCCACGTAAACGGAGCAGAATTCATGGAGTTTTTGAATTTAAATTTAAATCGAATACGAGTGATCGGAAGCACTTCTTGCCATACGTACTTTTCTATTATAGTACGCCGTTCATTGCACATTCCAGGCGCAGTTGTGGATCTTTCTTCGAATCGCACAAGTTTAGCTCTTGATCTTTTAGCCAACCAAATAATTGAAATGAAAATAAGAATCCCAATGACAACTTTTGACAAGCTGCCGCGATATTTACATGGATATAAAGCTATTGTTGCTATAAATGTTCATATAGGCATGGCAATAACATAACCCGAGAGCAACACCGATATTCTATACTTTTTCGCTTGATTGAGAATGACAAGCGCTTATTATACATTTCTTACCTTTCGTTTAAACCATTCGACTTGAGTTTCTATTCAGCCAGAGTATTTGTTTAGCGAAAATGCCAGCATGAAAGACCACTTGGCAGAGAGTTTTGGCCGAAAATGGACTTCGCGTATGCAACTTGTCAAACGTCTTTAGCGGTGATTTTTTACCGAAATCTACAAAAGTATCTCTCCAAAAGTAAGAAAATATCCTGTTCTTTTCATTACAAGACGAACGGTTTAGTCCAGCGCTTGGAAATGCCTCAAAATTGTGAAAAACCAGCCTCGCCGACTCATTTCCTATACAACTCCATATTGTTTTCGCTGCAAAGTGGTAACCGGAAGTAGATTTGAGCCGATTGATTTTGGCTTAATTTTTCATAGGTATAGAAGCTATATCCAGTCTATTATTAGATCAGTGACTAAGACTGGATAGAGCATCGTAATACAAATTAAGGCGTAATTAGAATTGAAGCCGGAAGTGAGTCGTGTTTTGAGAGCGGCGGCCATGTTGTACAGTATGGCCTCACTTGAGGAGTGAATACTACAGTTTTCAATTGTGAAATTGACATTTTCCCGGATTTTGCTTTATACTCACGAAGTATGCGTAGAAATCAAGTCAAATCTGGTATTTTAAGAACAAGCAATCATCATAGAAGTATGAAGAACATTTGAATGTTGAAAGAACCTAAATAATTAAATTTAGTAAATAATTTGTTATTTTGACCACTGATTTTGACGAAATGTCGGGGCCGAAATTTGACGAAATTTTGAAGAAAAGTCGGGCTATCACTGGTTTCGTCACAAATTTACACTCAATCTTTTGGGATTCTATCTTTCTTTTGCAATTTGACTAAAAATCATCTTGACAACAATCTTACAATCGGCTGCACAAGCCGCATACATTCCGTATTTCCCAAAATGTTGAATATACAGAACACAGATGTACAAATATTGACAGCAATTATAAGATTTATTCACTATACATTTCTAAGCTTATTAAGTAAGACCAATTATTAAACATATAGTTTGTTCCATCTGGGACGGTCGCTGCTGACGGTTTTATCCCTAGGAAAGCAAAAATATACATATAACCGACATATACAGTTTGATATTCTATAGCTCTTTATTTCCAGAATTGTATGCATTTTGCATAATAGAATATGATGAGCATTTCCTGATGCGCAACTTTTCTTGTAACGGACATGTCAAGACAATCACTGGACAATTGGATCGTGCTACAGCGCTTTGAATGGGACATGTCAAAAACAACATATTGTAGAACAGACAGTGAAGACGGATTTTCTCCGCACAAAATATTATTAAGATATCGGCCATGGACCATGGACTGAAAATGTGCCTGGAGATACGATTTTGTGGCACCCCTCTGGGGAATGGATTTTCTCTGTCTCGATGCATAGTAATATAATCACATTGCTCTTGCATGCCAAGCTTGATGCAAATTACTCGCGTAAATATGTTTTGGATAAAGATTATACTGGTAATTCGCAGTTTGGTGCTTAGTAAATTGTACTATTAATTAGTGCTCATCAGTATGGGCTAACACCACTGTAAATAACATAAGCAGACTTTATGCAGTACAGAACTTATGGTCGAGAAAATTTGACCATATTACTCCTTTTAAATTAATGAAACAATTGCACTGGATTCCTGTTAAGTCTTACTTATTCTACCGTGATGCTATTCTTACATTTAAATGCCTTAATGGACAGCACCGCAGTATTTATCTAAGCGATTTGTGAGGAGCGGGAGAGGGCATTAGTGGGACGATGCAGTAGAAACTCTGGATCTTTGGACATCTCCAAAAGTGCAACTGGCAAACGGACATTTATTACCGGATGAAACTACCTATCTATTTTATATGTAATGGTTTCCATGGTAACCAAAAATAAATGTACTTAATATCATCCCTGAAGTAAATATCCATCAAACTATGTTTCAAAACCCGTGTTGTAATCAGGGAAACAATATTTTTATTAGAGTCGTTTTCATGTTGTAGTTGAGTTGTGGGCAGATTTCGGGTACCAGGTTATAGAGTTTGACGGACCTCATGCATGCATGCATGAAGACCATTGTCTATTTCTCGCCTCTTAGCGTTCTTTAGTCAATATTATATAACACCTTAGTAGATTCTCGTCATTTAATTAGCTGATTATGATCACGTAACGTTGAAATAAAAGTTCCATTTTCACGATCGTGAAAATGGAGAAACACTATTGCACGCTCAGCTGTGCAATGGAACAAATCGTATAGAACAAAACTCCACGGTTGGGTTTTCATAAATTCCATACGTCAAAATCCTAATCGTTTCGTCAATGAGGTGGATGAAATTTTTGAATACAAACAAAATGGTGGATGTAAAATATGTCTTTTACGATAAATTTTCGTTAAATGAATGCCATTATCGTATTCATTCTTCATTAAAACATTTTTGGGACTTGTGTATTTCATTGGTATATCAATTTTGAACTTCATACATGTAACTCTTTTACGTATTTGTTTTGTTTTGTATTTATTCCAAGAAATCTTTCGTAACATTTATATATTTTGGTGTCATATAAAACAAATAATGAATGTTTTCATTCGTGCAATGGACAAAATATTTTCATTCGATGAAAGATGGAATTTCCCATTCCACTCGACTGTCGCCTCGGGGAATGGAAAATTCCATCTTTCACCTCATGAAAATATTTTTACTATTGCACTCATAAACATTCATTATTTGTATAATGAAATGAGGTGCCTCAGTTTATTGTTGCTTTTTTTGAAAATATGCATTCATAAATGTACCAAGGATTGTATCTGGGACAATTAATGTTTCGTGACAGTTATTCCCATGAACCTTAAGTTTGGGCGAAATACGCGTTTTAATCACCACTATAGATCAAAGAAGACCGCCTCAATCATGAACTAATTCGTATACGTTTTGCGTCTGCGCGGGCTGAATATACTGTAACGAACTCGATTTTTTGGTTGGTATGTGGAACGATGATATGTGACGTCATGGAATATTATAGCCTTCGAGACGCATGATCAGTGGTAACTGTACCGCGCTTGGTAAGCACTTCATCTTCATTCAAGCTTGTGGCGCAAGGATCCGTAGTATCACACGGCTGTATCATGGGTCTGATTAAATCTGTAGCTTATAGTATCTATGTGTTTGATTCTGATTCACGCTGTGATAATAATAATATCGATGAGGCCTTAGCCTTATTTATGGATGATACTACTCTAGATAGATAGTTAGATAGATAGTTTAATAGAATTTTACATCGCAGCCTACTAAAGCTGAATTGCGTTATCTGAGGTAATTAACGTTCATGACCATATTTCCGGTACATCTATTGGAAATTTATCCAATAATGTAATGAAAGTCATAGATTTTTCCACCTCACAAAAAAATGAAGTTGAATTTGAAAAAAATGTAAGGAAATGCAGTTAGGTTTTTGTAGGAATAGAACTGATTTTCCATCACTTACGTTTGATAATACCACGTTGGAGAAAGTCTCCTCGTTCAAATTGCTTGGATTGTGTATTGACGATAATTTTAAGTGGTAAACTAATACTGATCATATTTTCAAAAAAGCTGTAAAACGACTCTTTCTGTTGAAGATTTTAAAGAAGTATGGTGCAGATCTATTTATGTGATTAGGCCGATACTAGGGTATGGGCCACAGGTATAGCACGGTGGTCTTACCAAAGTGCAGTGTAATCGCTAAAAGACGGTCTCATTAATATGTGCATTGAACTAATTCGGAAAATGTCAGGCTGATCACAAACTGCATCATTTACTTCCGAAGAAACACGATTAAATGGTCAATTGTACTGTAACTACAGGTGCAGAACGGACCGTTTTAGAAACAGGCCTGTAGTTCCTCAATTGATCTATATAATAAATCAATTAGCGGCTGTTAAGGAGTCGCCTTTTAGAATTAGGGGTGCAATTTTAAATACAATTCATGTTAGGTAACTTGATGTTTTTTTAAAGTGTTTATAGTATAATATTGTAAAACTTACTATTATACAGGTAATGATACCTTGATTGTAAAATTTTATTCTCTGTAATATGCATTTCAACTTAGCTATTTAGGGAGCTATTAATTCAATGTGTAAATAATCTATTAAATCATTAAGCACACAATTGTTTTGGTATGCCTGATCCAAACGGTACTGTTGTTGTTATGAAATGTGCTACTATACATATTTCAGTGGAATATTTTCGAAATTTGTCACATGCTTTCAACACTGATATATTTGAAGTCTTACGTATTGAATTTAACAAGGAACTACTTTGCGACAGTCCATTTTTAATATCTCAAAACAATAATCTACTTAAATAAATGAAAGTCAAAAACACACCATTTCGAAGCAGTTCACTTTCTATTTGAAAGTTCTAGTAATAAGCACTTACAAAGGTTCTCCTTGTGAAAATCCAGTCAAACCCATGACTATTTCGCAAACGGACAGTGTATACGCGATCTGGAACATATCTGCCTGGACGACGGACACTTTCCGATGCGAATATAGGTTGTGTATTACACCATCGACTTCTAGTATCACAGCCCCACTTGCTTCGTATTCTGTGCGAAAAATATTTGAGTAATTAGAAGTATTAGCGTGAAATGTTAGAGAACACTTAACAAGAAATGAATCTGGATCAAGTATATTGCAGAGTTTGGCAGAAGGATGGAACTACCTGAACTGTTGGGGAAATATTGATATTTCGTCGACTGGGGTCTGCGGATGTTTTCATAGTGCTACAAACTATGATCAACCATGAAACTACACAAGGACTGCGCAGCAGGGGGTGGCTGGGGGGCTTTAGCCCCCCTCCCCCCAATAACTTGTCATACAAATTGTGATATCTATAGTCGAATACACATTAAGTTAAACATACTATAATTTTTACAACCATAACTAAGTTAAACTAAAGAAAACATTATTATATATACGCCAGCTTATCTAACTATAAAGGGCTTTTGTAATTTGTTAACGATCAGATGTCAGATAAGCTACAAACCGCGGATGCATATTTTCCGACCGTAATCTAGATAGGATGATAGTTAAATAAACACATGTACAACGAAATAATATGAAAAATGTGTGAACTTTGGTGAGATATAGAAATTATATTGCCATATTGATGTCAGGCATGGACAACTTCGAGTCAAAAGTAAAAAGAGCACTTGTTAGAACTCGAATTTTCGCATCAGAATTATCCTAAAACCTGTTTAGCATGAATACGTTGTTCAGCATCGTCGTCTATAGCAGCGTGCGACCATGTTCACTCTAGGTTTCCTCAAGCACTTTGCAGTTTTTCTTATGTAAAATACGTATGCCACACTTGCTATACCTTACAGTTTGGACGTCGATATGATGAGCCTTACTTGTGTGATTAATCTTGAATTAATGTGGTAGTTAATATTAGGTACAAAATTAGGATACAGAGTTGGATAAGTATTCTTACTTAGCCCAGAATTTGATAATATATCAGATAAAGATACTTATCGTTTGAATTTGCCTCCTGCTATTTCCTAGAAATCAGCGTCAGGTTCAACTGTCATTCTCAGTCCATTGCCATTCTCAATCAGATCATGTGACACGTATTTACCACAATACGGCCCATTAGGACATGAATAGTGTAGAGGTTATTCGCGTGGGGTATAAGCTTCCAATTACATGTAATGCCGCCACTAGTAAGATATGGGTGCTTATTTATCATTAATTGCCTATAGCGCATCATAAATCCTAAGTTAAGACCTCTTACCCAGCCGTCTCTCTGCTTTATGCACCATATACCGGCCATTGATCTATCAAAATTCGGAACTTTCAATAAAACGCTGAGGTACTTATCTGTAATGGGGTTAACATCAGGGTCAAAATATCGAACTGCCAGCTTACTGTTGACTTGAGCATTGAAGAGAAACTTAAGAAAATCTTTTTGCGTCGCACGCAGCTTCAGTTGGGCTGAAAGTAATGCGCCTTGATTACGTGGGTCAGGAAGCAAAGCAATAGACTGCAACAAAATCATATCCTTAATACTTGCAAGCTTTGTATATAGCTCAATGTATTTTAGGAGTTTTTCCACAGTTTCCCGTTTGTTTTCTTTCAATAAATCCTTAATTCTATGTTCAAGTTTTCCAAGTATTCCGACGCCGTTCCACAGCGGAACATGTATTTTAAGAGCCAAGGCTTGATGGTTAGTCAGCTTCCCTCCAGATCTAGACAGGCTGTCTACATATGCTTTAGAAATGACGAAAGTATGAAGACTCCCAGCAATTTCATCTTTGAGAACTTTATCGTAATACCTATCAAGCGCAGCATCTATTTCTTTTCGAACAATTTCGCCAAATGACACTCGTTTTGCTTTTGATTGACCTATCCCGAACAAACTAAGAAATCCAGAGACAAAACTTAATGCAACTGAGACTATCCCACCTACAGGTCCTGCAAGTGCTGTAAACTGTGAAACTATGTCGATAGTTGCCTTTATTGCCCCAACGGGATCCTCTTTGGCTTTGGTAAACTTTTCAAAGTGAGACGCTGAAATCTGGAAGGCTCTTACAATAGCAGCTCTGTCATCAGAAGAAATTTTGTTCCATTTTTCATTTATTTTTGCCAAACCAGTTTTAGCAGCATCTGCTTCTGGTCCAATTTTATTGAAAGCATCTGATAATTTTGTTTCAGCTAGAGAAGGATCTGTAGTGGGAAAAAATAATAATGATCATTATTGTTAATAATTTTAACCATGTTGCTGTTAGTATGTTGTATGTTCTTTGTTATTATTATGTCGATTGATGTTATGATTTTGTGTGTTGTTATGATGTTGTAGGTTGTTATGTTGATGTATGTTGTGATGATCCTGCATGTTGTTAGCGTGTTGTTAGCGTGTTGTTAGCGTGTTGTTAGCGTGTTGTTAGCGTGTTGTTAGCGTGTTGTTAGCGTGTTGTTAGCATGTTGTATGTTGTCATGATGTTGTATGTTGTTATGTTGAATATTGCTATATTATATTGCATGTTGGTTTTATGTAGGCAACTTGTTGTAGGTTGCTATTAGTTTGTATGTTGCTATTTATGTTGTATGTATTTGGCTGGAGGACATGAGAAGCAGTCAGAACTATTACAAGTAAAAATGATGTATCCTAAGGCCTTAGGTTTTCATATTGTGTGCGTGTAACCGTTGAAATACTTCTTTATTTGATAGTGCCATAATTCATAATTTCATCCCTATTTACAGCGAATTCTACCACAATAAATATAACATTTGTTATTCTTAGGATACACTGTATGCTGAGTTTTGTTGGGAACATTTCCGATAAATAACGTATAGCGCTCCATAAAATACATGTCTTATGCTGTAAATAGGAAGTTCTTCGTAAGTAAAATATACGACTAAGAATGCTTTTTTTGCACTCACTTTTTCCTCTTTTTCCCAACTGATAATCAAAACTTCTTTTTTCACTGTAACTTAGGTTTCGGCCAAAACTGTGTTCATATTCTTTGCGTTTTTGTTGCATTTCTTCTCCCTTAAAAATTGTCACAAGATGGTAATAAACACCTAGTGAATATGGATAATTAACTAGAATTCATTAATGCAAACCCCTTGCCCGATAATAACTGCCGACTAACCTATTAACTCGGGGGAATTATCCTTTTCACTTGGTCAAAAGGTAGGAAACACTCAAATATAATCCCCATGATTTCAGTCGGATATGATGACCAAACGCCATCAACCACTAAGCATGACATACGTACCAATATGCACCATCGTAGAATTTTTCAAGGTTAGCGTGCACAATGGGTGCCGGGCAAATTGCCGCGGTGGAGCAAACTTTGTTAGGGACCAACAAATTCAAGGGGGGGAAATTATGTTTGGGTGATCTAACTATTCGTCCTTCTTTTTAACTTCCCCCTCTTCTCATATCTCTCTTCTCCCTTCCCATTGCGAGGCAATGACAGCAAAACACTTGTCAGCAACGCTTGTGGCCTTTAAATTATGAGCCGTGGCTCGTGTCGCATTAAACATTTTCAACAAGATCTTAACAAAATATATGGGTGGTCAAAACAAGAATTCTATAAATGGATGTCATATTTCTTTGAAAGAATGTTTGATATTGCATATCTTACCAGTGCCAATATTTTTTCAAACCAGCCTGGCTCTCCTTCTGCTTCCAAAATGTCAAAAGATGTGCCATCATCTAAAACATCCAATACGTCATTAGGGGAATTCAGGGGAATTATGTATGAGTTTGAGGAAATGATTTGCAAACCACTAGTCATTATCTCTATAGAGTGAATCCTTTATTAAAGCCACGGTGCGCATAATTATTTCAGGCACGTTTATAGGCTTATTGGAGATGGGGGCTTATTTAAAAAGGAGGCTTAATACAAAATGTATTGGAATCCCACTCGGAATATTGAAGCCGAAATCCCAGGGTCGATTGTATATGCTAAATACGAGATTCTGATTGTAGTTCAACCTTCGCACTAACTATAGTTAACTTTAACTACGTTTTATACAACCGGTCGTAGATGGGAAGCCTAAAGTTCTGCCAGTGTCCTAATATAATTTAACTGACATAAAACTGAGCTAGGTTTCTCATGCAAGTTATTTTTCAAAATAGAAAGTCCAAATTCAATAAGTACGTGCCTCATCTACGCTACCAAGTTAAAAACACATCCATTCACTATAGGAGTTTTGCATGGAGGTTTCTGACCAGTATTGCATTACAATTCAATTCAAAAGTAAATTTGCTTGTATAGTGATGTATATTAGCAACATACCTTGTGATCCGTACACTACAGCCAAAATTAATGGCAAAAGAATTACTGATATCTTCATCTTCTGAGAACCAATAGTGGTATAGCACTCTAAGATAATCTGCCTTCCGATTACAAGTATTTATATACTTTATCAAAATTCATTTAAAATTGAATAAAAATACAATTAAGTGTGCTGTTTGGATTGTTCAAATATAATTTTGAAATTCAATCTAGTTTTTTAATCCATAATTATTGCAAACAAAATCTAGATGTTTTGATTAAAATTTTCAATATTAATTAATGGAATACCCCAGTATTCCTTCATTTCCTTTTGATATATCCGCAGGTGTATGATGACTCGGTGCCCGACTTGCCATGTAACTCTAACCTGGGTGCCAACATTTCGTCTACCAGAAGTTACGTTCCTACAAAATGCGATATTTGGATGACTGCGCCAACTTTTGGAAGTATTCTGAGTGTGCTATCTTCTCATTGAAATACAGCGGTAAAAGCCTCATTTTCTCCGTTTTATCCCTAAATTGATGACGCGGTACTCTTCTGTGAGATCGATATATTTCCGTTACAGACGGCAACGCTAAATCTGTACTACCCAGTGCCCCCCAACTCCATTCACTGCAGTCAATGTTACTGTGATATAGACTTTATAGTTGACTTGCTGCCCTAACTATGTCTATGATTACGATGCAGACGAGTACCAGTATATGTTTCTGCATCCTCCGACCAACCTCTTGAATATTGCTATTTTCTCTTCACTGGAACCCTTGCAAGAATGGTATAAGTTACTTTGTTTCCAATCTATAGTAATCATAATCTTTTTTTGTGTCAGAAAATACAGAAAATGTAATAAACCAAATCTTATAATAGGGAGCTTTAGCAGTGACTACGAGCACGACTACGAGAACGAGATTCGTCATTTTCGCGCCAAACGCCGTGTTGTTTCTATACGCCATCTAGCAAATGTCGTAGTCGTCGGGCTTTTGACTACGAGATTTTTGATAAATCTCGTACTCAAAAGCCCGACGACTACGACCTTTTGGAGATGGCGTAAGCAAACAACACACGTAAGTGAAGAATCTCGTACTCATAGTCATACTCGTATAGTCACTGCTAAAGCTCCCTAATAGTGATTTGAAGGCAACCTACGAACTCACTGTTTTTCACTAATCACAACGATGCTTTCAGCGGATACATTATAGTCTGCATTTGCCCAATTTCTGTTAGTAGCTGTAATTTAATCTTAGAAGGTGTTAGTAGATGGAATACTCGAACGAAAATTTCTATACATTTTTTTAGACCTAGACAGGAGCAGTTGCGAAAAATGCAACTTAGGCCCTCTTGCAGGAATTGAACATGCGGCCCTGCGATTCTGGTGCAGCGCTCTAACTCGTAGAGGTCTAAAAATGTATATAAATTTCCGTTCGAGTATTCCATCTACTAACACCTTCTACTATTAATCCAATCGAACGAGATGCCGAGAAAATTCTTGATAATTTAATATTTCTGTTTTTATCTATTGAGCACTATTGTAAATATTTTAATCAATTGTGACAATCTCAATTACCTCATTGATACTGCCTAAAATTTTTGAATCTTGTCTTAATTAATCATATCTTGAGATAAATCTAGTAGAACATATTGTCAGAAGTACGTTTTTCGTACAGGTATACGACGTGAAATTGCCTGCTAGAATACGATTATATATTGGCCTTTAGATTTTCTAGCAAACTAGTGCAAGGCTACCGGGGTTATCATCCCATGAGGGTTATCCCTACAATAATTAACATGAAGGAAAAGCCAGTCCCATAAAAAATCTAAATATCTGGCGACAGAGCAATAAGGAACTGCAGGTTGTCTAATCTATATGCTCAACCCTGGTAGCAAGCTAAGTAACTTGGCTCATTTTTTAACCGAGTTGGCTCTTTTTTTATATAATGGAGAATTATAATAATTATTGCTTATTAGCGCATTTTTCTTATAGGCCAGGGATTTCGATAATATTCCACCTTAATCTCAGGTAAAGCTGCATCAACTTGCCACGTAATCGAGCCCTACAAAGTTAGTTATTCTCATTATCTGGTGTTAAGAATAACCAGTTATAACTAAGACATGTAGCTATAATATGATATCAAAGTATTCCACTGTTCAATCATTCATTTGTGTTTCACATATAGTCAGATAGAACTATCTTCGGTGTAAGCGAAATAGAGAAAGGTGCACTTAAGGAATAAATTTTCTAACTTAAAGCGAGGCAACGGTGAGGAAAGTAATGGATCTGTCAGCAATTTTTGCATATTCAAATGATGGTTGAAAAGTTCAATATATACTTCGAAACGCATATTTTACTTCTTCCAGTCTCAGCTACATGTTATAATTCAACTGTAATTTTATCCCGAAACTCCGAACTGGCTTATAAAATTAAATATTCATTGATAAAAATTGCAATTAAACAAAGTGGGAGTAGGAAGTGCATGTAAATTAAATGAAGGTTTTAATTGCTTTGTAAAAACAATTAGAACAGCTATAATTTCTGTGCTTATAATTGACTATAGAAATTGCTAATTATACTGAAAAGTGTGTAAATACTTGTACATGTCGGCATTGTTTTATTAATCTTGAAAAAAATATCTTGGCTGAGCTACCTTTACACACTGTTATTTCTTGTCCAAATTTCTGGCTTGGCCAAAGGTTAATGACGACTGTTCAATCCAACTATCTTTCAAACAACTTTCCGGACAAAGCGCAGTGTAAACGTACTATTCTTACCAAAAATTCATCATAAGCGCAAATTAAAATATACTTTCACAAACAAAAGATGGATGCAAATATGTATATGTTGCTACTGTAGGTTGTCGTCCCTAGCATTTTCATGAAAAGACCTTCTATATCATTTTTTGCTCGATATCAACACCGGTATCCAAAGACAGAAAGAAGCAGAGATAGAAAAAAGAAGGCCCTAGGTCTAGGCTGGGTTCAGAGCAAAGCAGCTTTAAACTCCATATTTATAGTAACCAGTATTGAGCGAACAATATTCGGTGTGTCTGAATACAGTGCCACGTGGAAAATCAAGGCAGAAGATCTCATACGGCTCTCCCGCTCTGGAGCCTAATAGAAGTGTAAAAAATGTATATATTTGCATATAGAGCAAATATTGTGCTTCAAAAATAATTGGCATTTGTGATATTGGTATTGACATTTAATTTTAAATGCACAATAATCATATTGTCCATGTTCTAATCTTTCAAATGATATATAGTTCCTTATAGTTAATAGAAATACCTGCCCGAATGCCACATAATGAAGTAGGTCAGTCCGAATATTTGGAATTAAAAAAACGCCTTAATGCGTTTTAAGTATTTTGTATTTATTTATTTATTTTATTAGTATTTAGTTTTAAGTATTCCGTAAAGTTGCCCTGGAAACAGGGTCATGATCCCTTGCTCAGTAATTATGTCAACAGTTTATTTCGCATGCAAAATCAGTTAAGAAAATTGCACAAGGATCCGGAGGTGATAGCAGATTATGACGCAATAATTAAGGACCGGTTAAAAACTGGACTGATAGTAGCACTGAAACCGTAGTAGCACTAGAAAAGCCAAGAGATAAGTTGCACTATTTATCGCATCAAGCTGTAATTAGGAAAGACGCAGAGACAACTAAAATAAAAATTGTATATGACGCTTGAGCGAAAGAGAGTAAGAACGGAACAGCGTTGGACGATTGCTTGCACACACGACCATCATTAATTCCACTGTTATTTGATATTGATATTTTATTTACCACAAAAGATATTTACAAGTATTGAATAATTAATAGAATAGTATAACGGGCTAGAGACCTCTGGAAATCCTGTTGGACTATTATGACGAGGCCCCAATAGCTTTTATTAGTGTTCAGAAATATAAAAAAAGACTATGTACATAAGTACAATTTGCAATGAAAAAAACAAAAACTTACAAACAAATGGAATTACGGAAAAAGTTTAAGGAATATTTAGTACATTACTAAATACTGTCCTTAGTATTCCTAAAATATTTACATCAACTAGACATCAGGTAATGGGATTTTGCAGTTTTCTTAAAAGAAAAATGTGATTTAACATTTTTAATTTCTTCATCAAGACAATTTCATATATAAACTCCTTTGTTAAATACAGTGTATTTACGATAGTTTGTTCTCTTATAGCTCACATGTAACTTGGTAGAATTTCGCGTATTATAGTTGCGTAGTTCGTTATTTCGTTTGAAGTAATCATTATAAAAGTGTGGCAAATTTTGACAATGATTGAAGCGATACATGAATAAACTACATAGATAATCATTAATTTTATAGATATTCAAGATTTTCAAATGTAAAAATAATGGTTCTGAATGATCCGTATAAGATTTATTAGTCGAACAATTTTCTTTTACACATTTAGTAACTTTTGTAACCTTGTTGGGTATGTATTTACCCAAACTAGATTTCCGTACGAGGAATGGAAAGATCAATGCATAACAAATTAATTTTGAAGTGATTTTATTCGTAAAATGTCTTAGTTTTGCAATCAGACCCGCAGATTTAATTATGTTTTTCAGAACTGAGCTGATGTGGTTCTTCCATGTCAACTCTTGATTTATTAATACACCTAGGAACTTCATATAAGGTACTTGTTCAACTATATCATTATTTATTTTTACTGTGATTTCTTGATCCTGTGACTTATTTTTCATTTAAAAACGACAAATTTTGTTTTGGATGCATTGATTGATAATTTATTGGCGTTAAGCCACCTCATTCATTTGATTTTGGATAGTACTAGCGAAAGTTTTTAAGCACGCATTTGAATAAAAGGCATTTGTATCATCGACTTATGCAATGTTAGTTGTACAAGAATTGAACCCTGTGTGACTCCAGTCGTAAAACTCATTTCAGTTTACCTATGTTGTTTATATTTGACCACTTGAGTTCTTTCCTGTAAATAATTTATGAACCATTGTATACATATCCCTCTAATTCCATAGTGTTGAAGTTTTTTTATAAGAATTTCATGATTGACATTGTCAAAGGCTTTAGATAGATCAATGAAAATACCTACAGTATATTTACCTTCATCTATTGCTTTGGATATCTTGTCGGTTAGTTCAAGAATGGCATGCACAGTTGATCTATTTTTTCTAAAACCAAATTGATGTTCTGAAAGTATGCGATGTTTTTCAACATAGTTACGTAGTCGTTTTTGCATATGTTTTTCAAATATTTTTGATAAACAAGTTAATACCGATATAGGTCGATAGTTTCCAAATAGATTATTTTCCATCGCTTTGAAAATAGGAGTAGCGCGTACTAAGCTATTTGCAGAAAATTTTGTATTTTTCCGTTTCAAATGATAAAATATAAATATATGTTAGAGGTTTAATTATTTCTTCACTGATCATCTTTATCATTTTCGCGCTCATGCCATCATGTCCTGCACTTTTATTTGCACTTTCAACATACTTACCATTAAGGTAGCTTTCATATGTTATGTTATAATTTTTTGGAATTTTTTCGCTAGTTGCGGACACTTTTCACAAAATATTCGTTAAACTTGTTAGCAATTTTCAGGGGAGTTGTAACATTATTATTTGAATTATTCTGTAAAAAAGTATCAGGTAGTTTTGTTCTGGTGTTATTTCTGTTAAGAACTTCGTTGATAAGTTTGCCATGTCTTGAGAAAGCATTTCTTAATATGGTGGTCGATTCAGACGATTCAAGATTTTTGTGGGTAGATGATTATAGGAAGGAAAATCCAGAAACTATTGTCTATCGTTTTTGCCGTGTAGTGTTTGGGTTAAATCTTATTAAATGTAACAATCAGACATCATTTGAGTAAGTTTATTCCTACTGATCAATGTTCCGTGGAAGGATTTTATGTAGAGTTTTTTGTAGACGATTCAGTGTCAGCCGGAAGTGCAAGCGACGACGCATCTGAGTTATTGAATAAAGTGAAGTATCGAATGGAAAGCGGTGGTTTTCGATTGAGCAAGTTGAAAACGAATGATCCAATGTTGACACAGAAAATTCACGAGTCTAATAAGAATATGCAGCCACAGCAAGTTGTTGGTGTTTTAGAAGACGACGAAACGAATGCGAAGTCCAAATTAGTTCCTCAGAGTGGAACAAAGAGAGAGAAGTTTCTATGATTGGCTTGGAATTTAGAGACCGATACGATACGTTTCAATTTCGAACATTTAACACATAAAAAGGAAAATTAAGAACCTACTAAAAGAAGTCTGTTGAGTTTGTTGAGTAGCTTGTTTGATCCGTTAGGTTTAATCAGTGGAATTATTGTGTGCTAGGGTACTCGCACAGCTTGTGAACAATATTCGCAGCGCGTTAATTCCACAATTTAAATAGCGCTATGTTGGATAAGGAACCAATTAGAATGGAAACAATTTGTAGAACATAGAGTTGATGAGATTTTACAGTTGGCCAGTAAGGATGAGTGGGTGGATGTTTCGACACATGAAAATCCTGCGGATATAGGAAGGAGGGGGTTTCTAGCCTCACACTTCTTTGCTTTCATATTGTTTCAGTACAAGCTTGAATGAATTTATCCAAATTATCAAAAACGTCACAAAATATTTTAATATAAAAGAATAGGTGAAAAGATATGAATACAATAAATGTATGAAACTATGTATGAGATGTGTTCAGATGTAGAAATTATGTCAATGTCTGCTTATATCAGGCATAGATGTATGGATAAAAGTTAAATGTAAGAAAGGCGATCGTTGATACCGTGAGGGTGAATGGTATGTGCCAAGGTATAAAATGAGTATCATTACTACCTGAAATGGGGCAGAGGGCTCGAATTTTCACATGTGAAACACTGCGGTTGCCAGTGATTATCACGTGATCGCCTTTGTATTCACTATAAAAGCACATGTTCTTTCCCGACCCACGCTACTAACTTCCACACGAAGGGCCTTCGCTCGAAACGACGAAGTTCTTGATATATTTTTTTGTTAATTTTATCTTCCAACCCCTCAGGCATAATTTTTCCCGTCGCTCTTCAATCTTCATAGCCCCAAAACCTTTCGGTGCGAGCCTAGTGGAGCTTGCGTTTCAACTATCATTATTAAAGTGCTCAAAATTCAACTCTTCCAGAGTTTACAATCTTTTGAGCTACTCGGTGCGATTAAGTCATGGCTCCAAAAAGGAAATTTACCCCCTACAGCGCGCCTTCATTTCTCTGCTTCATTGCGTGCGTTTTCCTTGGATTGTACGTGCATGTATTTTGCGTGGCCCTTACAAGAGTTCTGCTTTAGGTAAGCTAGCATTCCATAAAATACATGTAAAGGAGAACATAAATTTTGAAATAATAGTCAAGAGTCCACAGTAAAGAAAAGGATTACCATGTTTCGTACATGCAATATTTTATACAATGTGTGTGGAAATCTACGGATAATAATAGAAGACTAAAGAGGTTGTTAATTTGTTTTTCTTGAAATTTAATGAAAAATTTTATATTACTATATGTAGGGACGATTATCTACTACAATATAATAAAATTTACCTTTTTACTATGCCGTGTTGGTTTTCTTTTCAATTTATAGATTCTTAATTTTTATTTTTTATCTATGAAAAATAAGGCAATCTGCATGATTTATTTGCCCGCTCTGGATTACGCGACAAAACACAGAAGTGAAACCCAAAAAGTTAAAAAAAACTAGCCTAACGATAGTTGGAGTACAAATATGAATTACATCAATTCTAAAGGCTTCATACTAAACCCGATGCGCCGAGAAAACTAATACATTTGTTTTAAATGCTCATGTATTTCAGTATTTGGCCACATTAAAGTTAAAAAATATAGTTTAATTAAACAGATATCATAGAAGAAAAAACTTTTTTCCATACATAAAACTTAAAAACATAGACCTACTGTAGCGAAAACATGATACTTTTCGTATACATATTGTAAACAAAAAAATTAAAGCCTTGGCCCTTGGCAAACAAAGTTGAGGCTATATTTTCTTTATCGTGAAACGACCAGAAAAATATTACAACATAACTTGTTCATTGTCCAGTTTTAGTAGAAAGCGTTGATCGAAGTCTAGACACATGCATTCACTGCATGATTCACTTTATGAGTTTTTTATGGGCAAAGGAAGTAAACACGAAGATATCCTTGTCGAAGCAACACTGGACACCAGAAAACCAGGCCAAAACCTTACATTCCTATGCTTTTCTGCTGCCATATTTAAAAAATATCGTGTCCGTTTTTACAGAAACTATGTTTTTTTGTGAGTTTCTTGCCAATTTTCCTGAGTTTTCGTCTTCGTGTTTTCTTTCAACGTTCAAGTTTTGTCAGCCTCGCTTTAATTTCAAATTATTCGCAACACTGGATTTTTCAATTTTAATAAATTCTTAAATTTTACATTATGATAAAAAATAAACACGTTATTTACCGGCAGCGTCGGTCCGGATGAGAGAAACTGAGCCCTCGGTCTTGAAAACGTCCCTCGCCCTCAAGCCCGAGCCATTTTCAAGACCTCGGGCACAGTTTTTCTCACCCGGACCTCGCAACCGGTAAATAACATATATAGTTTTTTTTATTTGTGTATAGCTATTGATATTTTTTGATTTCCTGCAATCTGTTTGGCTGCGTGAGCGGGCAGCTTTTTACGATATTTGACCGTGGTCCAAAGAGTTATTTTTTTGAAAATATTTGTTTATGAAAAGGAGTGAAGAACATTTGAAAAACAAAAAATTTCCCACAAAATATGCTTGGATTATATTAAACTTAGTCAGTTACTCCCTAGACCACAGAAGAAAGATATATACAGAAGGGCCACTCAGCGGTGCAACGTGTCCTCGGTTTTTTATGCAAAAATATGCAGTTTACTGGCCAGGAAAATGGCGGATCAGCCAGTTCAGCGTGCTTATTGGCCAGAAAAAGCAATTGACTGGCCAGAGAAATGGCGGCCAACATGCGTAATGCGATATGCGCGACCCCAAAAAATTCAAAGGTTCCCAAGAGAGTGAACCCTCTATATAATATTTACTCTATGCCCTAGACGATGTCAAAATTTTAATCTAGCTTAAATTTTACGTTAAAAACGAAAATATAGTATAAATATAAACAATGTAAAGCTACGGCTTTCGGCTTGTCCGACATGCATCATATATTTTGAGAACTTGCTGTGATTTGATTTCTAAAATTTATAAAAGATAACCATAACAATTTCTCCTAGAAACATTTCTATAACATAACATTTTCTCCAAGAAAACAAGATAAACGGCAGTGTGAACATGTTTTTTCATCTTAAACAGCGTTTCATGGTACAAAAAACAACAAATGTTTTCGACAGAGTAAAGTCGAAGCCCTGCTCAAATCGGGCAGTTTTAGGAAGTTTAAACGATGAAAAACCACACATAAATAAAAACTGAATAAACAGGCATACCTTTTTCATCGTGTCTTGAAATATTTAGAAAATTATAGTCCTGAAACAATGCAAATTCCTATCCTTGTGCATATTCCGAGGCAATCACTACCTAGACTAGTACCGGGTTAACAAGGCGGTTTGAACACTTCAACAGCAATACGAAAACACTTGAACAGCCAGAAAGTGAGAAAAATATCACAGCTGCCATAATCTTGAGTAAAATATAATGTAAAAAGATAAATTCCTTCAAGATCTTTGACTGCCGGCTTTCATATTTAGCTACATGTTTTGATTAGGCAACGCCACTGATCTCGAACAATACTGGAATTTTTTATAAATTTTCAATTTTCCATGAAGGAAAAACATTAAAACTTTATATACCGTTTAGGTCGGTCAGCATTGAAAAATATTTTCCCTTGCCCTCAGAATCGTCCCTCGAGAAAATATTTTTCCAGTACGGACCTCCCATCCGGTAAATAACAAAAACATATATTAGTGCTGTCTTAAACCATTAGCACATAAAAAATATTTAGATTTTTAAACTATATAAACTGATTATGTTCCCACTCTGCTGTGAAATATTAAAATATGTAAAATAGTTGATTATATTTTGACTGCTCAACACGAGAGCCTAAAGATATGACTGACACTTTGTTTCTTCATATTGAAGTCGGCAAAACACTCAAGACCGGTGAGAGCCAGTCATGGGCCACCTCTCACTCTCTCTGTCCGGTAGCGTAGCCAGTGTTGACTTTGGACGGGCAAAAGAAACATAGATTCGGACTCGGAATACGACCTCCAGTGGTGCAAGAATGCTAAGGGGTTCGAGGGCATGCTTTCCCAGATAAATTTTGAATTTCTAGGGTCTCTAGGACAGCATTTGAAGCATTCTGAGACGAGTTCTGAAGAAAAATCATAACTATACGAAAAATGCTATTTTTATTGTTATTCTAGACAATGCACTTTCCCCCCACTTTCTGCCCAGATTTCAACTTTTCACAAAGTTGGTGTTTGGCTGACATGCAGTAATGGTTCTATTGTTAATAATTATTGGAGGCTGAGCAGGTATTAGAATTATTCTGACCGAGGTCAACGTTATCTGCCGAAGCGAAACGCGAGTGTGAGTTGCAACTTTCTTTGACTCAAACCAACTCTCATCCTCGTTTGACCGGAGCATTACCCAACTTTTCCAGGCCCCTTTGAACAGCCCGGGCTCCGGGTATTTTGCCCCCCCCCCTGCCCCCTCTCCTCGCCGGCCTTGAAAAAACTTGTCACTAGATTTATCTAGAGAAAATCGATTCTCACTTAAAATCTTAAACGAATTAGATCATGTCGTAAGCTGCATATTTATAACAAAAATACATTGCATCATTGTACCTTTTGTTTGGCGTAAAACTGGAATGATTTTTTAATAATTGTTTTTCAATTCTCGCATTAAAAAACTCTAGTTTCAAACGAAAAACAAATCTTGAAATTCCTGCCGTTTTCGCTGTTTCCATGGATACAAGAATAATTACAAATTCAAAATGGCGGTCAATAATTTACATTTAACAATTGAAAATAAAGCCTATCTACCAGTGAAATTACAACTTAAAACAAAACTTCTTGATAAAAAAAATGTCTAGATTAAGATTTGTAATGTGAAACACGTACGTAACCAATAAAATGTACTTCAATGTGATTAAAACAGACTTGGATGACGAACCTTTTTCAATTATCTTCTTTCTTTCTACATGAAGGCTAGATGACTTAATTTCCAGCTGTTTATTTTAGTTCTAACTGGAATGGGTGTACCCTAAACCGATAAAGTAAAAAAAAACGTCCATGTATTGTTTTGTTAATCTCCTAGATCTTTTGGTCTTTGAGACACCAAAAATATCCTATCGGCATAGAACTTCACAAGTGTGTAACGAAGTTCATGCCTTCTTGCCCAAAATTCCAAACTTGTATAAAGTAATTGCGACTTGGCGTTATCAAACTTGGTTGAAATAGAATATTTCTGCTATAAGCACAACAGATATATATTTCGAATGACTGGAAGTTCGCTTGCCTTTCGGGCTATCTATTTCAAAAATATTGTATAAACTGTACAAACTGTTTAAATGTAATACGCTTCGATTGGTAAAGGAGTTTTGTCTTGACACTAACACTTATTAAAATATATACAGTCGAGTTTAATCTACGGCTGCCTAATGCAAGAGCGAGAATATCTGTAGGAGACGAAGCCCTTTGAACTTCATAATCAATGTTTAGAACGGCAACAGTTCTTTGGAGATGTACAAAACATAAATCGTTATAATGTGTTTACCTGCATGCAGGATGTATCATAGTGTAAGCAGGTTATTTCTCGCGCGCTTTATATAAAATACAACAAGCTACACGGTCCACCTCGACGAATAGTTTATTTTACGGGAAACTTCGTTCCCCGTTGCGAGTCGCAACTTATAGGATGAAATTTCATTATATTTTGTGAGATAGGCGCCCAAATCATATGAAATCAAGAGTAATTTCAGATTTCCAGATAGCACCACGCTCCTCCTGGCCAGCTTGAAGCCGGCCAATTCCTTAGTTCTGCGTGCAGATTTTACAAGTCCCTCTTTCGTTCCTTCGATTTCTCCGTATGTCATGTAAAAACAATATAGTGGGCATACAGATCAGCTGTGCAATATCACTACTTTCAGGGTCACGTGACAGTTGCTATGGTAACTAATGTGTCGTAATTGTTAACATTAGGCTGATCTAACAACTTGCCAAGTTTGGTGAAGACTACTCAAATGAGCTTCGTGTAGTTCAGATTTTTGTATATTTTTTTGCAAATTGAGCTGGAGCCATGACTTAAGTGCACTTCAATAAATTGTGAGACTTCAATAAATTTAAAACGGCAATTATAGAACGCAGAACTTTTAAAAAGTAAGATATTTTTAAATGATATAAAATAATCTTATATACTGTATTATATATGAGACTATAATATAAAATAATCTTATATACTGTATTATATATGAATAAAGCATTCAGCCACTTTTTATTCTTGGACAAAGGGGTTTACATGCCACCTCCACTTCTTTTATAATTTGGTCTTCGGCTTCCATGATTAACTAAATTGACAAAAGACTGCAATAAGAACGTATGATGCCAAAACTATATCCTCAAAACGAAAACAATTATGTTGATTACAATTATTTATAGGTAAGGTATTTATTATTAATGCTATTTTTATAACATAAAATAAATTTGTACAATTCTATCTAATATTTTAACTGAATTAGTATGATTGCTATGGACAGGCGCTTTGGAAATATTTTCCATGAGCCAATGAGAATACCCTTACTCACTCACGTGACAGAAAATGCATATTATTGGAATCAAGCAAACGTGACACCAGTTTCAAATCAAATGTCAAGTGGAAAGATGAAGAATTGTGAAATCAAATTTTTTTCACAATTTCTGTTGATTTCCATGTTGTTCAGTTATGTCAAAACAGAGACAACTTGGAACTTCGTGAACAAAACGTAACTTCACAATATTTCCAGCTGACGTATAGCGGTGAGTGCATTTAATTTTGAATTTCCATTCAGTTAATTCTGAAGAATCTTACATAAAATATTTCTTAGCTACGATATGTTTATTTAAGAATTAAAAAACGAGTCGCGTGCCGTTATGGTGTAATAATGCACGAGGGGTGAATGTTGGGAGAATACGAGAGAAGCTTGTAAAACACGAGGCGTAGCCGAGTGTTTTACACGCTTCTCGAGTATTCTCCCAACATTCCCAGTGCGATTATTACAATTGGCACAAGACGAGTCTTTTTATTCTTTTATATTATACGTGTTATATAAGCACAGTAAACAATTTTGTTCAAAGATCAATATTGATATTCTCCTAACATGTAATCACTGACGTCACTCGCAAGCTTTTTAATGTTTTCATTGTAGCAACTACAAGCTTGAATTCTGGCCGGCGAAGGAGCGAAAAACTTGCAACTCAACAAAAATTAGGGATTAAAAAGGCACAAAAACAGTTGAAATTTTTTCAATTATAGTGCACAATGATAGACAGATTGGTTTTTCGTTGTTCTGCTTCACTATTGTCCTGGATTCGTATAAAAGCGAAGGGTTTTTCCGTTTTTGTCAAGCTGCTTTGATGACATTGGCTGTCAAGTTGATTTTTTATCTTGAACCAAATATATCAGGCAGTTTTGTTTGAAGGTACTGTTTGAATATTTTTGTGTTTTTGCTAGTTCAGTGGTTGGTGGTTAAAAATTTTCTCAGACAAACTGTCAAGAAATGCATAAACATGTCGTATTTGTGTAGGTTTTTGTCGTTGCATCTTGACAGCTTAAAAACTGTACACATATTGTTTATATCTAAATCAATGCCAAAATGGTTAATTTTAATTTTTTGCACCTAGAACTGTGGATAAATTTGGTTTGGTTTGTGTTTAAAAACAGTTTTTGTACCTTTATATGTCAAAATAGTACAGATTTTCGCGTTTCTTGTCGCCGTTGAATGCCAACTTTCAAGCAAAAAAGTATATTTCAAACTCAGAAACAGCTACGAATCTTTATTCGCCGTTTATGTTCCGTTGTTATTTGTTGGCTGGCTTTTTTCCATCTCGTTTAGGTCTATTTTTTCTTGCTTTTTGACAGACTTTGGATTTAAAACTATTATAATTTTGTTCATATTGTATTGACAATTCCGAGGAAAATTTAACAAGCGGGGACTTAGTGAGAAAAATGAAAACGCTGGCCGTGCTTTATTGCGTCATAAACCACGCGCATTAGCCAATCAAATTGCTCGTTAGATACTACTTATAATATAAACTGTTGTAACGTGTCTGTTATGTGTAACTCTTTTTAAAGCAGCATTGCATTCGTCATTATATCTTCTGTTACCATCTGAAAAGAAATGAGTGCCAATTAAGTAAAGATGCGAGCCGACCTAAACGAAAACTGATAATATTTTACTCAACATTTTGAAAGAATTTACATTTTCATTCCCTATGACCAGAAAATTATGTACCCATAGAAATCTTTGGTAAAGTATTTCATTTCCCTGCTTCGTGAATATCGCTCAGAAAAGTTCGATTATATCGACATGGACATCACGAAGTGACAGAACACATTAAACAGAGCATATTGAAAATTAGAGCATATTTTAAAATTTTCTTGTTTAAACAGTTTAAGTTTCCGTTCGAGTTGATGAGGAAATATTTGAAAATTATTGGTCTCGTCATTTTCCAGTTCACAAACACAAGACTGTGGCGGTTGTATACTTTTTTGCATCTTCCGGCATTAACAAAATGAAATCGCGCTGAAATAGAGATGACGCTTCGCGAAAGTGCTCAAAATTCAACTCCTGCCGTGTTTACAATATTTTGAGCTATAACATATATCCATTTGTTACTGTTTGAAAATGGTGTTTCATGCAAGTTCCACTTCTTTTCAAGAATTGGTCATTGGAACTCCCATGATAAACTAAACTGACAAAAGATTGCAATAACGCCTGTGCAAAAACTATATTCTAAAAATGAAAACGATGTTTATTAATTATTAATCGGTAAGGCATTAGTAGTATTAATAACAATTCGGACACATATAGTGGGACCTTTTTACAACGCTCAAAAATAGTAGATGCAGTTTCAAGCTACTTTTATCATATGAAATTTATTCGTACAATTCCATCTAATATTTTTTCATACGAAACAACTTCCTATTTATACCTGAATAAAATCAAGATAAGTTTTATTGACTATCATCCTCTTGGAAAACACAGTGCATGGATTTGGACAAAATGTATTTCACCCTGATTCTGGCTTGGACCATTTTACTCATTGTGTCGACATAGTTGGGCATGGGTTACACAGAAATGTGCCCTAGAATGCCCCCTCTTATTCTATTTTCAGTCTAACCCGATACAATCTAACATGTTACAGGGCAAATGTTGCGCAGTAAAATGTTAACCACACTTACTGCCGATGTGTCTTCAACACACAGCAACATGCCCTCTTGCAGTACAGTCATGTCAATTGTTAGTGTATGCCGGTTGACGAACTATCTCCTAACGGCTTAAAGCTTGACATGTATATATATATATATATATATATATATATATATATATATACAATCACCTGCCATATATAGTTAGACAGTATGAAAATTGCTTAGCCAACGTTGATGCCGCTTTCTTGAAGGAACCAGAGGATACGCAACGCTAAGTAATAATAGTATGAGGAATAAAGTGTGTAAGACGCGAATTTCAAGAAGATCTTTGAGCTGTTATAATTCATTATTTACAGACGTTTCGCCCGTTCGGACTTCCTCAGTTTAAAAACAGTTAAAATACAGTGTGTATAGACTTCATACAAATATATAGCACATGCATCGTTTGAATAATTACATGTGATATACTTTATATAATTATATTTTTCAGGGTGTCTCAAAAAAGCCGCTACCCTTAGATATTAGAGGTTTTAGAACTTTCGCTTTGTCTGGCATATTTGCATGCAATTAGAAGCAAATAAACAATTTTAAATTCCCAAGTGTACAAAATCGAGGCTTTTTCTAAAGCCTCTAATTTCTAAGGGTAGCGGTTTTTTGAGACACCCTGTATATTATACCCGTTCAATTCTAAGATAATTGGTCTCTTGAGCGTTAAAATGAAAGAGTTTTCATCAATTAATGATCTGGGGCCGGTTGTATCAAAGGTGGATATTAGTCGCTATCCGGCGGATAAAGTCGCTATCCGGCGGTTAAACCACACGTATTTCACGTACTATGAAAATGTATAACAAAATCATGCAAGTCTGACTATATTAATACTAGTGACGACGGACTGAAAAAGAACAATACAACCAACAACGGGAAATTTATGGCAAGTTAATTCAAGATATGGATGGATTTTATACAAGTTAAATTATAAAGTTCACAAAAGCTCAGCAACAGCTGACGTTGAGGTAAGAAATTTCAGGAAAATCCGGTTTTTTCCGGTTAAATTCAAGCTTATCCGACGGATAGCTATCCACCCTGCTATCCGTGCTTCGTACAACGCATTTTTATCCAACGGATAACTATCCATCGGATAGAAGATTTATCCATCGGATAGGACTTATCCACCGGATAACTTATCCACCTTTGATACAACCGGCCCCTGTAGCCTAAGCTAAAATATAGTAAAATTTCATTATAAAAATTAATTAAAAATGACCTGCTAAAATTTCTATGCCATTAATTATAAACAACGAATTTAGATTAAAGAATATAATTGTTTATAATTAATGGCATAGAAACTCTAGTTGCTCATTTCTAATTAATTTTTATAATATAATTTTACCATATTTAGGGCTATCTTTAAAACAGGGAACGGGGAATCGGGAATGGGAACGGGGGAGGGGGAATGAGGAGGAAGAGGCAATGGGAACGGGGAAGGGGGAATGGGAACGGGGAAGGGGGAATGGGAACGGGGAAGGGGGAATGGGAACGGGGAATGGGAACGGAAGTGGGAACGGAAGTGGGAACGGAAGTGGGAATCGGGAATCGATATAAGTAATACAGTGTTTATTGAACGAATGAAAAGTGGTTGCGTGTTGGCTTAATAAGTTTAACAATCTTTAAAACGGGAAACGGGAAGTTTTATTGCCTATTCATAGAACCAGAGTTCAAATGTTTAATAAGTTCGTTGCGTGTGAATAGGTCCGTGTGTTTGCCATCTTTATTTACAGTTTTTAGTAATATCGAATACATTTAGAAATAAAAATTGCCTTTGGCGATCAACGGGGAATGGGCTATTAATCAGTGGCATAAAAAACATATGAGCACGATTCGGCAACATGACGCGTTTTTTAGTAGCTGTCCTGTAATGCGCCCTTTACTCATTAGGCAATACATCTACTAATTCAGCTATTCGCTCTTCGAGATAACACATGTCATTATACGGAATTGCAGCTATTTGCATTTTTTAACCTAGACCTTAGTCTAGTGTGTTCATGATATCAGTATAGACTTACAATAGCGCTGCGCACGTGTGGTTTTGGCAATATGCCGGTGCTCTTCTCGTACCATTTCTAGTTTGCTAGCGTTTTGAATAATTTTGTTTTGAGTTGGACTGTAAGAAATGTATCCTACTGAAGCAATTTGTAGATGCGGAATATTTTTCATTTGGTATAGTATTTTTCGTCAAGATCTTTCAACAACTGAGGAATCGAGCAACGTTTCTATTATGTCAGGATGTGTGCCTTGAACTACATATTACGTGTCGAATAACAGTTTTAGGGACGTCCCTGAAAATCTCTTACTTTAGTTATTATTTAATACGTTTAAATTCACGGTGATATAAACTTACTCGTTACGTTGTATCGAGAAAGATATTAGTGTGATTAGTGCATCTCATATTACGCTTGTTTGTGTGACATTGTGCGTTGTTTAACGCCGCGTGTGTTGCAGTCAGTAAGCTTGGAGTTAAGAATGTCTGGGATATCGAGGAGTTTTAAAGTCCCAAGTCTTATTAAGTCTAAGAAGAGAAAAATATCTCACAGTCTGCCTACATTTAATTGGGAAACTGTCAGCAATCTTCAGGAGCTTGGTATTGGTACAGTTTTGGATCGGTGTATTCGGCTAATTACAACGTGCTGTACGCACGAATGAAACGGTGGTTATCAAGAAACTTTATACATTTATACATTTGCACTACACTTTTAAATGACTAAGGTAGAACAATTAGTAATAATTAGTAATAATTTTTATGCATATTGTCAGCACTGCTCTCGAGATAGTTCAAGATATAGGGTAATATGAAGTTAATCAGATAGCAGGTGAGAAGACTCACTGGAGCTATTTGTCCAATTCAAAAAGAAATCCATTTTGAATTTAATTTAGTCACTATCTCAAAATATGCCACAACTAATTCAAGAGACGAAAGTGGAGCTGCAAATTATTAATATAAGTACTTGTTGACCATTTCTGTTATGTTAAGTTATTCCACAAAAAAGTTTCGTACTTAAATGCACTAAATAATTGGAAAGGTGAATACTAGTTTCCATCCTCTTTTTGTATCTTATAACAGATTAATAATAACATTTCAAGAGGGAGGTACATTGTTACTATTACAGTATTCTTCCCAATGGCCCCGTAGACTATTTATATTACAAAGTAAATTTGGTGATTTAGTATAGTTTGATAAAGCAGGTTTTACGTTTGTTTTTAAAAGAGCTAACTGAATGATTTTCAATGTCTCTTTGATATCTTAGACTTGAGACTTTATACTTAGGGAACTCTTAAATCAGTGCCAGTGGTGGACGATGGTGTTGAAGGGAAGGCACATTTGGGCCTTGTTCAATTTATCAAAATATTCTTCTTACATTTCCAACTCTTTGGCCTATATTGATTCCAATTCCCCGTTCACATTGAAGATATTTGCGTATCGGAACAAAACTTTATTTTAGACATTAACAATCCTACACTGATAAAATTAAGCACGACGACGTAGTCCAGTGAACGCACGTCCCCCAAATTGTTTACACTGGTGTTTCGTCTTTCGTCGTGTTCTTCGTTTTTGTTGGACACAAAATGCAATAACTCGTGTAAGCAGAATATAATGGCTTTAGGCAAATTTTGACGCAAATTAAATTATCCCTAATTTACACTGATATTAGTTCGAAATATCTCTGAAACATGTCTAACGTTTAAATAATCGCGCCATATAATTCTACATTGTAAAATGTCCAGAAAAAATTAGCTTTTCAGTGAAGTTATTATTGTCGTTCGGTATGAGGAATATTGAGAGTCTTGGAGCACTACTGGCCAGTGCTCCAAAGTACATAATTATTATGGCTGTTATTTAAACTAAGTATAAATGTGGAATTTGGCTAGCATATAATAGGGTCATTTTGTGAGCGAAAATAAGCCCCGAGTCTCTTCCTAAGACTTGGAACTTTAAAACTCCTCGATATCCCAGATATTCTTAACTCCAAGCTTACCGACTGCACTCACAATACACAATGTCACACAAACAAGCGTAATATGAGATGCACTAATCACACTAATATATTTCTCGATACAACGTAAGGAGTAAGTTTATATCACCGTGAATGTAAACGTATTAAATAATAACTAAATAAGGGACGTCCCTAAAACTGGTATTCGACACCTAATATGTAATTAAAGGCACACATCCTGACATAATAGAAACGTTGCTCGATTCCTCAGTTGTTGAAAGATCTTGACGAAAAATACTATGCCAAATGAAAAATATTCCGCATCTACAAATTGCTTCAGTAGGATACATTTCTTACAGTCTAACTCAAAACAAAATTATTCAAAACGCTAGCAAACTAGAAATGGTATGAGAAGAGCACGGCATATTGCCAAAACCACTTGTGTGCAGCGCTGTTATCAGTCTATACTACATATCATGATCACACTAGACTAATTAAGGTCTAGGTTAAAAAATGCAAATAGCTGCAATTCCGCATCATGACATATGTTATCTCAAAGAGCGAATAGCTGAATTAATAGATGTCTTGCCTACAGAGTAAAGGGCGCATTACAGGACAGTTACTAAAAAACGCGTCATGTTGCTGAATCGTGTTCATATGTTTTTTATGCCGCTGATTAATAGCCCATTCCCCGTTGATCGCCAAAGGCAATTTTTATCTCTTATTAAACATTTGAACTCTCCTTCTATGAATAAGCAATAAAACTTCCCGTTCCTCGTTTTAAAGAATGTTAAACTTATTAAGCCAACACGCAATCATTTTGCATTCGTTTAATAAACACTGTATTACTTATATCGATTCCCGATTCCCACTTCCGTTCCCACTTCCGTTCCCACTTCCGTTCCCACTTCCGTTCCCACTTCCGTTCCCACTTCCGTTCCCACTTCCGTTCCCACTTCCGTTCCCACTTCCGTTCCCACTTCCGTTCCCACTTCCGTTCCCACTTCCGTTCCCATTCCATTCCCTCCATTCCATTCCATTCCTGTTCCTATTCCGTTCCATTCCGTTCCATTCCCTGTTCCATTCCATTCCCATTCCGTTCCATTCCATTCCATTCCCTGTTCCTATTCCATTCTTCCCATTCCATTCCATTCCATTTCCTGTTCCCATTCCCGTTCCTATTCCCCGTTCCCATTCCCCGTTCCCAGTTCCCATTCCCCGTTCCCATCTCCCGTTCCCGTTTCCCGTTCCCGTTCCCCGTTCCCGTTCCCCGTTCCCGTTCCCCGTTCCCATTCCCCGTTCCCATTCCCAGTTCCCGTTCCACGTTTCCATTCCCCGTTCCCATTTCCCGATTCCTCGTTCCCTGTTTTAAAGATAGCCCATATTTTAGCTTCGGCTACAGATCATTAATTGATGAAAAATCTTTCATTTTAACGCTCAAGAGACCAGTTATCTTAGAATTGAGCGGGTATAATATGTAATTATTCAAGCGATGCATATGTGCTATACAGGGTGTCTCAAAAAAAGTGACGCTTTAGAAATTATCCTATTGTTCTTAAATGCTCTTAAACGCGCGTGATTATACACCTGGGAATTTAATTAAATTGTATTTATATTTAAGTATTTAAAACGTTTTCGCTTCGTCCAGAACTTTAACGCTCGAGTCAAGCAAGACGATTACACTAAAAATGGTTTTCTGTTTATTTTACACGTAACAATTGACTAAATGTTCAAGCTATGGGCCGTGCTCTTCAACGTGTCCCCCATTTCTTGCGACACAAAGAATGTGCATTCGGTTCGTGTTCTGATATTTCCTAAAGTTTTTCGAAATTGTATTTCTGACAGGCGGATTCCGATCTGGAAATCGGATTCTAAATGCGTTTTGGACTGCGGTTACACTTTGTGTTAGGGTATAATTTGTTACAATAAATACTCGTTGCTCTGTAGTCAATTGAACCAATTGTTTTTACTCCAACTGATAGTATGATTTACTTGTAATTTGACTTTTTTGTGCAGATATTTTCTTTTATGCTATTAGGAGCTATTTTAAATTCCCAGGAGCAGAAGTTTACGCACATGTGGGTTTAGCATACAGGGTGTCCCAAAAAAAAGTGACACTATAGAAATTATCCTATTGTTATAATTTGAATGCCTGAGCACTATGCTAAACCCACAAGTGCATAAACTTCTGCTTCTGGAATTTAAAATAACTCCTATTACCATAAAAATCAAATTACATGTAAATCATACGATCAGTTGGAGTAACAACAATGGTTCAATTGACTACAGAGCAACGAGTATTTGTTGTAACACAATTTACCCTAATACCGAATTTTATTAAATTCCCAGAGAATTTCTATAGTGTCACTTTTTTTTGGGACACCCTGTAGTGCTCAGGCATTCAAATTATAACAATAGGGTAATTTCTAAAGCGACACTTTTTTTGAGACACCCTGTACAGGGTGTCCCAAAAAAGTCCCCCTTTAGAAATCACTCTTGTGCGTTATTATACCTTTGGGAATATAATTAAATTGTACATGAACGGCGGAAGTATTTACAACTTCCCTTCGTCCAAAAAATTTAACGCGACGTATAAGTTGTTACGAGAAATACTCGTTGCTCTGTAGTCAGTCAGTAGCGAAGCCAGCCTGACAATTTGGTCATGCTATGCAAATTTTAAACTAGAAATACATGCATGCAGAACCCCTCGCCCATTTGAACCAAACAATTTACTCCCCAAAAGTTACTGTAACATGAAGTACTGAGTCGACGAATGTAACCATGGTAACACGCAACATTGTATATTTTTTATATTTTAATTTGTACAAAATATTGTTTTGTTTTTAACTATAAAATTATCAATTGCCAACTATATAAAGTGGGTATATGCTATTATGTACTCTTTTAGCTTTGATTTACTGTAACATTCAACCTTAGACGTTCACAAAACGTTTCGAAATATTCAAAAAACTTCAACTGCTTTTCGAGGAGTATTTTTATTATTTTATACTTCGCACTTGCTTTTGCAATGAAGTTTTTGAGATTTAATGTTTTTTTATTTTTCTATAACATATTTGAATCGATACTAAAATGCTCTTAACGATCAATCAATGTTGTATTGATCACGCAGAATGATCTACACATTTTCAAATTCACAAACTATACTGCAATAACTGCATGCTATGTTAAAAAATCGGCAAAGCAAACATGCAAAATAGACACTTGCCTGTTTAAAACGCTCCTTTTTCGGTCTTTCGACTGTTTTTCCTCTTGTTAATTTGTCCTCCAAGTAATTTTCGTTTATTTTGTTTACTTACATAGAGACTTACTTATAAAAAAATGAGTGCAAAACTATTTTTGAAAAAAGTTTGCAAAATGGTCTGTGATGGAAGTCTTGTCTCGGCTTGAACTTGCGCATGCGCATAACTTACAAAACCGTCCCGTCCATGACAAAAAAAAATGGCGGACGACTTTGCATTCCACAATGTTTTCACATACCCGGGTGTAAATCTCCGAGCGGAATTAGTACCCTCGCACGGCGCTTCGCGCCGGCTCGGGGATCATTATCATTATTCATTTCTTTAGAAATTGATTGTTTTCACAGTCTATGAACACGGAAATATTTGCATTGCATGACCAAATTGTCAGGCTGGCTTCGCCACTGTAGTCAGTTGAACCATTCTTACTCGAACTGACGGTAAGACGAATTTGTAATTTCACATTTTTGTGTTGCTGTTTGTTTTAGAAGCTATTTTAAATTCCCAGAGGTATAACAACGCACGTTCAACAACAAAAGAGTGATTTCTATATAGGGGGACTTTTTTGGGGGCACCCTGTATATTTGTATGTTGTATACACACTGTATTTTAACTGTTTTTTACACTGAGGAAGCCCTAACGGGCGAAACGTATGCAATAACTCAAAGATCTTCTTGAAGTTCGCGTCAAACACACTTTATTCCTCATACTATATATAAGTATGTATGTGATATAGTACATGTTGTAAGCTTGGATATATATTAAGGAAAAATTGTTCTCAAGTCGAACCCGTGTCTCCCGATTGCCGGTTCGGTTGTTTTTCGATTCCCGTTGGGACGGGTAGGGATAAAACGCTGAAACTGAATCGCGGAAATGGAAACTGAAATGGGGATAAAATGCTGAATTGGGGATAAAACGCTGAAATGGGGATAAAATGCTGAATTGGGGATAAAACGCTGAATTGGGAATAAAACGCTGAAATGGGGATAAAACGCTGAATTGGGGATAAAACGCTGAAATGGTCATTGCCAACACATGTAATTTGCCAATAAAGCCCAATAAATAAGAAAGAAGTTCCCAGTAAAATGACAACCACAAATTTTCGAAGAACGTCTGATATATAGTTTGTATTTTAGTTTTAATAAGTAACATTATATAATTTTCACTTCATATAATATTATATAACTCAATCTTTATGCTACACTATTTTTTATGTTTCCTGGCATAGAGAAGGATGGGTCTATGAGAGGAAAAACGTTTTTCGCAATTTAGCCAGGTGTCAGGAAAGCTGTCCCGTCGTAATATCGCGCGATAATTCCTAGGAATTTTCACCGAAATTCCTGTGACACCGGTTTTACACCCAAAATATCAGCCATATGGCAATGTCAAGATGGTAAGCTATTACAACGGCAGTTATATTACATGCTTGAAATATTGCTGTATGTGGCATAGATACATTAATTTTCTCTTCCTGCAGTTAAATTAACAATTAGCTAGCTAAATTTAATGATCTAATGCAATAGCGTTGTCTCGACGTGACGTCACGAATTCCGACCCCCCGCCAAGACTCAGACAAACATTGGCAACTCTTAATATAAATTGTATTATGATTGAGAGGTTGCTGCGAGTTATTTTGATAATTTGATAGTTTGTTTAAAGTTTATTTGTGCGGAATCATACACACGTTGTACTTTTTGCTTTAGTTGAAGTGCCAGTGTCGATATTTTTGCTTTGGTAGTTGTAATATAGGCTATTTCATCGCTTTAGTATGGACTATTCTGTCGCTGCTATAAATAGGTCTACTATATATCCTATATAGTCTATATTAATATATTGTTGCTTTCGTGTTTATACTAAGTTTGGACGCTTAAAAAACATTTTTTGTCGATTTAGTGCCCATTATTTTGCTCTTTTGGTGTTTTATATTCGCTTTTATAGTGCCCATTATTTTTAAAATTTACTATTTTGTCGCTGTATTAGTATCCACTATTTATAGTCTGTTTTGTTTACCTTTTAGTTTTAATACTATAAAAGAAGCTAGGTCTAGGATTGTCTACTATTCTATCGACTATATTCTATATTTAAAATACGGATTTATTTCAAATGAAAAATTAATTGTCACTTATACGTAAAATAATTTCAAATATAAACTCTTTTCACTGAGGAATCTTCCGTTGATAAGTAAAACTATTTTGCTTTGACAATAAAAAAATATGTTGAAAAAATATTTCACAAGCCGGTTAACTTATTGATTTAATAGTCTATTTTTAAATACAGTTCTGTAAAAGAGAGAACCGCCCTTTAGCACTGTCATAGCACTGTGTCTGGTTTAAAAATGAGTTCTACAACTAGTGCTTCTCCGATAAATTTAACAACTCTCACTGAAAACGACGGCGTTCCCGGCTCATATTTTGAGCATGATCCATCAGATTATACTGTCGATCAACTCAAGCGGTGGTCAAAATGTAGAGGCTTGAAGCAAAGTGGTAAACGCCGAAGGCCCTTTACCACTTTGGCCCTTTATCCGTGGGCCCTTTCTCGCCTGGCCAATGAACTGCACAAATATATGTGTTCCTATTTATCATTGATACATCAAAGTTTTTCCGCGAACATGCTGAAACCCAGCGACGAGACTTTTCAATTCCTTGCGACGGTTTTGGAAAAGGTATAAATACCTTTTGCCCAGAAGCTCTCATTTCCTGAAGCGATTTCGGCAATTTTTCTGGATATCTCGAATCACTTGCACACGTTCCCCAGCAACAGTGCTTAGTACTAACCATGTTCTAACTTTGGTGTAAATTTGAATGAGTTTTAGTGCAGATAAAATAAAAAAATATGCCAATGATAGTTCGCTGCTAGTATAATTCTATATTAAATAGTAGTTTGTTTCTCTGAGTCTCGTGGGGGGTCTTAGCTGAGGGAATCTATTTTTAGCTACGTGAGACAACGCTATTCTAATGGCCATAACTTGCCGATCTAGTCGTGTGAATAAATAGCGCCACAAAAAGTTGAGTTCGAAGTTATATAGAGGGAATTATATGTTAATTAAATTATTAATTATATACCTTCTGTAGTAAGAGGCAAATACTACAATTTCATTGGTTCTGAGGGAGTCCGATTAATCATTAATTGCACCTATTCGTTCTATTACTATTATTAATAAAAGATAAACTATCAGATATCAAAACTATCGTTCTTCGAAAATTTGTGGTTGTCATTTACCGGGAACTGCTTTCTTATTTTTTCGACTTTATTGACAAATTACATGCGTTGGCAAGGATCTACTGTAGCAAACAACGATTTCGATTAAATTTCCCCATTTCAGTGTTTTATCCCTATTTCAGCGTTTTATCCCCATTTCAGCGTTTTATCCCCAATTCAGCGTTTTATCCCCAATTCAGTTTCCGCTTTCAATTTCCGTTTCCGCGATTCAGTTTCAGCGTTTTATCCCTACCCCGTTGGGACTTCAGGTGATTTTTCTGAATCCTAAAAGCTTGAGAACAATCTTTCCTTAATATATATCCAAGCTTACAACATGCACTATATCACATATACATACTTAGTATATGAAAACAACCACAAACAATATCATATTACAGATATGTTGAGACTTTAAGCACAAAGCACGCATATCATTAGGAGGAACCAGGTCTCTAAATAACATCACATTGCCGTCTGAAACCCTATAGTCCCCGAGCCGGCGCCAAGCGCCGTGCGAGAGTACTAATTCCGCTCGGATATTTAGACCCGAGTATGTGATCGAAAACATAGCGGAATCCAAAGTCGTTCGCCGCGATGCCATGGACGGTTTTCTACGTTTACGTTATACGTATGCGCGAGTTCATGTCGAGAGAAACATAAAGATTTTGTTTTTTTAATTTATGCATCAAAAATGATTTCTAATACTCCGGCTATTGGAAAAACATACGGATAAATAGAGTCTTCAAAACAAGATAAATGAAAATTTAAAGTCAACAAAAGAAGAAACAGTCGACTATTTTGCACTGTGGATTTGCAAAAGCGTATGTCACTCTGTGAGGTTATTACACTGATCGATTAAACCTAAAAGGTATCTTAGCAAGTTTAACGAAGGATTATCCAACTGTGACGTTAACTTATTTTCTCTTCCTGCAATTCCTTATATTCTGTTCTTAATTGTATTTTCTTTTGTCTTGTTGTGTCTGTAAGTTGTATATTTATGCAAAACATTGTCGACGGGGCCATTTGTACAAGGCGTTTTGTTGTGTTTTGCACCATTAAGCAAACCACAAAGGCAACGGTGTGTGAAAAACGAAGCAATTTTGTGATGACCTTTAATATAAGCAGTTGTTTGTTTTGGTTATTAGGTACTTCAGTAATGGAACTTTATGTGCCGATTACGTTAAGGAACTGTAGTCATTTGTTCCTTTATGTTTAGGAACGGTTAAATGAGAACAAATTGTTCGCTTTATATTAAGGAACTGCTGTTATTTGTTCCGATATATTATGGAACGCTTAAATAGGAACATTGGTTCCCTATATATTAGGGAACGATTGAATGAGAACAAATAGTTCGCTTTATATTAAGGAACTGCTGTTATTTGTTCCTTTAAATTAAGGAACGCTTAAATAGGAACATCGGTTCCCTATATATTAGGGAATGATTGAATGAGAACAAATTGTTCGCTTTATATTAAGGAACTGCTGTTATTAGTTCCGATAAATTTAGGAACGCTTGAATAGGAACAAATTGGTTGCCTATTCAATAAGGGACGGTTGAATGAGAACAGTAGACCTGTTTACGTATTAGGATCGGTTTGTTCCGCACTGGTCTCGGCTAGAATCGGAGAACGAATTGTTTTCATTAATTAAAAGGGAAAACCCCTTGTTCCGTTTGATGTTGCAAAATAGAAACAATCGTTCCGGTTCAACAATAATAAATTTGAGTTTATTAATGAATAGACAATGTGTGCATGTTTATATCATATAATAAGTATTTGTATAACTTTAATCGCTGAATACAGCTATGTTTTCACAGGTTGAGAACATGAGTATATTCCTATATTAATACGTTTTCGTGCAAATACATATATTGTAAATGTTTAGTGCATATTATTGACCTGATGGTTTGTACTATAAGTTGAAGTTAGATTGCTATTAACAGTATTTGTGCGCTCGTTGTCAGCGAAAAGTCTCTAACTACGACTTGCAGCAGGAGGTAGGCTCGAATCCTGCTCACACCTTTTAGAAAACAAACATTTTCTATTATTTTTACTCTTAAAACATGTCCTAAGAATTTTCGCGTTAGTGTTAAATGTGCGCAATTAATGCACCTAAATAAACAGGCATTGTCTTCGCATTCAAAGTTGTTCTTTCACATATTTTACTGAGTACATTTTTTTGTAATAGTAACAACATAATAGATATAGTGTAGAATTGAATTATATAACTACAGTTCTTGTCTAAATTAATTTAAGTGTTGTTGCTCGCATTCGTAATGTTCTTGGTATTCTGCATTCTTGAAACTTGTAAAGTGGGCAGTTTAAAATAGCAGTCCAGCGCATACCAAACTTGTTCATTCCTTTTCTCAGATAATTGTCTTCCACTTGTGTAAACCTAACTGGCCCTTTGGTTTTTGTTGCCGTTTTATCGTTTACATGAATGGGCGTTTCGCTCGTACAAGATGACGCACCGTCCATTTCTGTCTCCATATCTTTCACTTCAACAACATTCGAATCTTGTTGTATCAATTCCTGTACGCACATATCCATCGCTCTTCCATTGTCACCGCGCAGTTTTTCCATACAAGATCGTCCCTTTAAAGCGACATCACGAGATCGGAGCTTCTGATAGTGAACTCTGGCGACGTTTGAGCTATGTTTCTGGTCCTCGGATACGAATCGCTGTTCTTCCAAATCTAACTGGTTTACGCTCTCCGTTTCGATGATCTGCCTATATCTTGTCGGGTGAATGTACTTGCCTATTGCTTGGAACACGAGAACGCTAAGCAGGTCGGTGAGCTTCTGAAACTGTGTGCCGTTTCGATTTAGGAGCAAGTATTCACATTGTGGCTTGAGTAATGGTCTCACGAATCTAACGTAGTCATTTACGATTTCCAAGCTAATCTCGTCGAAGAAGAGTGAATTAAAACCGTACTTTTGCGCCGTCTTAGAAATGGTTTGATGAACCATTCCATCGTTGATTGTTGCGTTGTCAAACATGGTTACTGTCAAATGTTGGTAGGTCATCGGCCGGCACCCTTTAACTTTAACGAACATGAAAACGGCGACAAATCTAGTAGCAAAAGTCAAGTCGCTTGAAGTGAGAAAAGATTTTTTCTTGCATTCTTCGAGAATTCCTTTGTAGCGTTCTAAATGAAAGGGAATTACCGTCTGAAGTTCAGCAAGCGTAGCCCAACTTCTTCTGGATTCGAGGGTGTCGATGTCTAAGTCTTTCGTCCAGTGGGAACGCATCTGCTTTGCCAAACATTGCCTTGCTCGCTTTATGTATACTTCGGTAACGGAGAAATTTTGAAGTACAGGCCCGGTAGGTGAGTGAAATCGACGAAAATCTAAGAGATCTGCTATACCGTTTACGTAGCCAAGACGGCCAGATTGACCCATTTGCCAATTGCTTTCGAGATGATCAAGAAAGTCTGTTAAAAATCTGGAAGAACACAAAAAACAATCGACAAGTTCGACCGTCGTCAAGACAGATTGCTCATCTTCGCCCGATTGCTCACAACAGTACTTTATGAATTTAAATGCTCGAGTAACGGATATTTCAGCTTGCTTTGCTTGTTTTCCACCACCGGTCGTGCTTTGTAGCCAAACAGAAAATGATCGTCCTAATTCGGAATTTGTAGCACAACACGGCAGCGTTGGTTTGCTTCCCGTCGAGAAGAGCTCTTTCACATGAGGATTTGTTTCGTTGTTATTGCGAATTATGGGCTTCGTGTCAAAATGTATATACCGTGCATGCTTTATTTTGACGTGTTTTCGACAGCCTCTTTGACTCGTAAAACCACTATGTTCGCAGTTAGGAGCTGGACAACGAAAGAGCCCTTCTTTATCGCTCTGAAGGTGAAGCCTTCGAGGTTTATTAAATGCCCCGCCAATACTTTTCCAGTCAACACGTTGACGGGGCACAGACATGCCTTCGAACGACGGCAAGCAAACAGTTTGCACAAGAATGTTTGCCATTTATATACTCAGGAAAAGTGGCTGTTATTAGTTCCCTTACAAAAGTACAAGGAGCACATCCCTAATTAAACTGCCTCAACCATTGTTGTATGACGCATAGGTGTATAAAAGCAATGATCGTTTTCTAAATATCAAAATTGTAGTCAAGGGGAACCATAGGCACACTGTATACATGAAATAGTTGATGTAAGTATAGATTATAGAGTGTGGCTACGCGTGGCTACCATTGTTCTATTGCTTTAGAAAAGTGTGGCTACCGATGTGGCTACGCGTGGCTACCCTGATTAAATCCCTATTGGAAAAGTGTGGCTACCAGAGGCATTGAAAAAAGAATATTTTAAATGACTTGTAGCCACACTTTATACTTGATGTAAGTATACATTATAAAGTGTGGCTACGAGTGGCTACCATTGTTCTATCGCTTTAGAAAAGTGTGGCTACCGATGTGGCTACGCGTGGCTACCCTGATTAAATCCCTATTGGAAAAGTGTGGCTACCAGGGGCATTGAAAAAAGAATATTTTAAATGACTTGTAGCCACACTTTATACTTGATGTAAGTATACATTATAAAGTGTGGCTACGAGTGGCTACCATTGTTCTATTGCTTTAGAGAAGTGTGGCTACCGTTGTGGCTACGCGTGGCTACCCTGATTAAATCCCTATTGGAAAAGTGTGGCTACCAGTGTCATTGATCAATGAAATTCAAGCGACTCTTCGCCACACTTTATACTTGATGTAAGTATACATTATAAAGTGTGGCTACGAGTGGCTACCATTTTATTATTATTACAATATTTCCAGAGTGTTAAGCATTTCAGTGTATTAAAACACTGTTACCAATATACGTGCTTTATAGCTATAAAAACATTAAGTACAGGCTAGAATTCTATCAAAATACTAGAAAGATACTATAAAAAAAGAAAATAACCTAAGTTAAAATTTCAAAGTACATAATGTTCATTTAAAAGTTTATGAAAATTATCGCAATGTAGTTCTCACAAATCTTCGCCACACTTTATACTTGATGTAGCTAGGTATCGGCTATAAAGAGTGGCTAGGAGTCATATGAAATTTTATTTTGTCATTACCACTGGTAGCCACACTTTTCCAATAGGGATTTAATCAGGGTAGCCACGCGTAGCCACATTGGTGGCCACACTTTTCTAAAGCAATAGAACAATGGTAGCCACTGTAGCCACACTTTATAATGTATACTTACATCAAGTATAAAGAGAGGCTAGGAGTCATATGAAATTTTATTTTGTCATTACCACTGGTAGCCACACTTTTCCAATAGGGATTTAATCAGGGTAGCCACGCGTAGCCACATCGGTAGCCACACTTTTCTAAAGCGATAGAACAATGGTAGCCACTCGTAGCCACACTTGATAATGAATACTTACAAGTATAAAGTGTGGCTACAAGTCATTTAAAATATTCTTTTTTCAATGCCTCTGGTAGCCACACTTTTCCAATAGGGATTTAATCAGGGTAGCCACGCGTAGCCACATCGGTAGCCACACTTTTCTAAAGCAATAGAACAATGGTAGCCACTCGTAGCCACACTTGATAATGTATACTTACATCAAGTATAAAGTATGGCTACAAGTCATTTAAAATATTCTTTTTTCAATGCCTCTGGTAGCCACACTTTTCCAATAGGGATTTAATCAGGGTAGCCACGCGTAGCCACATCGGTAGCCACACTTTTCTAAAGCGATAGAACAATGGTAGCCACTCGTAGCCACACTTTATAATGTATACTTACATCAAGTATAAAGTATGGCTACAAGTCATTTAAAATATTCTTTTTTCAATGCCACTGGTAGCCACACTTTTGATATCAAATACTTTATGTAAAGTATCGGTAATAAGGTGACGTTAGTTGTGGCTACCGTGTGCCTACAATTATTTGATCATGTAGAAAAGGATGTAGTTCGTAGATGTTTCGCAAAATTGAGAACGGCATAGGAAAAACAAAAACGCTGTTTCAACTAATCACACTAAATTATTTACTAAATGAAGCATGTTTGCAATACAATTGACGTGATGGAATTTTGAACGAACAGATAAAAACACATACACACACACACACACACACACACACACACACACACACAGGGTGTTCATTTTTCATCGTTGTCATCGTCTCTGAAAAGCAATTGTCGCTTATCAACGGTCGCACCTTGTCCAAACTTGTTTTTGCGTTTCACATTCAATCTACGCTCATTACTCGCATGACTGTTCACGTTTGCATTATCTGGTGCAGTATTCTCTTCTTCTCTACTATCGCCACCTTGGCATGAACCCGCCACTTGCTGTTCAACCTCGGCGTCTTGTAATTCGATGGTCTTTTTCATTTTATTCACGGGGCAATCTTCGTGGAGAACTCGTCGCTTCACAACTTTCCTCAACTCGCTAAGATGGTCGCCTATATCCGGATAGGCTCTCACGAATGCTTCCAAATTGAACACTTGACGAACCTGTCCGAAAATTAAAATCCAAGTGTCAATGTAGGGATCAGGCTTGGTCCAAAAGTCTTTCTCCTTGCGATCAGCATTCTCGATTCTTGCCCGGAATGCTAAAGTGGGCTTTCCCTTCATTTTCTGACCGTAAAGATGGTTTGATATAGCCAGCAACTCTGCGAAAGTATAGATTGGTGTTCAGTTGCCACTGTGTGGGTGACCGTTGGTAATAATTGCTGCTTTCTTCTTCCGATTCGCTTCGTTGTCCTGCGTCTGGTGATGTCCTATGATCTGGAGAGTTTTCGTGATCCATATCTTTACTGTCAGGTTCGGTCTCCTCTGCATCTTCTGACGACAAGCTGGGACGCATGGCTTTGTCGAGTTCATCTTCAGTCGTTGTTGGTGAATTCATAGGTGCAACTCTTCGCCTGTTCCCCGAGGTTCTTGTCATTCTCTCCGCTTCCTTTGCGAACGAGGGATGTATTTCGTATTGGTAAGAGTCTGGTCTGCTTGTTTCCTGTGAACATGTTCCACGCAATTCTTCAAAGGACACACGCTCTACATATGCAATCGACTCACGAGAGGGAATGTTGGAAATCGTGGCGGGTTTATCACTTTCATACCATCTTTCGTGCCGTTCAACACACTCCAAGTTCTCGTTAATTTGCGATGCCATCCAATCCACACATGCCATGGCATTGTCAAATATCCACTTGTCCGCGCCTACTGAAGTCTCGTCCAGGGATTGCGTGTCGAAAATGGCCAGCCGTTGCAGTACGTTTTCGTTTTCCTTTCCAAAATTTGGCACGTTGTTGGTTGTGATGTAGAAGGGACAACTGTTAAAGAAGCATCTGGGTTGTTTGTGCTTAACTGCTGTTGTCATCCATCCACCTTGTAACAGCGTCTTCGCCAAATCACTCGCCATCGTGGACGCACACCAGTCGTCGATGATTACAAGTTGGGTGGATTCATCAATCATCGCGGCCGAAAACTGGTTCTCTTTGGTGATGGTGGCGATGGATTGATGTGGAATTAGGCGATGAAATATTGCTGCCCACGATGTTTTTCCCGAGTCCTTTGGCCCAGCGACGACGAGCTTACGAATCTTTTGGGGCATCTTTCCAGTCACGAGGCATTGGTAGAACTTGTTGAGAAAATGAATGCGTGTTTCGAGCTCTGGAAATGAATGCTCAATTCCATCTTTAAAGTAACCTGCGTTTGGTATGATCGAACTATCGTACGGCATGAACGATCTGGGCGACGTCCTACGGTACACAGTCGGTGGTAAAGGACAGGGGATAAAGGACCGAGTGGAAATTTTGAACACGATACCATCCAAAACCTCGATAAGATCGTTATCAAATACCAGCTGCCTAACAATAGTGCAATCGGGATGACAAAGTGTCCTCGACAAGATGTTAAAATGCTTCAGGACTCTTTCGCGTAAGCTGTCGTTGGAAAGCAGGTGATGAAGGTAACTGTTCACGTCCATCATCTCCAAAAAGGTCATTGCTGCACCATCAGGTCGACTGTAGACCTGACCTCTGTATAGGGAGTGACCACATAGTTCCATTACACGATCGATTTCTTTGATGGTGTTTGTTACGTCGCTAGGATTTGTTTGCATACGAGCAGCATTGATGTTTGGCAGGGAAACGATCTCTGCTACCAATCCATCTGACTGAAGTTTGTGAAAAGCTACCATCACGCTCCGTAGCAACTCAGCCTCATTCACCACGACGATTCGGCATGGTTTGGTTGGATAACACCTGGGATTCTGTGGTTCCGAGACATCTTCTTCTACACGAAGCTCTGTAGTTGCTTTCCTAAAGCAGTACGAATTTGACGTCGTAACCAAAGCTTGTACCGCCTCGTTTGCGTGGTCTTTCAGCACCTGGAAGATGGATGATGCCGATGTCGTAGTGCGCAGCTTTGTAATTGACGGTTCCATGTCAGCGTCGTGAAGAAGGGCAAATATTCGATTCTCGTTGCAGTCTTGGGTCGCGCGGTATACGATGAAGTAGCCTACTCCCGGATAGCACTCTCTTTCAGGACGCTGGTCTCCGGCTAGCGACGATGCCTTCGCATTTGTCATCATCATCGTGATGCAGGAGATGAAATATTGCATGCCTGCTATATTGGCCAGCTGCTCGTCTAGGTTAAGTCTTTTCGAGGCAATTTGACTCTTTGCCAGCTCTATGTCTTCTGGAGTGACTCTCCATACCGCTCGACAGGAAAGTGTTTGAACATCTCTATGCATCTATGTAAAACATACGGTGGCAAAATTATAACTACAAAGAAGATATTAAATCCTCAAATACAATATAGATTGAGTATTGTAGTAGTATGCTTACCACATCGATGAGATTTGCCCTCAGAGAGTTTTCTAATCGCTTCGAGCGTAACTGCTTCGCCGGTTTAAGGTCTCTTGACATTTTTGTTTGTTTCGACAACTGAACGAAAAAGGCGTGATATGCAGCGTGGCTCTGCCTTTATTCCATCGCTTGCACAAAAATGAAATTACGAATTTTTTTGCATATATAATTTAACTAAATTAGCGTAAAGGATCAACATTTTCGACTTTGGCTTCTTTTGTTTCTGTCTCTTTTCCTTTTCCTTTGAGGCGTTATCCTTTGAGGCATTCATTTCCTTTGAGGCGTTATCCGCTACATTCATATTCTGCAAGTTTACATCCGAATCATTTGAAGAGTTGTTGGGCTTTCCTTCGCTTTGAATTAAGAGATGTTTGCTGAGCATTTCGACTGTTTTAATTAAAGTAGAGTTATCTCTTTGAAGGAGAGTAATTTGCATATTCATGCTTGACTTCTCAGGCTCTTCCCCTTCGAAAAAAATAAATTTCTGGAGACAAGCAATTTCTACATTTAGTTTAGTCCATGAAACCACATAGTCGCCTTTGTGGCGCACGGTTGAAACTGCAACACCAAACTCGTTTGCTACAACTCGGTAATTTACACCTTGATCCAGGAAATACAACGTCAAAGCTGTTCTTCTTTCCACTGAGATAGTGTTTCTTGCAAAGCTTTCCTCCTTTTCAATCCGCTCACCTATTTCTTGGCAGAGTTTTCTAAAGGCAGAACGCGAAAGACGAAAGTTTGCGATGAACTCTGCTTCCCCCATCTCAATCATATCCTTGTCAAACCACTGTGTTGATCGCTTTCTGCCAACGTTTCTTGGTCTTCTTAGATACTTCTGGGCCGTCGTTCCTAACTTAACTGCTCGCTGTAACAACATGCTTTTGACTAAAGCTGAGGATTTGTAAAACATCATTAAGCTTCTTTCGTAAATCTTCTTTCTTCGCAATAGACAATCTCGTCTCTGCATGGCGCTTACTTACACGCGCCATCTTGAATTGTTGCTATTATAAATCACACCTTGTTGTTGTAATGGTAATTAGTTACATATATTGATTAATATTTATTCAACAGAAATTGTACAATACGAAAACAAAGTTTTATAAAAACAAGGCTCTAGCTCAAATTACTAAAAAAATAAGACGCGAACCATTTATACGATACATTCACGTCTTATGTTAGACACGCTCGTATAAATAGCAAATTCGCGTCTTACACAAGACGCGTCTTATTTCGTCCCGTATAAATTGCCCTAATAATGCACAATGTAAAAAAAGGTTCAAGCTATCCGTCGTATTGCGCCGGAGTACACCAGTAACATGTTGTAACACCGCCACAATAACAATTACCAAATGCGGAGCAACAGGCGCAAGCTAGTGTTATAGGTAAACCTAATAAAAACGTTATGAAAAAATTATTTTGCTACCGAGGAGCTTGGGCCTGGAATAACCTACCCAATGACCTTGTCAACGGGTATGAGTAACTGTCAACAAGTCACTTTAAAATTTTACTCCACAACTACTTCTGTAAATTGAAGGACTCTTGATAATTGACAAATGCTACATGATTAATTTTCTTATATGTGTATACGTTGCCGTATACACATATATATATATGTATACGATTGTTATTATCAAATTGATGTAAATAATTATTAAGACTTTATAGTATCTAAAACGATCCCTTGAAAAGCAGCAATAGCTGAAGGGCCTTGAAGGGCCACATAAATAAATAAATAAATAAATCGTTTTTTGATTATGTAGTAGGCTAAGGTTGTTATGTGTATTCAACTCGTGCATAACAGCTCTTACTACTTAATCACAGAACGATCCAAAACACTTAAAAATAGCAAGATATAAATTTAGAATGCAAGTAAAGAATGAATCATTTAGATTGTGACTTAAATCCACCAAAACCTGTATAAAATGATTCAAAACATTTTCCAAGCGGACTATTATTGTACTACATAGCGCAAAAAAAAGTTAAAATCCATTGTGTGGAAATAGTATGGAAATGCTATTTCCATATTTGATAGTATTTCCAACGAGGATTCATACTATTTCCATAGTGAGGAATTTCAAAAATATTTCCCGTGCAACCTTATAAAGCAGAGTAAAATTGCTTCGGTCCACCTTGGGTTACTTGCGCACCCCACTCCTCCCCTTCCCCCTTGACTTGAAAATCTGGCTTCGTCACTGTGTGCTAAACGATTAAATTTTAATATATTTCGTAAAATTTGTTACGGGAGTTTAATTCGTGCATGGAAATTGCGAACGAAAAACTATGTACTTATTTTACACCTAACCGGTAGCAGTTGAGAAAATTCAAATATAGGAATCGAACCTGCTGTCCTGCGATTCCCGTGCAGCATTCTGATCACTGGCCATTTGTCAAAAGCTACCATAGGTGCGTGAGAGTAATGAGAGTGTGTTGCAGTAGGGATGATTCTGTTCTGTCGAGCGATATTCGCAAAATTATAGATAATCTATTTGCAAACTTAACCTGTTAAATTGTTCAACATTTCAGATGTTCCACATTTGAAAGAATATATAATCTCTGAATCAAGCGTACTAAGTTGGTTACACTGTGCTACCAGTTGCCTGGAGACACGTTTCTGTGTCGCATACAATTACAAGGAGGGCTCAAAGGAAAGCGAAATCAACTGTCAGTTAAGTCACACTTCTCACCATAAGTTTGAAAAGGTAAGCGACGAGGACAATGACTGGATGTTTTTCGAAGCAGTTGGAGAAAGAATGGTAAGATAAGATAAATGCTATAGAATTATGTTAGAGTAATTTTAGTATACATCAGGGCCTTTTTTAACTAATGTACTGGAGGGGCCAAAGCCCCCCCCCCAGCCCCCATGTTGCCCCCAGTAAGCTATTCCCCCCCCAGTGACGGTCCCTTTTGTCCAAAATATAAGCAAAAAATGGGGGGAACTGAGTCTAGAGGAAAGTTATGGTATTCTCACAACAAAACCTGGCTCCGTTTAGATGGAATATATCAAAAATTGTCTCTGAAAATGCAGGAAATCAAGCCACAGAGACTCAAGAATACAAAACGACCCCCAGACTCCCCTTCAGCTTCACAGCTGTAATACAATTCACCTACTTGTTACGTCCCCTTTCGATGATGGCCTCCCCACTAACGATTTCTTAAACAATGCCCTGGTATACATTTAATCATTTTAAATGTTCTTGAAAATTGTTTGCTGGATTCTATATAAAGAATGAGATAACTCGTCCATGGCGACACCAAATCAAATCAAAATAAAAAGTAAAAGTTTGTGTCTCGCCCGATTACAAGCGCCTCGCAAATGTTCAGGAACTTAATATGTTCAGTGTTCAGTGAGACTCGATTGATAATGAAACCGAGCTATTAGGCAATCAGTAAAGAAAAGCCTAAATTGTATATCGACTGTCCTTCGAGCTCGGATTGCCCCCATCGAAAGACCAACCAAATTACCTAAAGTGATATCATTATTGTAAATTTCGTTTGGCCCAACAACACCAGATTTTTCTATTTTTGTATCCAGCTGGAGAAAATGTATGCATAGACGTATACCTATAGGTGTTTGAAATTGAGAAAGAAACAACGTAAAAGTTCTATGGTTACTGCACACAGGAGTAAAACCCCAAATTTTCTCGAATTATAATGCTGAGAGAATGTGTTGTATCGAGAATTTGTCGTTTGAAAATGATACTTCACTCATGGTGAATTTCCTTGATCTAGACTGATTGTCAACAAGAAAATAAATGTCAGAATGGTGGGAAAATGGCCTGGCATCCAGTGAAGCCTTTTAAATGTGAATGCCCAGAGAATTATGGAGGAGAGCTTTGTGACAAATGTAAATATTTTTTAGTTTTGTCAACGAGTACTTCATTTCATTTTATTTTTTTCAAATATCTTGAGCACTAACCATTATGGTATCATTAGACAGACCTAAACGGAAAACAGGCATTTTATATATATATCAACGTACGTTATAATTATATCAGTAATACTGGGCAATAATTATTAGAAACCAAATTATTCTTTGATGTCGTGTATAGAATTGTATAAAGTCTAATCTATAAGTAATGCTATATAGAAATTATTCAAATTACTGTAGTTCTATTTTGATTGGATGGTGGACGTTGTATTCTGGTAATTGTGAAAAGAATTGTATAGAGTATATTGTTTGTGGCGAAAATATCATTATATATAAGTGAGTCAGTTGTAAAATTATTATAGAGTAGGCATGTCAATATCTCGGTTAAAAGTCTGTTCAACTAATCGCGGGTATGTATGTTTCGTCCTCATGCATAAATAGCTTTGTTTGCGAGAAGATAAATTTGCGTTCGTTGTCGTCTGCGTGTTTTGCTGGAAGTGAAGTATGGTCGTGTCTTTTGATAGCATTTTGATGTTCAGTAAATCTTGTCTTAATCTTTCACTATATTTACCTAATGTAGCTTTCGGAACATGGAAATATTTAAAATTGCGTTTTCGTTGCTTTGCGTATGGGCAAATAATCCGTCTTTAAAATTTCTTTAAAAGCTAAATAAGTCTATATAGTAATCTAAGTCCAGTAATTCTTATTTGTCAAGATTAGCTTTTGTTTGCCATTCATGATTCATGAGATTCAATTTGGTGGTATAGAATATTAATAAGGAGGGTATTGTTGTTGTTAACAGAATATAGCTATAATTTATATTAACTACACTTGTGCCTTTCGACTGGTTTAGAAATATATTTATATTATTATTAACATCATTTTCTCTTTGTTGATTTTGTAAAGATGAAATAAATACAGTGTATGTAATTCCGAGATCACGCGTGTTGTTCGCAAGAATAGCAGTGCGTGATAATTTTAGTTTATTATCAGCTTTAAAGGACCAGACAGACTGAACGCGATTCTACAACGCGGCGCGATTTTTCGATTTTCACTGATATATAACTTTGATCCTGTTTTATGTTTTTCAAATATTCAAAAGCGCTATAACAGTTTGAGTTATTTGGTCTGCATATCTTTTAAAATTTCCTTCCATAGACGGTTGTATTTACTTTTAAAAACTGAAAAATCGCGTCGCTTTGTCGAATCGCGTTCGGTGTGTCTGGGCCTTTAGAGTGAGATATGTAAAATGTATCACCATGACCGTATATCACATTCATTCTTTAGGCTTTCTCGATTGCCCTGGTGATTGGCAGATTATCGATTGTTTTTGTTACTACATTAGCGATGAAACTGCCAGTTGGACTGAAGCAAAAGATGATTGTCGCGCACGTGGTGGTGATTTGGCTGTGCCAACTAGCTCGGAAAACAATGCACATATTTCTCAGGCTATCAAAAATCGCAATATTGACAAGGCTTGGATTGGAGTGCAGAGGGTGGGCCAAAAGTTCTGCACGATGGACGGTGACGACGTACCTTATGAAAATTGGCACTCGGGAGAACCATCAGGTGATGGTGATTGCGTGCATATATGGTTGCATAATAATAATGATGCAGCTGGAAATTGGAATGATTTGCCATGTCGGGATTCCAGTTGTTACTATGTCTGCCAACCGAGTCTCTAATAATGTAAGAATTAGCTTGAAACTATGCATGGGAACTAATAGCAAGATGGCGGATTTTGCGTTACTAGTTATATTTTGTAGTTATGTCGTTTTGATAGAAGTCATAGTTAAACTACTAAGTTGTTCTAATTGTTAAATCATATCTCATAGAGTCCCACGCCGGGCTTGAGCACATGACGTTTAAGATCACCAGCCTTACCTTCTGCTGATTGAGCCAGTAGAACTCATACCCAGTCTTACGATACCGGATTAGATATGCATGTCCAATCCTATCTAAAGCCCATTTCGTTAAGGTTTTGGCTGCACAATACCGGATTGAACATTCAGATCAGAATACGCTAACAAAACAACACGAGTATCTCGCGCGGGCTTCAAGGAAACGAATAGTTTTTGTCGAATATTTTATTGTTAACACTTCTTTTTTAATGAATGCCCTCATCAAACATACTAAATGAAGTCAATAAAGAGACAAATACAGAATTGCTTTCTTTGCCTGAAGCAAACATGTTCGTGAATTTCTATTCATATGGGGGGTTGTATTGTTGGGACGCTGCTTGGTTCAGTAATGTTGGCAGGTCGGAAACTAGCAAAAAAGTATCAACAGATATCGATTAGTTTTGAATGAAACAGGCAGAAAAAAACTTTTGAAACTAGAATGACCACACTGAACTTATCGGATTCGACCAGTCACGCGGCCCCGAAACGTGCGGGACAATTTCCATACCACTTCCAAAGCGGATTTGTTTTTTCTTTGCTGTGACGCACTCGGGATTGCCATGGCATTGGGCAACCAAAACACCGCATATCAGATTATTTGGTGTATGGAAAGTATAATCCGATACGAGAGCATCCGGTATTGTGTAACAGTGGCCTCAATGTAAATGTTGGTATTTAAGGCGTTCCATTGGGAGATAATGATACAAATATTACACATATACAAAAATAATGAAAATATATGGAAATATTACACATATACAGAAATAAATTATTCAAATAATGATGTCTTTGAGCGATTCACGCATTTAATAAAATCTAAACAAATGACAAAAAACAGATGATAGAATGCCGTAACAGTCAATAATGCGAATGTCTGCCTGTTTCTCCACTCTATTCATAGATCTGAATTGAATATTAAGGCTGATAGTGCTTCTGATACGTGTAAATGAAACTAAGGGGAAATGGTGACCAAGTTGAGTTGACTATAGTAACTTTAAGTTTGTTCGAAGTGTCTCCCAAAGTAACGTACTAGTTATTAATTGTTGCGGGTCTTACCCGCGAATGCCATAGCATATCAGAGATTTATTCTATAGTAAATCAAACTACTATATTTTCAGAATTGATGCGAAGTCAATTTTACTTGAATTTTTACAATTCCTAGGTGTATATATTGTTTAGTATATAAGCGAATCATTATTAACATTATATAGGGGGCTTATTTATTTTCAGCTAAACTTTGTTTACGAGGTTTTAATATAATTATATTCGTGCAATGTCTTCGAGCATGCGCTGTGTTTAACCGAATATCATGTTTTTGTGGTATCCGGTTTGGATTTAACCAGAGCCTCTTCTCGCGCTCCGTTGACCGCGTGCATGACGGGCTCTGGGTACGAGAATGATCATGGATTCTGAATTATATGGACTCAAATCCGTGATTGAATATGCAAAACAAGCCTGCAAGTAGACTTGGATCAAGTCCGTCTCTCTAGAGTCCGAGGGATCAAGCGCGCCGAGAAGCGGCGCGCGAGGTGCAATAACGCGGGAAATTCCCTCCATTCTTGCACCTCGCGCGCCGCTTCGCGGCGCGCTCGATCTCGTCGCTTCGCGACTCGGACTCTAGAGAGACGGACTTGATCCAAGTCTAGCCTGCAAGCAGTGATGCAGTAGACAGGAAACACAGTCCGAAGCGTTAACGTCTGATTATATATATGGATAATATATTGTGAAAATTACTTACATATCTCCCATTTATTTTAAGCCGCATTCTACGGCCCAAAAAGTTCCCCCTATTACGGCAGTACTTGTGTGAATCTATAGATATTGATACCAATTCACTTCACAGAGCAGTTTCTGAAAATATTTTAGTTTCAATATTATATTGACATCATGCATGATCCATTCAATCTTTAGTCCTATTTCCAAAGATGACTTGCCAAAAACAAAACATATAATTCCAATATATTTTTCAACAAACTTGCAAGCATGCTTCAATGTTGTGCCACTCAAAGACATTGACAGAGCAGTTAATAATAATAATAATGGCTTTATTTCCCACATTTCAATAGCGGATACACTAAATTATAATGTGTTTACAATTTGGTTCAACTACTAGTTAAGATTACAACTAATTCTAAAATATTACATGTATATACAAATTTATATCTAAAATACGACTAAAATATACGACTATATATATAGAACGTTCTCAAATTAAAACTACAGTTTTAGCCTATCGTTGTATTTATCTATTGCATATACTAACGGACTGCGTTTAAATCTTTCGGTTCTGTAGAAGAAGTTATAAAATTTGTTCGGATTTGTTCGAGTTTCTCTTCCTTTTACCTCAGAGCATTTCCTAGGAAGCAATGAATGTAATTTATGTGATGGCTCTGACATCTGCTTGATGAGACGAACACATAAATCATCTCTACGTTCCTGTAACGTTTTTAGTTCACATTCCTGAAGCGCACGATTGTACTCATATTCAGGAACAATTATCCTCAAAGCTCGTTTCTGTACTCTTTCAATATCATTACGCTGTGCTTGCGTCAAGTTGCCGTTCCATACCTGGGCACCATACTCCAAAGTTGATCTGATTACACAGCAATAAAAGGTCTTGAGGTCATTTTTTGGTGCGCCATAACCCTTAAGAACCTTCAAAAAATATAGACGTTTGGTTGCTTTCTTAATAATGTACTCTGTATTTGATTCCCAATTTAAATCATCGTCTATCCAGAGTCCCAATAACTTGTACGTTTTGACATTAGACATTGGTTGTTGCCCAATGCAGACAGGAGGGATTACAGTCTTAATCTTTCTAAAATCTACTACCATTTCATTGCATTTCTTGGCGTTTAATTCCATTTGCTCATTTTCCGTGAACCGAATTATGTTATCAATATTATTTTGACTATTTCCGATACAATTTCCAGATACATGATCAGTGACATCAATCACCTCGGATAAAGTAGTGTCATCCATAAAAATAACAATGTCGTCTTGGTCAGAACCTCCATTCTGATCATCATTTGGTGTTTCAACAACATTGGCCAGCTGGTTAATCTTTATAATGAAGGCCAGGGGCCCCAATTTACTTCCTTGTGGGATCCCTCCTCTTATACTTTTACACTCTGATTTGTGGTTTCTAAACGTACACATTTGTAGTCTACCTTGTAAATACGTCGCAAACCATCTTACTAACGAAGGGCGCACACCAATGTCCATAAAATTTCCTAACAAAATGTTATGGTTGATCAAATCATAGGCTTTACGAAAGTCCAAAAAGGAGATTCTTACAACTTTTCCCGTGTTTTCCATGCACTTATACCAATTATGTACCAAATACACTAACGTCAAAACAGCTGAAGATCCCGCCAGGCCACCAAATTGAGAATCACTAATTTCTTCTTGAACGTCCTCAAGGATCCATTCAACAGCATACGATTCTTGCACTTTGGAGAGTACGCTAGTAAGGGAAATCGGTCTTAACTCCTCCACTCTATTGCATGGGGTTGTTTTGGGGATAGCACAGACGTTAGAAATTTTCCAAACTTCCGGGAATTTCTTAAAAATATGTACTAAAGGTACCGCAAAATATTCAGCGAATAACTTTATTATCTTTAAACAGGGATCAAATGGCCCATGTGCTTTATTGGCATCTATGCCTTTTAATTTCTTTATGAGATTCGTCACAGAGATTTGAGGCAGAGTCTCATCTGCTGTAATCGTCAGCCACTCATCAGCCACTCATCAGCCACTTCTGGGTAGTTCTTAGTTAGGTCTGTGAAAAAGGTGTTAATAAACTCAGCGGACTCTTTTGCGCTTAGTGGATTTTCAGTTTCCGGATCTATAATAGAGACTGAATCCTTCTTAGTTCCAACAACTTTCTTTATCTGTTTCCACCATTGCTTTGGGTTATGGCTGCATATCGGTTTAATTCTCTTTTCATAAAATTTATTTTTCTCTTTCCGAATCTCAGATACAATTTTATTTCGTAGATACTTAAAGCGTTCGGCTTGTCCACGTTGGTATGCTTTATCGCGATTCAATATTGTTACAACAGTTACAATATTGTTTTGACATCATACATGATCCATTCGATCACTAGTCCTATTTCCGAGCAGCCATTCTTTACCAATACACTCTTTCGATAATTACGTGACCAATCTCTTCTTTGATCCGGGAACCTCATTCTCATGAATCGTGAGCTAATTACATTTCGTCTTGCTTCACGAGAACGAGGCTCCCAGTCCAAGGAGGTTTTCGTGACGTAATAATATTCGTGACTTTGCATGGACAGTCAGACACTGGAAGCTTGAGGCAATCCGGTATTTGTTATTATTTCCTACAGTGTACCATCTTGCATTTATTTGGAACTATGTTGCCCTGCTTAGCAGAGACATTGCTTTGCCTTGCCTTGCCTTAGATATTGGATAACAGGCTGACTGTTAATATTCTGTTCCTGTCGATAAAGCGTTGTCTCTGAGAGCTATAACCTTGAAACTTGCTTGGAAAATATATTACGACTATATGGTGGTCAGTCCGGGTGGTTTATTTTGGAAAGTGAGCTACCTAACACCGTCGCACATAAAAACATATGAAATTTGTTTTGGCGAACAGAGCTAGCTTGTTACCCGTTCAGGTAACACCCCATAATTAACTCTATTTGTATTTGCCTACATTTGTTTACATATATCTTCAGCTTAATTTCTATTGACTAATATCATAGTTACTTGTCTATAAATAGATTTGTCAAATATAATGTGCTCATTATTGATTGTTAAAAGAAATTTCAAATAGACAGCATCCCCAGAAAATCGGACCTATTCACATTGTAAGGCAATCGAAAGTTTGTAGTTCCTCGATGTAAAACAAACCGCTTCAGAAATGCTTTTATGCCATCACAAAGCGCATTATCCTGACAAACGAATGTAAATAACTAATAGACTACAGATATATATATATATATATATATATATATATCAATTCATTCTTTTTAATTTTAATGTTAGTAATAGAACTCTTACCTAATATTTATTGTAAAATTCACGAAATTCAAATGTGTAACTTGCAAGGTGAAATATTTAATTAAGCTATCTATCTATCCATCTATCTATCTATATATCCAAAAATAAAATGTTACACAGAACTTTTTTGTGAAAAAAACAACTTTATCCAAAACCTGCAGACAAGTGCAAATCCTAATTAGTCTCTGAATTTGATGAGTCTTTGCACTAATGCTGGTGAAATTATTCTTGAGCCAATGAAGGCAAAAGCTGAGATGCAATAAGGACGACAGACGATGGAGCTCTTGACGATTTACTAACAAGGAAAAGTACCATAATGTACAGGAATTCCTATTTCTCTGCTCCTGCGATTCCGGTGCAGCGCTCTAACCTACTGAGCTACAGAATCCAGTTGTCGATTTGGTGGTATTTCACTCGATTGAATTATAATTGAAAGGTTTTGTAGATGGAAAATTATTGAGTGAAAATTATATACATTTATTAGACCTAACCAGGAACAGCTACGAAAAATGCAACTATAGGTCCCTGGCAGGAATCGAACTGCGGCCCTGCGATTCCGGTGCAGCGCTCTAACCAACTGAGCTACAGAGTCCAGTTGTCGAGCTCTAACCACAAGTTCATGTATGTATACTAGGGTACTGCCAAGTTAAGTTGTGGGTAAATATCAAGATTTTGGTGGCATCTCACTCGATTGAATGATAATTGAAAGTTAGATGGAAAATTATATACATTTATTAGACCTAACCAGGAACAGCTACAACGAATGCAACTATAGGTCCCTGGCAGGAATCGAACCTGCGGACCTGCGATTCCGGTGCAGCGCTCTAACCAACTGAGCTTGTGGGACGTAGATAATGACATCATACGCATGCACATTAACCGAGCACTCTCACAGTTATTTTACATGCTCAAAACACGTGCTCGGTGGCCCGATTGCATATATGTCATACTTCCAAGGGCGTATAGGGGGTGGTCCAAAATGGTGCCATGAGCAGATGAGCATTGCGCATGCGCAGTAACCGAGCACTCTCACAGTTATCTTACATGTTCAAAACACATGCTTGGTGGCCCGATGGCGTAGATGTCATACTTCCAAGGGTGTATAGGGGGTGGTCCAAAATGGTGCGATGAGCAGATGAGCATTGCGCATGCGCAGTAACCGAGCACTCTCACAGTTATCTTACATGCTCAAAACACATGCTCGGTGGCCCGATTGCAGAATGTATAGGTATCGCCATGGAACAGTCTTACGGGACGACGGGACGCGTTAAAATGCGTCCCGTAGCGACGTCCCGGGGTCCCGTTTGACAAAATGTGTAGGTCTTGCCATGGAACAGTCTTACGGGACGTCGGGACGCGTTAAAATGCGTCCCGTAGCGACGTCCCGGGGTCCGTTTGACAAAATGTATAGGTATTGCCATGGAACAGTCTTACGGGACGTCGCTACGGGACGCATTTTAACGCGTCCCGACGTCCCGTAAGACTGTTCCATGGCAAGACCTACACATTTTGTCAAACGGGACCCCGGGACGTCGCTACGGGACGCATTTTAACGCGTCCCGACGTCCCGTAAGACTGTTCCATGGCGATACCTATACATTCTGCAATCGGGCCACCGAGCATGTATTTTGAGCATGTAAGATAACTGTGAGAGTGCTCGGTTACTGCGCATGCGCAATGCTCATCTGCTCATCGCACCATTTTGGACCACCCCCTATACGCCCTTGGAAGTATGACATCTATGCAATCGGGCCACCGAGCACGTGTTTTGAGCATGTAAAATAACTGTGAGAGTGCTCGGTTAATGCGCATGCGTATGATGTCATTATCTACGTCCCACAAGCAAATAAATTAACGTGAGTGTGAATAAATTAAAATACCTAAGAAATGATGACGTCATAGGTGCTGCTGAGAGCACCACCTGCACCACCCGATGTAGAACTCCCACTTTCACCCTACTTACTATCTTTAAAGTGCTCAAAATTCAACTCCTTCAGAGTTTACAATCTTTTGAGCTATTAAATCAGACACCTTTTATTGTTTGACAAAGGGGTTGTCATGCAAGCTCCACTTCTTTTTTTGATTTGGTCTTTCGAACTCCCATGATAAATTAAATTGACAAAAGACTGCAATAAGATTAACGCATTATGCCAAACCTATATTCTAAAAAGGAAAACAGTGTTAATTAATTATTAATCGGTAAGGTATTTATTAGTAATTATTATTTTTATTATTATTAATGTATAGTTTTCCCGATCGGGACTTTGCAATACCTATTTACAATTGCAATATTTAATGTTTCTTTATTAAAAAATACTAGCGTTAATGAAAAAAATACATTAAAACCGTATAATATTACTATAATGTTAATATATCGCAATGTGTCATATAGTTGGACCATTTGACATCGATCAATAATTAATAGTGTACACAGTACCATGCTGTTTTTATTACATAAATAGATTAGTACAATTCCATGTAATAGCTATTTTATCATACAAAACAACTTGCAACTTTTCTTCCTATATTCATATATGAATAGTTTAAATAGCGACGTTATCGCGTCATTTCTACTGTCTGCTACGTTTTTAAACTATTTGATTTGCAAACGTATTTGAAACATTGTTTACGAAGTATTGTTTCAGTAGATATAACCAAAACAATATGTGGCCAAATGTTAAGTACGGACACTTTGTTTATACAGAGCTATGTCAACTACCCGACCATCTACCCGATCAAGGTGGTATCTGGTCGAATCCGTGAACAGATTACTGGTGCTAAACTGAGAAGTAATCCGCATAACCTGATCAACGTTACATTAGAAAACCCATTACAAGCCGCGCCACTACCTAATTTAATACATACTCAAGTTAGCAATTCCATGACAATGTCTACCTCAGATATAGAAATCTCACCATCTCAAGGCCTGGTGTCTACCCTTCCCAAATTTTTTCTTTCCAATGTACGATCCATATCCAATAAAGTAGACGATCTTGATGTAGTCGTCCAAAGAAATGGCATAGATTTTGCGGGAATTACAGAGACATGGCTGAATCCTAGCATCCCGGATAGCAGTATAAATATCCATGATTTTAACCTGGTTAGAAAAGATCGCTCTGGTCAACGTGGGGGTGGAGTTTGTGCATTCGTAAAATCAAATATCCCATTCATGCCTCTTCCAGACCTATGTTGTCCGGATCACGAGAGTCTGTGGCTAAAACTTCGACCCTATCGACTTCCACGGGAATATTCCTGCATAGTTGTTGGACTTGTATACCATCCACCACAGGCCGATAATAACGAACTGTATGACCACCTCATAACCTCATTGGACAAAATTTTAGCATCTTACCCAACAGCAGGTGTAATTGTTATGGGTGACTTTAACCAGTTCGACTCCAAACGCCTTTGTAGAAACACGTCACTTAAACAAATTGTAAAGAAACCTACCCGTGGGAATGCAACTTTAGATTTAATATTTACTAATATGAAACGTTGTTACAATGACCCGGAAATACTCCCTGCTATTGGACAATCGGATCACATGTCAGTCCTGTTACACCCGGTTAGTAACGATCAGCGCCCAAATACCATTACCAAAGTCTGGGTCAGAAAGCGGAAGCAATCAAATATGCAGGCATTTGGTCGATTTCTTTTGGATCTTAACTGGAATGTACTTTCGCAGCTACCCGATTGTCAAAAAATGTGTGACCTGTTTTATGACATTATTCTCATGGGTTTGGACACAATTTTTCCCCAAAAAGCTGTTAAACTTCACTGTAGAGACAAAGCGTGGATTACTCCTGAAATCAAACTCCTCATCTCCCAAAGACAAAAGGCCTTTGCCTTGGGAAATACAATTGAATACAACAAATTGCGAAATAAAGTAATTCACGTCGTGAAACAGGCAAAGTCTAAATACTTCGAGTCTCAAGTGAATCATTTAAAAAATTCAAAGCCAAGGAAATGGTGGAGTGCTATTAAAAACCTAGCTGGCTTTTCTTTAAAGCCTGCCTTTCATTCTGCAGAGGTGAATGGAACTATCTTGCAGGGACGAGACTTAGCACTCGCTGTTAATAACGGGTTTTTAGCCGCCACTAAATCGTTACCGCCGCTTTCAATTACTGATAAATTATCTGTGGAAGAACCTACCGTTTTGTACCCTATCTCCGTTGTTGATGTCGAATCGCGTTTAAAAGCAGTTAAATCGAATAAAGCTCCTGGTCCAGACTCTCTGCCAAATTGGATTCTCAATAACTTTTCAATGGAGATTTCAGAACCTGTGACAATGATTTTTAATGCCTCCATTAAACAAGCACAAGTTCCAACGCAGTGGAAAGATGCAAATGTCGTTCCCGTCCTAAGACATCCCCGGTCACGGATATATCTTCAGACCTGCGACCTATATCTCTGACCGCCACGCTCTCAAAAGTTCTTGAATCATTTCCATTTCAATGGATTATGGATACCATTAAGTCTCAGTTGGACCCAAAGCAATTTGGATCGTTAAAAGGCTCTTCTACGATAGACGCATTAATTAGCATGTTCCACTGTTGGTATTCTAACACAGACGGCAATGGCGAGACTGTTCGTGTTTTTCTGCTTGACTTTAGTAAAGCATTCGACAGAATCAACCACAAATTACTGATAAAAGATGCAATTACTAAATATTGATAAATCCTTAATAAACTGGGTTATTGATTTCCTGATGCAAAGAAGACAGAGGGTGAAATTGGGTTCTTCGTTCTCTGATTGGTCCTTGGTAAATGGAGGCGTCCGCAAGGTACAATCCTTGGCCCATTACTTTTTCTCATCATGGTCAACGATTTGGCTATTAACCACAAAGATAGATGGAAATATGTTGACGACACTAGTCTCTCAGAAACAATCGGTAAAGGTTGTCAAAGTAACCTGCAATCCGTTATTAATAATATCGATCAATGGTGCACGGAAAATGATATGATGCTTAATCGTTCTAAATGCAAAGAGCTAATTATCTCGTTCGCTAAGGACGTCCTAATCTTCGACCATTGTTTATTAAAGATCACTGTATGTCCCCAGTTTTATCAGCAAAGGTTCTTGGTCTGTACTTTTCTTCTGATCTTAGTTGGAACTTACATGTTGAACACATAGTATACAAGGCATCAAAGAGACTTTTTCTCCGAGTGCTTAAACGCAGCGGTCTTGGAGGGAGTTCTCTAATTCAAGTTTATACCACATGTATACGACCTGTGCTTGAATATGCATGCCAGGTTTGGAACTTAAACTCCCTGACTACTTAAAGGAAGAAATCGAAAGAATTCAGAAGCGAGCCCTACGAATAATATGTCCTGACCTGTCATACCGCAAAGCCTTGGAAGTTTATGAAATATCCTTGCTCTCTCAAAGACGAAATAATTTATGTAAATCCTATTTTAAGAAACTTCTCAACCCGGAAAATAAGTTGAATGAACTCATCCCTAATAAACGCGAGGACTTACGTACTTACAATCTACGTAACGATCAGCATATTAACTTAATTAATTGTAAGACTACAAGATTTAGTAAAAGTTTTATTCCTTCTAGTATCGTATCATATAATGATTCATTTTAATTGTAATATAAATTTTAGTTTTAATATACCGTATATATTACTATATGTATTAGTTTTTATCATGTAATTTAAATATCAACTCTGTACAATTCAGCTCTTAGCTGCCATTCAGATTTTGTAATAAAATTCAATTCAACAATTCAATTCAATTCAACTGACTTTAATCCCCGAGCCGGCGCGAAGCGCCGTGCGAGGGTACTAATTCCGCTCGGATATTTACACCCGGGTATGTGAAAACATTGTGGAATGCAAAGTTGTCCGCCATTTTTTTTTGTCATGGACAGGACGGTTTTGTAAGTTATGCGCATGCGCGAGTTCAAGCCGAGAGAAACTTCCTTTTTGCAAACTTTTTTCAAAAATAGTTTTGCACTCATTTTATAAGCAAGTTTCTATGTAAGTAAGTAAACAAGATAAATGAAAATTATTTGGAGGACAAATTAACAAGAGGAAAAGCAGTCGAAAGACCGAAAAAGGAGCGTTTTAAACGGGCAAGTATCTATTTTGCATGCTTACTTTGCCGATTTATAGCATGCAGTATAGTTTATGAATTTGAAAATGTGTAGAGCATTCTGTGTGGTCAACACCACATTGATTGATCTTAAGAGTATTTTAGTATTGATTCAAATACGTTATAGAAAAATAAAAAACATATTAAATCTCAAAAACTTCATTTCAAAAGCAAGTGCGAAGTATAAAAATACTGCTCGAAAAGCAGTTGAAGTTTTTTGAAAATTTCGAAACGTTTTGTGAAGGTCTAAGGTTGAATGCTGCAGTAAATCAAAGCTAAAAGAGTACATAATAGCATACCCATTTTATATAGTTGGGCTTTTAGTTGTGCAATTGATAATTTTATAGTTAAAACAAAATAACAATATTTTGTACAAATTAAAATATAAAAAATATACAGTGTTGCGTGTCACCATCACAGAGTAGACACTATACAGAGGTCTCACTTCAGGCAAAATGCGTAACCGGCCGCTATTCTGTCTGATGATGACTTTAAAATAGAGTGGAAAATTCACTGTCTCTCAAACTCGTCTTGTTTTATTCCTATTTTGAATTTCCAAATGACATTATTCTCCGGAATTTGTTTTCTTAAATTTCTTAAATTATCGGCCGGCCGCCATGTTCCTAGCCAGTGCGGTAACGAGAGGCATTCACCCCCCCGAACAAGATGGCGGCCGATATTTTCGGAAAATAACCGGCATAAGAAACCCTTGTTACTTTCTTTATAACGGTTTACCTTGACTGAAGTTGTGATTAACAACATTAAATAGTTAACTCGAATTTTTGCGGTATTTTTACGTCTAAAAATGCCCTCCATTTTGAATGTTTTCGGGGGGGTGAGAGCCTCTCCTTTGCGCACTGGCTAAGCATCGGTTACGCTCAAAACATTAGGATTTGATACACAGTGAAACCTCTTTATAGTGTCTACTCTGTGTCACCATGGTTACATTGGTCGACTCAGTACTTCATGTTACAATAACTTTTGGGGAGTAAATTGTTTGGTTCAAATGGGCGAGGGGATTTTGCATGCATGTATTTCTAGTTATTATGAATAATGCATTCGAAGTCTTTCCGTGCCTAATGCACATTTGAAGAGTAGCAAAAATAGTCCTTATATACATACTTGTTGCATTGAAATAGAGTCGACATATCGGTACAAATAGATAGGTCAATGTTTGTATATAAAGTGACTGGATTAGTACAGGATTGCTATGGGCAGGTGCTTTGGAAATATTTTCCATTAACTAATGAGAATGCACTTATTCACCCACGTGACAGAAATGTATATTATAAGGATCAAGCAAACGTAACACCAGTTTCAAATCAAATGTCAAGTTGAAAGATGAAGAATTGTGAAATCAAATTGTTTTCACAATTTCTTTCGATTTTGATGTTGTTCAGTTATGTCAGAACAGAGACAACTTGCAAGCCTGGTGAACAAAACGTAATTTCACAACATTTCCATGTGACCTATAGCGGTGAGTGCGTTAAATTTTGAATTTCCAATGTTAATTCTTAAGTATCTACATAAAATATTTCTTGGCTACGATAAGCTTATACTGTTGTAACCTGTCTGTTATCTTATTCCCTCTTAAAGGAGCATTGTATTGGTCATTATATCTTTTTGTTCAACTATTTGAAAATAAATGAATGTCAATTAAGTAAAGATTTTGGCATATGAGCCTACCTAAACTTACAATAATATTTTTAACAAATTGAGGGTTGCTTCGCGTGTGCCTAAAAGATATAAACAAAATCTCGACGTTTCGAGCTAAAGCCCTTCGTCAGGAGAAATTAGTAGACCTCTTGACGAAGGGCTTTAGCTCGAAACGTCGAGATTTTGTTTATATCTTTTAGGCGCACGCGAAGCAACCCTCAATTTTATCTATATGTCCGTGGCCGACGCTGAATTAAAGTCAATAATATTTTTACTCCGGATTTTAAACGAATTTACATTTTCATTCCCTATATGACCAGAAGATTATGCATACACATGAAAAAATTTGGTTAAGTATTTCATTTCTCTGCAACGCAAATGCTGCCCAGAAAATGTTCCATTGGTCTCGGCATATAGACATATCATGAAGTGACAGAACATCAATTTGTTTGTTTATAACACATTAACCAGAGCATATTGAAAATTAGCTGAATACTTACCATACTTACAAGCGAACATTTTAAACATTTTCTTCTTTAAACCCTTTAAGTTGCCGTTTGAATTCAGGAAGAAATATTTGGAAATGAATGGTCTCGTCATTTCCAGTTCACAAATACAAGACTGTTGCGGTTATACAATTTTTTTCCATCTTCGTATCAACAAAATGAAATCGCTCTGAAATATGCAGCTGCCGCTTCGTGAAAGTGCTTAAAACTCAACTCCTGCAGTGTTTGCATGCAATCTTATTTGACAAAGTTGTTTATTTATTACGCTTTGCCAATTTCACACAAACTTACAGTTTACAATAACAACAAAGATAATATACAATCACAAGGCAGGGTATACGCTACAGCTCACGCCAATTACAGCGGCCCTTGACCACAACGCAACTCACAAGACAAGACAAAACGAAGAAACATTTATAGAACTAATAACAACACGAAGACGAACGAAACAAGTTACGAGACATGTTACAAGACAAACATATAGACTTCCATGTACTAGGATTTTCAACATCATAAATGTCTAACGCTGATTTGTAATAATCATACAATCTGTTCTTGAAACTGCTAAAGCTAGCGTTTTTCTATGTCAGTCGTGCGGTAGTATATTCCATACTCTCGTACACCGGGATATAAACGATGTTGCAGTCCTGCACTTCGCGGTGGTGAACATCAAACAATTGGTCAGCTGATCTTGTTATTCTTTCCCGGTTCTGTATCGGTGGTAGAACGCTGTTGTTAATGTTTATCATCCCATGGATACATTTAAAGAAGAGGACGAGATCTAGAAACTCGTACCAATAGCAGAGTGGGAGGAGATCCAACATTTCGAGTCTTCGCGTATAGCTGACTTCGCACATAAACGGCAGATCTAGAATAAATTTGCTCGCGCGTCGTTGAATTCTTTCCGAGCGTTTGATCAATTCCACAGATTTAGGAGCCCAGACTTGGGAAGCGTAGCATAGTTTTGAACGTACTAAGGTCAAATATAGGATACGACGAATTTCATGAATGCTCAACTTTTTTTATGATTAGGGTTATTGGAACCCCCATCTCAATGATAAACTAAATTGACAAAAGACTTCCGTAACGCACTATGCCAAACCTATATCCTAAAATGAAAATGATGCCGGTTAAGCTAAGCCTTTTTAAATATTGTACAAATATCCTGCATCATTCGAGCTTCTATTTCGACAAAGTTCACTCATAAAAGTGTTAAAATAATGCAATATTTATTCTAAACCATGCTATCTGGGTAGGAAACGTTGAAAACGTACGGTAGTACGCGGATATGACATCTATCAGAGCGTTGATCACATCAGTACCAGGGCATTCAACAAACACTTGGTTCTCCCCAATAATCATTAACTGGTCTACATCCTCCGGGCACCCTGTGCACAGTACACGAAACTGGACCATTCTGTCCCGGACCATACTCTCTATTGTTGACGAGGGCTATAGAAAAACATATTGTGAGTGTCAATGTAGATACTGGTGTAAAACACAACTACTCAACTAGAATACGATTACACATCCAACATAGAGTATATATGAGGTCTGAGGTCAGAGCACTTGCGCAACATTAAATGTGCCGCAGTAAATAGCACTTGCCAAACATCAAATGCCCTGCAGAAAGCAAGCTAGATTATATACTTAGTCTCAGTGGTGAAGCTATACATTAGCAACTAGCCATGCTATGCAAATATATATTTTAAATTATTGAAACCTTTATTTGAGTTATTATAAGGAGAGTGGGATACTCGGCAGTTGATTGTTGTGTAAAACTACCTGAAGACTGGGAGACTTCCTGGACATTATGTAATGCTATAAACTAGCTCTCTTGGATTAAGCAAAACATCAGGCCGCAATAGAATCTTAGGAGAATAGAAATTAATACACTATTTTAAAATGCATTGGACATTAATCGGTTAACCTTGAATTATCTCGATCGTGCGGTGCCAGTGTGGGTAAAGTATAGCAAATACGGCGGTTGACTAGTGTGTAAAACTACCTGAAAAATACAATAAGAAGTTCGACATTTCGAGCGAAGGCCCTTCATCTGGGCTTCTACCAACTTCCAGACAAAGGGCTTTCGCTCGAAACGTCGAACTTCTTATTATATTTTTCAGGTAGTTTTACACAACAGTCAACCACCATAACCTTGAATTACTTAACTACTTACTCTATCAAATCTTCGCACAGCGAAGTCTCTATTGCGACCAGAGGTTTTTCTCATCCAAGAGAGATAGCTTATGACATTACCTGTACATAATGTCTAGGCAGTCTCCTACTCTCCCTTTGATTACTCAAATTGTCTGGAGTTAAAAAGAGCATTGGCAAAGCAAGCCATGGAAACTGTTCTTGCTATTTAAATAAGCATGCATTAAAATAGGCTATTAACACAATGCATTTCTGAAGGTTTCAATAATTAAAGAATCAACAATTTGCACAGCACAATCAGTTGCTATCTCTAGCTTCATCACTGAGACAGAGTATATAATCTTCCTTGTTGTGAGACAACCAACTTAGTAAAACAGCCTGGTTTAGAACAAGTCGCTGCATATTGATTGAAAAACTGCCTGGTATTAGACGAATAAAGCGAGGAGTTCAATAGAGTTAGATCAGTGAGACCAGTGTATCATTCCTAGACATTCTCATTTCTATCAATAGTAATAGGCTGAGCACATCTGTCTTTTACAAGCCTACTGACTCCCACAGCTATCTTCTCTTCTCATCCTGTCATCCTAAGCACACTAAAACTGCTATCCCTTACTCTCAATTCTTACGTCTTCGTCGCCTCTGCAGTGAAGACGACGACTTTGATGCCAAATGTTCAGAAATGAGAAGCTTTTTTGTGAATCGTGGTTATCCTTCCCACCTTTTAGATACTGCCCTTAACAAGGCCTCCCTTATACCCCGTTCAGACACCTTAAGAGAACCTTCGGTTGCAATTTCTAATCAAAAAGTACCTTTAGTTTTAACCTTTCATCCCTTCAATTTTAAAGTAATGGACATCATTTGCCGGAATTTTAATCTACTTAAAAATGACCCTGCAACGTCTTCCATTTTCTCCGAGACCCCACTAGTCTCTTTTCGACACAGTAAAAACATCCGGGAAACCCTAGGGCACAGCTCACTGCGACAGGACTCTGTGTCACCAGCTGGCACTGTTTCCTGTGGTCGTGCTAAGTGCTACACTTGTAAGTGCTACACTTTGTTCACGTGACAGCTTTTATAGCGTTGCTATAAAAGCTGATGTAATGTGTTTATCTGTCTACTAATTTCTCCTGACGAAGGGCTTTAGCTCGAAACGTCGAGATTTTGTTTATATCTTTTAGGCACACGCGAAACAACCCTCAATTTGTTCTTATACTAATACTAATCGTCTCATAGTTTGTAGACATGTGATTGTCAAAAGACTGCAACCATAAGCTTTACATGATATGAATACCTTTTACATTGTCACATTGGCCAATATCAAACACACATAACTTGCTGCAGTTCATTCAATCCTTGTATCATTTGTTTTGTCTCTTCCAGTAATATATCATTGTTCTAATCTTTGAGTCCTGAGGACAAGGTGAACCATACAGAAATATACCTTGTTTCGCCAGCTCCAAATATACAATATCTGTCTCAAGAGAAGTAAACATATATATTAGGACAACGTGACAGCTTGATATATATAACACATATAATAGAGTATATATTGAATGCCAATAGACAGTTCTCATAATTATGTCTATTTAAGCCATGCATATCCAACACTCGCCCCTTAATAAGTAAAATCGTCTGGCATTTAGACAGAGCAAAAGAGGAATGTAGGGCCACTAGGGTGAAATGAGCAAATTGTCTTAATTAATGGGTTAAAAAGAGACATGGGCAAACAGTTCGGTTAACCCACCAACATCCAGCGGTCTGTGACGAGTACAATTATGTGGTGTTAAACATAGTAAACTAGAAATACATGCATGCAGCAACCCATCGCCACAGCTAAACAACGACAGTTCCTAAACATTTCTAAGCTTTCGTTGCACAATCTGCATGCAAAGGATGATTTGCTCAAAACCAGAATAGACTTAGTGAGAATGCAATCGTGAAGGGGTAAAAAGAGGCTACGAGAGCTAGGGTTTTTTTAATTGCTTAGCTGGAAAATATGGCGGTTGCATCAGAATTTGTACTGCTGGAAATGGCATTCGGTAAATTAGTGGCCTAGTGAGCGAGTCTGTTATCTGGGTTTCAGACAAAATGTTGGCGGGAAAAACGATATTGAACCCCCCTCCTCCTCCAAAGGCTATTACCATTTAAATGGAGTACTTGACGCAAATACTAAGTGTTTCCGTTCATCTCAAATGTGCCATGACAATTTTAATCATATTACTGTAATAGTTTGGAAGGAAAACAAAGGAAAGCTGGAAGAAAATTTAAATATAAAGAAATTATTATATAAAGGAATTTTAAGGATTTTTGCAAGGATAAACAATAGAAATTTGTTTCAAACTGTGGAAGCACTGTAGTCATGGCAACACGATCAGTAAGGAATTTCTTTTACAGTTTTTAGCGTACAAATTACACGGCAAAACCGGCAATGCAGTTAAAATATTAATGGTTTTAACAATAGAATACTGAAATTTATTTTTTATCTATGTAAATGAAGCAATCTGATAGGCTGAAAAGCCTTTCGGAGCGGTCCGGATTTTTGCATCCGGCCCGCTCTGAAACTCATCCGGCCCGCTCTGAAACTCATCCGGCCCGCTGCGAAAAATGTAAACAAACAATAAAAATATTAATATTAAGTAAACTCAAAAGTAAACTATGACAGATTTTTACGATCATAGTGGGAGCGAAAGTGGATGTTATTATCCTGAAGATATACACGACGAGAACGAGAAAGAAAATTACGTACCTAGCAGTTTTAATGCGTCGTTAAATGACGAACTACACTTGCCAGCAATGGCTGAAATTGACTCGTTTATCGCGGAGCAACGCCCCGAAAATACTACCAAAAAAACTACGTATGACTTAAACATTTGGCGGCGTTTTTGTGCTACTACAAATGAAAGACGTAAACTTAAAGAAATACCTGCAAACGAACTTAACTTGCTCCTGTGCAAGTTTTTCATGACCATAACGAAGAAAGACGGCAGCGTCTATGAACCCTCAACATTGACTTCCTTTCAACGCAGTATTCAACGCCAACTAAACTTTTCCAACTCCACTTTGAACATAGTTAAAGATGCAGAATTTGCCAAATCCAGAGACCCTCCTCGCCAGAAAGAGACAGTTGGTTGAACTCCACGCGAAAGGTAACCGTCCACAAGCAGCCAGAGCTCTGACTGAAGAGGAAGAAAAGTTGTTGTTTGACAAAGGCTTGTTTGGAGACCACGAACCTGAAGTCCTTCAGCGAACTGTATGGTGGACTATGTCATTACATTTTGGCTTTAGAGCACGGGACGAGTCCAGAAAATTGAAGTGGGGAGATGTTGAATTAAATTTTGATGAAGAAAGTGGCCGCGAAGTTCTTGTATGGAAAGGCGGGGGTCAAAAACACGGCACGGAGAAGGACACCAAAGAGCATTTTATCCAACAGCACAAGCAACAAATAACCGTCGTTGCCCAGTCAATTTGTACAAAACCTTCGCCAGTCACCGCCCAGACAGCTGCAAAACCCCAGAGTCTCCGTTTTTCCTGACAGTTAATAATAAACGAAAGCCTGACTCGCAAGTTTGGTACACCAGAGGTCCACTTGGCAAGAACTCAATTGGGAAATTCCTCATCACAGCTACAAAAGCTGCTGGTCTCTCGGGAAATATTAGTAATAACTCCGTGCGAAAAACTTGCATTTCTCGCCTTATGGATGCTGATGTTCCCACAAATTTTGTAGCACAGTTGAGCGGACATAAAAATCTAAAAAGCCTCGACGCTTACAAGACTGCTTCTATCGTGCATCAACGCCGAATGTCGGATATCCTGAGTTGCTCGGCGTCTATAAACCCGGCATCGTCCAGTATATCAAGCCCATCACAAGCATTGCACGTTCAAACAAGCAACACTTCATGGTTTAATTCAACTGAAACAACTTCCAAAGCAACCGGACTGTTCTCGGGTGCAATGATTGATGGATGCTCGTTCCAGTTCAACTTTGCCTCTGATGATGATTCCTCGAACGTCTCGAGACAGACCAAAAAAAGACGTCGTCTGCCTTTCTTGACGATTCAGACTCTGATTAGATTCAGATCTATGACAACAGGGACTTGACGAGAACACGATCAGTGCATTAAAACTGTTTAAATAAACATCATGTTGACTTTCCGGGTTGTTTCGTTCGCATGTGTGTAGTTGTTTGACACTTTTTACTTGTCATGACAGTTTGATTCAATTGTTTGATTGTATAAATTTAGTTTCTATGGCAACATTTTAACGGAAGTCTGCATGAGTTAAATTATTTTTACTTCCTGTATGCTAATGTTTCTAAATCTCAATTTATTTGTAATTTTTTCACTAATTAATATATGTATTAAAAGTTCTCACTCGGCTTCGTTAAAATTGTCTCTATTGTGTTGCTATTATCTTTTAAACGGCCGATAAAAAATAAATATGTTATTTACCGGCTGCTTCGGTCCGGATGCAAAAAACTGTGCCCTCGGTCTTGAAAACGGCCCTCGCCCTTCGGGCTCGGGCCGTTTTCAAGACCTCGGGCACAGTTTTTTGCATCCGGACCTCGCAACCGGTAAATAACATATATATATCTTGTAGGTATGTTATTATGTATTCCAATATTTTATTTTAATGTAAAATTGAAAAACTCAACCGTCCGTTCAATATAAAGCGTTTCGACTTTCGTAAAGTTCATAAAACAAAACTGCATTTTACCTATAAACTTGCGGTTGAAGGTATACAATTCTCTCGTAAAAATAGTTCCGTTTTCCGGCTATAGGCCCTCATCCCCTTTATGCACAGTTTTTAGTTTATTGTAATTACCACTCATAGTCGGCTTAACTCAGAGGTAAGGGGCACCACGCTAACCTCGTCTGGCACCCGTACTTCTCCAAACAGCAATGTAAGCGTTCATACACTCATTGAGTGACATTGACCTCATTCATTGACATCATTCAATTAGTATAGGTAATAGTATGGTTTTGAGTGCAATTTGGAAAAAACATGCACGAGTGAGTTTTTCAAAGACGATTAAAATTGACCGAGTCCGAACGACGAGTGCAATTTGACGTCTTTGAAAACTCACGAGTGTTTGTTTTTCCAAATTTCACGAAAAACCATACTATTACTTATTAATAATTGCTGCCGTAGCGAGTGAGCCTGAAGCGAGCGAGCGAGGCAGCAGACCTAAATTTTATGTTGGGAGGTGAAATCTCGATCGTTTCGCCTGCAGTTCTACCACAATGCATTGCGTTCGGGCCTGCAGGCTATTCTTGGCTAATAACCATAATGCAATGTGATCATCTTTTTTATACACTTTGGTTTTATGCCAGAGGTTTATGCAAGATATCGGACTGACGGACTTCAATATATTGGAGACAGTTACCTGATAAATCTCATAAAGTTTACAAATTCAAAGCTTTTAATAGTGTTTTGTTATTTGATCAATTGAAGTTAATGACCCCCCTTATTATATTGTTAAATTTACGGATTTTCGTGTTTGGGTCTGTTTCAAATGATTTTTTATGACTCCCCTTCTATTGTCTATGTCTCAGTTCATTGATTGTTTGACCACGAAACAAATTCAAAGACTTTCAAATTTCAACACGACCAATAATATGCGCTTGAGGTGTTTTGTTTTGCAATTTTGTCTCCGTGTTTTGGTAGAACCGCATCTTGTAAATATCTATACTCGACCAGGATCACTAGTGTATTCTGACGAGTGGGCTGCAGGCGCGTCGGCAATATCCCTGACTTAGAGCACCGAACGGTCAACCACTCGCTATTTTTCGTTGATCCAGTGACGGGTGTGCATACTCGAGTCGTACTGGAAATATCGAGTCGTACTGGAATAGAAGCAAGGTGAAATTAAAGACAATGAGAGGCGTAAGACGCGACATGTTGCCTGCGTATCTTGACAAATTTATGTGGCAAGAATGAGCCAGCAAAAACAAGTTCGATGCCATCTTGATAAAAAACTATTTTTTGGAGGGGGTCGTATACTTAATGTCCATTGAACTGATTGAGTGGTTATTCATGTTGATACTGTGTGTATTATGACTGAGAAGTAACAACCAGAGTATAAATCTTTGTATATGTTAAAATATAAACAAGCAGGGTTGGCTAAATCGTGTATATCGTGTATAACATATTTATCACTGATAATGCGTACCTTTTGTATATACTCGCTGTCTGCTCACGTCTGACAAAATATTATTTAAATAAAAATGTTTAAAGACGTTTGGCAAACTAAGAAAATATAGCAAATACGCACGAGACATGGCATTGAAATATGAAACGATTCGCGCAGTGAAATATTATAAACAAACGATACGAACACTTGTCACTTCCTGGCTACTGCTGGCAAGGGGAGCCAAGGGTAAGTGCCGTAATTGTGTATATCGAAGACAAGTTTTGAAGATTATCACCGAGCAAGCAAGCACTCGACGGCTAGGCTATATGGCTACAAAGATGCTTAGTTAGTTGATTTAGCAAGTGGCAAGCGTGCAACACAAAACGCTATTAACTATGACCAAACTCTTCAATATCATGCATGTAACATGGAGATGATTTTGCTTAATGTGATTTATGTTTTGAAACTTTGCACCATCTTTGGATCTCTTAGGAATAATACTATACCAAGGCAGCATTCACTCCCCTGTGGGTAAACTAGTATACATGAAAATATTACACGCCGTTTAAGCATTGTTTTCGTTGCTTGTTAGCAAACTTTTTCAGTCTATGTGCTCCTTGAATTTAAATTGTTGTATTCACGTACGATTTTCCATTGAAAGTGTAGAAAAAGTTGTCAAAAAGTGAAAATTTACATTTCTATTATCCGCCGTCATCTTGATTTTTCTTGCCTCGTTTCCATGCTCTGATCTTGTTTTGTTAATTTGCACTGCTGTACTTGCACAGTGTGCAATTTCAAAAATAATTGCACTGCTCTTAGCCAATCAGAATTGAGTAATTTTTTCATCTATATTATTACGCTATTTAATTATTTAATTATGCAAACACGCATGAGCAGATACATGTACGCTTTGCGTGCGTATTTTTTAAATTATTACTCGTTAAGGCATTAGTAGGGCCATTTATACGGGAGAAAATAAGTCGCGATTTACATAAGACGCGTCTTATATAAGACGCGAACACTGCACTCGTATAAATGGTCTAATTATAATAAGGCCCGTTTCAGACGCCGCTCCACTCATGCGCCGAACTTAAATGACGAATTAGGTGCGACAGAAGAGCGACGTATGAATCAATTAGGTACGGCAGAATTTGGAGCGACATAAGTTCGGCAGAAGTTCGACAGAGCCTGTCGCATTATGCGACGTTAGAGCGACATTGATTCATACGCCGCTCCACTCATGTGCCGAACCTAAATCAAAATCTACTGTAATTTATTAGGATTAGATTAGCCACTTTGTAATGTTTACTTATTTTTTGAATTGTATTTGGAATTCCCGCGCAAATTACCCTCCTCTCTCGTCAACAACATTATATTTTATACGCCGTTTGAATCACTGTCGCTCTTGTGTCGCTCCAGCGTCGCACCTAATACAATTAAGTTCGGCGCATGAGTGGAGCGGCGTCTGAAACGGGCCTAAGTCGCGATTTATTGTAGACCAGTCTGAATCCCTGTTCTTACTAGAATTACTAGAATTTGACCATTTATACGAGTGTGTTCGCGTATTATGTAAGTCGCATCTTATTTTCTCCCGTATAAATGGTCCAAATATAGTACTAATAACCATCCAAAAAAATAGTTTGATTTTTAACAAAAACATATATAGTGTATAGAGAGACCTATGACAACACGCAATATTTGTACACAGCTGTTTCAAACTATTTTTATCATATATAATCAATTTGTATAACTCCATGTAATATTTTATAATACAAAACAACTTGTAACTTTTTCTTCCTGTTCATACCCAAGTAGCTTAAATAGCAACATTGTACACTTCTACCGTCTGCTGCGTTGTTGTGGCTAAATGTTTAGCACAGCATATATTTTGTTTATACAGAGCCATGTCAATCACTGACTTATATTATATCATAATTAAAATACATTCGAAATTTTCCATGCCTAATGGGTAATGCATGCACATTTGAAAAGTAATAAAAAATAGTCCCTATATATACATACTCGTTGGATTGAAATAAAGTCGAAATATTGGTACAAATCCATTTGCCAACCATTGTATAAAGTAACTCAATTAGTATATTATTGATATGGGCAGGTGTCTTGGAAAATGCACTTATTCACCTAGCTACGCGTCAGTTAAGGTATATTATAAGGATCAAGCATGCAAGCGCGACAACAGTTTCAAGTCAAATTCGAACATATATAATAGAATTCCGAAATATATATAATGTATATAGGTATGTTATTATATTCTATATGCTTCAAATTAATGTATAATTCAACCTTCCGTTCAATAAAACGTTTCGAAATGTTTCGATTCCTTTTTGAAATGAAATTAGTTGAAAATATATACAATTATTTCTTTAAAATTATTTCGCTCTCCTTTTAATTTAGAGCATTTCTGAAATTAATTGAAAAACTATATATATATATATATAGAGCAATAAAGACAATTTTCCAGGAGACTATTATTGCACAACATATTGCATGTATTTTGTGGATGCCTCTAATACTATAGCCAACAAATAAAAAAAAGTTCAAATCCGTCGTGTAGAAATAGTATGGAAATGCTATTTCCATGATTCATAATATTTACAACGAGGATTCATACTATTTCCTTAGTAAGGATTTTGAAAAATATTTCCAGCGCAACCTAAAGCAGAATAAAGTTTCTTCGGTCCACCCTGGATTATTTGCGCAGTTTTAGATAATCTATTCTTATATCTTCAACATTTTAGATGTTCCGCATTTGAAAGAATATATAATCTCTGAATCAAGTGCACTAAATTGGTTACACTGTGGTACCAGTTGCCTGGAAACACGTTTCTGCGTTGCATACAACTATAAGGAGAGCTCAAAAGAAAGCGAAATCAACTGTCAGTTAAGTCACACTCCTGACCATAAGTTTGAAAAAGTAAGCAACCAGAACAATGACTGGAAGTTTTTCCAAGCCGTTCGACAAAGAATGGTAAGATAAATGCTATATAGAATTGCTATAGAGTAATTTTAGTATACCATTAATTATTTTAAATGTTCTTGAAAATTGTTCGCCGGATTCTATATAAAGAAGAGATAACTATATATAGTCTATGCCGATACCAAATCTGATCAAAATAAAAACTAAAAATTCGTGTCTCGATCGATAACAAGCGCCCCGCAAATGTTCAAGAACTTAATATATATCAGTGAGACGTTTGAATTGATAATTAATTCGAACTATTAGGCAAGTAGTAAAGGAAAGCCTCAGCAATCGTAAAGTACAATTAGGCCTACAGAAAAAGACAACTATATATATACATCGACTGTCCTTCGAGCTCGGATTACCTGATCGAAAGACCAACTAACTTAGCTATAGTGATATTAAAAAAGTTTGCAAAATTTTGCTGTCACTACTAAAAAGGTTTTGTAAACTGGGTTTGGCCGAACAAATATCAGATTTCTCTATTTTTGTGTCCAGCTCGCGAAAATGTGGAAACTTAGGTGTTTGAAATTGAGAAAGAAACGTAAAAGTTCTATGGTTACTACACACAGGAGTAAAACCCCAAATTTTCTCAAATTGTAATTCTGAGAGAATGTTCTGCATCGTGAATTCGTCGTTTGAAATGATGCTTCGCTCATGGTGAATTTAGACTAATTATCAAGACGAGAATGAATGTCAGAATGGTTGGAAAATAGCCTGGGATCCAGTGAAGCCTTTCAAATGTGAATGCCCAGGGAATTATGGAGGAGAGCTTTGTGACAAATGTAAATATTTTTTTAGTTTTGTCAACGAGTTTTACTTATGAATTATGATATTCATTACATCGTAGGCTATCATTAGACAGACTTAAACGAAAAACAGTAATACTGGCCAAGAATTGTTAGAAACCAAATTATTATTTGATGTTGTGTATAGAATTGTATGAAGTCTAATCGGCTATAAGTAATGCTACATAGATGAAATTATTCAAAATATTATAGTTCTATTTTCATTGGATGGTGGACGTTGTGTTCTGTATATCATTATGTATAAGCGAGTCAGTTGTAAAATGATTATAGGGTAGGCATGTCAATATCTCGGTTAAAATTGTTCAACTCGCTGGTATGTTTCGTCCCCATTGCATAAATAGCTTTGTTTGCGACGAGATCATGAGTCGTGTATTTTGATGGCATTTTGATGCTCTGTAAATCTTGTCTTAATCTTTCACGATGTTTGCCCAATGTGCTTTTCGGAACAGGGAAATATTTAAAATTGAGTTTTGGTTGCTTTGCTCTGGACAAATGGTTCTTCTTTAAATTCTCTTTAAAAGCTAAATAAGTCTGTATAGTAATCCAAGTCCAGTAATTCCTATTTGTCAAGATTAGCTTTGTTTGCCATTCATATGATTCATGAGATTCAATTTGTAGGTGTTTATATATAGTATTAATAAGAAGGGTATTGTTGTTGTTAACGGAATATGGTTACAATTTATATTAACTACACTTGTGCCTTTAGAAAAATATGTATATTATTATTAACATCAATTTTTGTTTGTTGATTTGATAAACATGAAATAATTACTGTTTATGTAACTCCAAGATCACGCGTGTAGTTGGCAAGAATGGCAGCGTGTGATGATTTGATTTTATTACCAGTTTTAGAGTGAGATATGTAAAATGTATCACCATGACCGTATATCACATTCGTTCTTTAGGCGTTCTCAATTGCACTGGTGGTTGGCAGATTATCGATTGTTTTTGTTACTACATTAGCGATGAAACTGCCAGTTGGACTGAAGCACAAGATGATTGTCGCGCACGTGGTGGCGACTTGGCTGTCCCAACCAGCTCAGAAAACAATGAACATATTTATCACGCTATCAAAAATCGCAACATTGACACGGCTTGGATTGGAGTGCACAAAGTGGGCCAAACGTTCTACACGATGGACGGTGACGACGTATTCTATGAGAATTGGTACTCGGGAGAACCATCAGGTGATGGTGATTGCGTATATATGTTGTACAGGGTATGGTGGCATAATAATAATGATGCAGCTGGAAAATGGAATGATATAATATGTCGGGATTCCAATTATTACTATATCTGCCAACAGAGTCTCTAATAATGTAAGAATTAGCTTTAAACTATGCATGGGAACTAATAGCAAGATTGTGGATTTTACGTTGCTAGTCATATTTTGTAGTTAAACTAGTAAGTTGTTCTAGTTGTTAAATCATATCTCATAGAATCCCACGTCGGCTTGAGAACATGACGTTAAGATTACTAACCTTACGTTCTGCTGATTGAGCTAGTAAAACTCATGCCCGAGTGATACCGGATTACCTATTCATGTCCGAGTTTCTTCAATCATGTCTAATTAAAGCCCATCTATATAGCTCGTTAAGGTTGTGGCTACACAATACCGAATTGAACATTCAGATCAGAATACGCTAACAAAACAACACAAGTATCTCGCGCGGGATTCAAGGAAACGAAGAGTTTTTGTCGAATATTTTATTGTTAACACTTCAATAATTTTTAATGAATGCACTCATCAGACATACTAATTGAAGTCAATAAAGAACCAAATACAGAATTGCTTTCTTTAACTGAAACAAACACGTACGTGAATAGAAATATAGTGGTTTATATTGATAGGACGCTGCTTGGTTCAGTAATGTTGGCAGGTCGGAAACTAGCTATACAGTATCAACAGATATCGATTAGGTTTGATTGAAACAGGCACAAAAAATCTTCTGAAACTGGAATGACCAACTGAACTTATCGGATTCGACCAGTGACGCGGCGCCCGAAACGTGCAGGATCAATTTCCATACCACTTCCAAAGCGGATTTGTCTTTTCTTTGCTGTGACACACTCGGGATTGCCATGGCATTGTGTAACCAAAACACCGCATATCTGATTATTTGTTGTATGGAAAGTATAATCCGATACGAGAGCAATACGGTATTGTGTAACTGCGACCTGAATGTAAATATTGGTATTTAAGGTGTTCCATTGCAGGATAATGTATCACACATGGAGTTCTCACATTCTAAGTCTCACATTCTGAGACTCAGGCATTTTCCATGAGCTTGAGCAGCAAAAGAAACAAATTAAGATCTTTTTCACACTTATATATTTCCTCCAATACAATGCCGCATGCTAATAAATACATCAGTTTTATTTATTGATTTAGCTGCAGTTGCAATGTCATTGTTTTAAATTTAGCACATCTTCACATTAAATTGTTCTTGTAGAATTGCGTTCAATATAGTCTGTATATGAAACAATAAATAGATCTTCCAGAATCAAAACTAACTTCACTTGTTCAATGCACCGAATATATACCGACAAATTACTAGAGGCTGGAAACTGGATGCTAGATGACGACAAACACGATATATTGCGCAACTTTTGCAAATTTGTCATATCGACAACATTTTTGTACGAATTCATACATCACATATTTAGAATTTTAGAAACAGTACCACTAAAGTGCCACGACCCAAAAATCGATTTTTTGTATATTGTAATATTTGTATCATTCTGAGAAGAAATGTAATATATCTTTATAGTAAAACCCCTCATATTGAACAACTTTTCACTGTCAAAGCTACCGGATATGATATCATTAGCTGAATTGTAAATTAGTTTTCCTTTGTTTTTTAATGCTGAAATTCACCTATTGACATCATATCCTGAAACTATGACAATAAAAATGTGTATCAAGATAGTGAAGCCTGTTTCTCTAGTCTATTCATAGATCTGAGAATTCAGGCTGATAGAGCTTCTGATACGTGTAAATGAAATTAAAAGGAAATGGTGACCAAGTTGAGTTGACCATAGTAACTTTAACTTTTTCCGACTTGTCTCTCTAAGTAACTACTTATTAATTGTTGCGGGTTTTTCACTTATCATATGACTGGAAAAAAGAAAAGATCCGTTTACAGAAAGACGAAGAAAGGAAGGCAGTTCACTGGACTTCAAAGATATGCAAACAAAACGGAGACACAAGAAAATGTGCAAATAAATGAAGGTGAATCGTCGGTGACACAACCATCAACCAGTTCAGAGATTGATCAACCTTTGAGTGCTTCTAGGGCCAAATTAAAACGCCGAACTATTTCAAGCAGTTCATCTGATAGTTCTGATGGTGGAGTAGACAACCCTGTTGAAGGATATAGACTTATAAATGTTGCAAAATTGGCTTCAGCTCTTTCAACTGAAGCACATGTTTGTGAGGGAGGTAAGATGACTAACATCGATTGTGTATACTTGATCACAATAAATATTTTTTCCTTCTTCATTACTTTTTTCAATTTGTTTGATGGTAAATTTTGTTTCTCCATGTTTTTCAACACAAACTTTTCCCATTTATAAACATTATATGGACTAGCAAAGTAGACCTACCCACAGCACAAACAATTTGAATTATCTTCAATATTTAGCATTTCACAACAGTTTTCATTTAATTATTTCTATATTCTAGGCCATTTAATTCTGAGCGAAGATTGCAGTGCAAGGAATGGTCTTATGTCTGACCTCACCATTAAGTGCAACATTTGCTCCGAGGGTACCAGTTGTGGAACATCGTTGTCAGTTTCGGAAAGAGGGACGTCATATGATGTGAACCGACGGGCAGTGTACCATTCGCTGGAGACAGGAAGTGGTTATGAAGACTTGTAACCTTTTGTAGTATCATGAATATGCCATGCTTGTCATTACCATCTTACTACAAAATGGTTGATACTATTCTCATGGCCATGGAAGCAGAATCTCACGAAGAAATGCAACTGGCAGGTCAAAGGGTCCGGGAGTTTGTCTCAAAAGAAAACGGAGAGCAAGCTGACGATGACGCTGTTGTGGATATTGATATTGTCGGGAGGTTGAGGGTGTCACTTATGAAGCAGGAGGCTTCTAGGTAGTCAAGATATGAACAAACTGCAAGTTTCCACATTTTAATCACATTCTAGAATGTTCATGTCAGTACTGCATAGTAAATTTCAATTTCTTTGACTTTAAGTCGATTTTTCTCAAAATCAACTTTTTACACGGTTGAGAAAGGATATCTCAAGTTCTATTTGACCGATTTGCCTGAAATTTTCAACACTAAGTGCTTTCATAGAGCTATTGGGGATGTACATAGAACTTTTTCTAAAGATAGATAGATTGGGATTTTAAGATGATAATGTTATGAAAAAAATGCTTAAAATATTCATGAAATTTAGCATTGCATAACTTCTAAAGTATTAAATATTTCAAAAAGTTCTATGTACATCCCCATTATCAATCATTGTTCTTTATATTTCTGTAAAAATAATTTAATTTTATATTATCTGTGCTGTCATATCCTTTCTCAAGTAAGGCATGGTATAGCCGGTGTCAGGTTACAAATCCTCTGTTATACCAGGTTTAATATTAACTATATTACAAAAACATGTTGCTAGGCAGATTCTCTGGTGCATAAGCTTTCTAAAAATATATACTTTTGTGTAGTATGCATTTAAACTTTTATTTTCATGAAACATTGAAAAAAGGCTACGATTTTAGGTTAAGTCCCCCCATTGCAAATCAGAAACGAATCTGATTGGCCACGCCGAAGGTTATTATATTCTGTCAAAACATGTCAAAATAGCATTTACTTTATTTTTAGAATGCATATTATTTAGAGAATCAATCGTATGGAGTTATAGCTACACGCGAGGCGAGTGTATAATACGAGCTGTACTCAATCCGACGTCTTTAAGACTGTTTTAATACCAAATGTTTAAATAAATACCGAGACGAAAGCTTTCTATATTCATGAAGAACGATATCGACGGATAATACGTGAAAAAGCGAAAAGAAAATCGCCCAAGTGCGCATAAATCATGAACATACTAGAAATACATGCATGCAGTAACCCCTCGCCCATTTGAACCATAGTTAAGTTTGAACCAAACAATTTACTCCCAAAAGTTATTGTAACATGAAGTACTGAGTCGACGAATGTAACCATGGTAACACGCAACATTGTATATTTTTTATATTTTAATTTGTACAAAATCTTATTTTGTTTTTAACTATAAAATTATCAATTGTCCCACTATATAAAGTGGGTATGCTATTGTGTACTCTTTTAGCTTTAATTTACTGTAACATTCAACCTTAGACGTTCACAAAACGTTTCGAAATTTTCAAAAAACTTCAACTGCTTTTCGAGGAGTATTTTTATATTTCGCACTTGCTTTTGCAATGAAGTTTTTGAGATTTAATGTTTGTTTATTTTTCTATAACATATTTGAATCAATACTAAAATACTCTTAAAGATCAATCAATGTTGTATTGACCACACAGAATGATCTACACATTTTCAAATTCACAAACTATACTGCAAGCTATGTTAAAAAATCGGCAAAGCAAGCATGGAAAATAGACACTTGCCTGTTTAAAACGCTCCTTTTTCGGTCTTTCGACTTTTTCTCTTGTTAATTTGTCCTCTAAATAATTTTCATTTATCTTGTTTTGGAGACATAGAGACTTACTTATAAAATGAGTGCAAAACTAATTTTGAAAAAAGTTTGCAAAATGGAAGTCTTGAGTCTCGGCTTGAACTTGCGCATGCGCATAACTTACGAAAAGGTCCTGTCCAGTCCAGTCCATGACAAAAAAAAATGGCGGACGACTTTGCATTCCACAATGTTTTCACATACCCGGGTGTAAATCTCCGAGCGGAATTAGTACCCTCGCACGGCGCTTCGCGCCGGCTCGGGGACAATGAATCCTGAGCAGTTCACTCGTGGTCGTGGCAAATCTGCTAAATCCATACTTTTCCTGACAAACTTTCAATGGTAAGTAGTCACAAAGTAATTTCCAAGATATTATATGATCCTATCAATATAGTCAGTGATCCTTAACTATCAAAAATGACACGAAAGGAGCTTTATAAAATATGGCGACATAGAACGTGTCAACGTGTTTATACATTATGTGCAACAATGCACCCTTATGAGAGAAATTGCGACTTTAAAAAAGTCAATGAAACGTTTAAAAACAAGACCACTTGCCTCTGGGGTGTTCACTTCTGCTACAGACAACATAATTCGTTCCAGTTTTGCCTAGATTGGTGTGTATTGGGCCATTCCATTTAATATAGGCACCCCCCCCCCTTATTGAGGGGTCCGTTCACAGCCCCATTAGGATAAAAATAATTTGGAACCCCCTTGGATACATTTTTGGAGGGTTTTCCCATAGGATATCGTAAGCACCCCTTTAGGATACCGTTTTCTCCCCCTTGAATATCACTAAAACACCACCTTTTTTGAAATTGGAATATTCGGAAAATTGAGTTACTCATTCGGAAACTACGGCAACATTGGATAAACCAAATCTAAGTCAGTGAACAACAAGAGTGTTCACAAAAAGAACAAAATCCTAACATTCCCATTATCGCATGGATAAGAAATCGATATTGTTGGTTTATTAAATGCATGACACCTTTTGGTTTGTATAGTGTCTATTATTTCCGGATTTTAAACAGGCTCACGACCGCGCAGCGTGTCCGTTTTCACTTTTCCGCAATCTGGCCAATTTCCGTAAAAAACGTTGTTGAGGAACTTTTCACAATTCACGTGCATATCCAAATATCAAGTTTTGTTTAACGTTATGCCTCCGAAAAAGAAACGCTTTAAAGTAGAATGTCTCGTTTGTCACGCTACATTTGACTCGGACTATCCGAGGAAACACAACGAATTGTGTCATCACTGTCATGCACAGCGCTCATCTGAAAGCGCACAAGCATATTGGGTTTAAAGTCGCTGGCGCACTAGATAACCCATTTAAGGTGTGTTTTATAATTACATTTTTTTTACTTTTTAAGAGGCAGTTAGGTAGTAGTTGAGTTATGAGTCTATACCTATGATGAGTAAATCGATATAGGGCTTAACAGTTGGTCCCGAAGACGACTGAATTAGCGCAAAACGTTGCCGTTGTGAGTCTGGCAGTCTGTGTGTTTGCATGGTTTACCGGCTTATTAAATATGGTTGGTTTATACAATCATACATTTGCTGAATAGGAACAGTAGGACATGACTAACATGAGGACATTAGTCACATTACTCTGTTGGATATCCTATTCCCGTTGATGAATCCTATAATCTTTTCGTTACGATTTATGCTCTTTTTAATTAGAACAAGACGCCTGCTCAGGCGTTCACACTGGCCTTATAATGTGTGTGAAAACTATACGACCCTATGATAACCGTTGCGAAATTTCTATGTCTCCAAGGCCTCCAAGTCACAAACTTTCAAGGATTTTAAAACGTCTGTAGACAGGCTATAGGGTTCAACTAATACGCAGGTAATAAACTACAAACATTCGAGTATGTTAGGTTAAAAATTCAAAGAAAACAACATCAATAGTAAACAAACCGAAGGCCGTTCAAGGCCCCCAAGTCACAAACGTTTAACGATTTTAAAACGTCCGTAGACAGGCTATAGGGTTCAACTAATACGCAGGTAATATACGAGAAACATTTGAGTACGCTAAGTTTCAAAATTCAAAGAACACTATATCAATAGTAATAAACAAACAAGACAAAAAATCCTATTGCAAAGTTTCCGCTCCTTACCTGGCGGCCATTTTGACTTGAGCCCGCGGTCAGCCGTTCACTTCATGAACGTAGGTCGATTTCACGTTGACGAAAAAAACGAAGAATTTTCGCACAGAAAATTAGGGAATCTCAACACTGGGCCTTACGGCCAGTGTAATACTATGTATAGACGATTATACGTATATAGTATACCGACTCCGCGGCACCGCGTGAAAACTGCAATAACTGGCTTACATATCAATTTAACTCACAGTCAGTAACTCTAAAAAGCAATTGTTATTACAAATTAACTATCATAGGGACATAGATATAATTACGATAATATCGGATGTGAGAAAGAACTGATACAATCATAGTATTTTACTTAACATTAATTCGGTTTACTACACTACAGGCAGCTACGCCATCAAGTTCATTACACAAATGTAGAAATGTGCAGGCAAATTCATTATTGCTCTCAGAATGCGGGAAATGCCATTTCCGAGATCCTATAATTGAAAATTTTCCGGGGGAACATGCCCCCGAACCCCCTAGGTTAACGCCCCTAGGTTACGGCGCGTACCCCTACTTATTCGGAAAACAATTGTGTGATTCGGAAATTTTCGACCTACACCCCCCCCAACTTTTACCTGCTAGCTACGGCCTTGCTTGCAGTATTCAGATTTGCATGATTTTCTCCCGAGTTATGTTTCCAATGGCAAAAATTGACATTCTGATCCCGTATTGCTGAAGATTTTTCTCTATTCCCCTGCCGTAGCTTACTCCCCTGCAATAGCTTACTCCCTGCCATAGCTTACTCCCCTCGGTGGCAACTCGCAAGGTACACTATGCTGCCCTGATCCTACTAAGTGCAAATTATTTTTGGCTAGCTGCAAAAAGGTAAATATACAGGCATGGGTAGTTGTGCCATTTTAGTGGCTGCCTAGAAACTAATAATTTTACCCTATGCAAGTGTCTGTCGTAAACCAAGTAACTGGACAGGGTTGAGTTCCCCCCCTCCTCTATTTTGAAAATGAGTACTGTCTAGAGGGGAGGGGATAAAATATTTTGTTTTAAATATTTTCCAAATTTAACAATCACAGCATGGTGTCAAAACTGGTGACTGAGATCACTGCTACAGTGTGTGTTTGGATATCAACTCTCTACTCATACAAGCCCTATGGAGGAGAATTAAACTTCTCACAATGACACTTTCTTGCTCATCGCACAAGTCTTTACTGACAAGATGGTTTGTGGAAATAATTGCAACTAACCTGAATGTCCGGGAAATTAGTCAGAGGAGAATATAGCATCTGGGCAATATAGCAGAAGGCGAGCAAAATGTAGGACTGGTATTCAGGTTGAGTTGCAATGCATGACGACTACAAAACTGGGCTTGACAACACAAAGCTTGACTCTGTGAAGCCAGCATAATCTTAACCTGGAAAGTTATTTGGAACTGTACTGTTAAAATGATTTTAGTAATCTCTACTTGATCACTTTGACTCATATGACTCTAGCATGAAGTAGCTTTGCTATGCCATAAGTCAAAACACTAATTGAATAATTACTAGAACCAAAAATGGATATTGGAATTTTCCAAGATTATCTTGTTGTGACATTCTCCCCCCCCCCCCTGCCTTGTCACCTCCCACCTTTTGAGAGCCCCCTTGTTACTAATGTTAGCGTTCCAGGACTACATCACTGTATGAAGCTTGACTTCACATCAAATGCAGTTCCTGTTTATTGATAGAGTTAACGAATAGTAAACAGCAAAGAAATATTGTTAATTCAGATCTTGAAATAACGGCCGGGCAGGCGCTTGTCACATTGTACAGTCAGTCATGTTTTTGGTCGGACACGACCCGTTTTTAATGGTCGCTTCTATTTATTCATCTAGTCAAAGGGGAACTCTAGTGCCAAAATAAGTTGGGCTTAAATAAAATATCCTATGTTTATTAGAGTGTTCCTAAATTATTTCGGTCCAAATATTAAAGGGTAAGGAGGAATTGTTTGGGCGCCATTTTGTTGTTTTCCGTGCAGACGCGGATTTGTCAGCGCCCTCACTTTTTGACGTAATTGCGTGCTTCTGAGCTGTGTCCGACGACGCAAACTATAGTTTTGTATTGCGATACGATTTAACACGAATATAGACTATTTATCGTTTTCAAACCATTCTAATTCTTCCAGACCAATTTTATAGTGCCATTTTACAGACCGTCGAAGTCGAAAGGTTGTTTTAATTTTAATATTGCCGAGTCTCTGTCTATGGATAAATTATACTGCGAGCCAGATCATGGTTGCCGGCATCCAACACACGCGAAGGCATAGGCCATATATCGAACATCGGGGATCTGCAGGTCGTTTACTGGATACTATTAACTTGTAAATCGTTTTAATTTGCTGTTTAATGCAGGGTTTTCCAGACATGGGGTTCTAATGTACAGTACAGACAAGAAAGTATACCAAAAGCATACAATATATATATAGGATCTGAATACAAGTATATCCCTGCATGTGCATGTTAAAGTCAACACAAATTATATATTATATTATTATAGTGACAGTAACACCATCCCATTAGCAGCTTGTATGTATGCAACAAGCGTGCGTGTATGTATATTTTGTGCGTGCACCAACTTATGTATTTATAATTTGGTACTATAATTCATAAATGCCGTACTAAAAACAGGCATGCAGTGGAGCTAGATGTCTAAATCTGGAGTTACTGGGTAACAACTCCAAAAATCATGTGGATCTAGTTATCTAAGCCTGGAGTTACTGGCTACCTCCAAAACTCATCATCGGGGATCCCCGAGTCACACCTGGAGTTTCATTTCAGGACTCATTTGTGTCCTCAGGCTACTAGTTTTGGCCGGCTTGGTGGACCCCAGAACCCTGCGGTTGCGCCGGTAGAGCCTAGCTCCATTCAAAGATTGGCTACCTCCACAAAAATAGAATCTACAGGCATGATCAACATTAGATGATCAGGTAGCTAACCAACTGCTTTTTCAAATGAATTATAAATCAAATAGTCTGTTATTCACGATCAAATAAAAAGTTATGATAAAGAATAACGATTTTCAAAACCAAGATAAAGAATATTTCCAAAATATTAAAGTATATAAAAATTTTATGTGGGCTAATAAATTTCAGCAAAAATTTGAATAAAGTTTTCACGTTCTATTTCACGTGTGACATTCATTAAATATTACAAACTTAATACTGTACCTTTCTTTATATTTTCCGTGTAATATTTACAGAAGATTATTCACCTTATCAGAGCTAAAATTACTCTGAAATACAAAAATAATATTCGCACACTCCTAAACGGCAGCCATATTGTATATATAATTACCCGGTTAATAATTTATTGTTGCATTATTGCGACATGCCATTCCGTATCAACGACCAATCATTTTCATTTCCGGTTGTGGATTATGCCAGAGTCTTTGACTCTTCCTAAAGGATCACAGGCTCGGGGTACGAGATTGATCCAATCAGAACTTGCCAGATACCAGTTCTCTCTCGGTTTGTCATACCGTCGATTGCATAATTTTGTTACATTTCAATGACTTTGAACTTCGCTATGTTCGGGAATTTGCCCGGGTATCAATAGCCGGGCGGAATTTAGTATCCTCACCGTTTGCGCCGTTGGCCAGTGGCAACCTGTTTCCCAGGGTCTCACCTTCGCACACCCCCCTGCTGCGGAGAGACCCTGGTACTGTCTGGTCAAGTGAGTCAAAGTCGTCTGCTATACTCAGTAGGGGTAGGCGATCCAGTCTGTTGACATCGCGTTGATAAAAGGCAAAACAATTATCCCATATATGGTAATGAAACTGTTTGTCTAATTATAGAATTTCTCTTATTGTTTTGACTTCTGAGTTTGTTTAACAATTTATACTAAAATTCAATTTAGTGACGATTTTCCTGATAAGTCTGGCTTAGATTATTTGTTAACCGAATAAAATTAGAGTTCTAAATATATTTTTGCGCAAAGTCGAATGTTGCTAGCTTTTAACTGAACGGAGATGTCGGGCAGTAGAGCCTAAGATTTGTAAACAATACAATTACAAGTTTCAAATTAAATCCTTCAAACGAGGATATTAATATCTGCTACAGCAATGACATTGTAAACCAACCACTATCATTTAAAAGATCCGTCTAAAGGACGCTGCATCGAACGACGGTGTTTTAGTCTAATATATAACCATTTAGTTTTATATCCTTGTAATTATTATTAATAAATAAGCTTTCTCGCATATTATCGTCTACAGACTACACATAAAGATCGAAAATGCGGTCAAACGGCACGGATCGTCTTGCTGTAGTTGTTTACCAACTAATTGTTCGATTTCGCTGTAAGGAGAACGCTTAAATTTATATACCACTATTTATACACAGTTTCAATATATTTAATATACTCTTTCTAAACGGCAGCGTCGAATATCATTCTCCAAAGAATGATGACTTTGAGCGCTTGTATATTTGGCGCCCCTCACCCAAAACGGACGAAAATACCACCAATCGATTCAGCAAACACACCTGTTCTTGGCTAATGCCAAATAAATCGCTAAAAACATTGTTTTACAGATCTCCGTGAGTTTTAACACCTTTGTAATCTGATATTTATTATTATCGTAAACTAATTATATATTCAGTACCTTTGGTCGATTATAACTTCTGTTTTAAAAACCGTGTGATCTTCGCTAATACACCGTTTTATAGAGCATTAAAAACTGTACATACTGACCAACTTGCAAAGAAACACAATAAAAATTGACAAAGTTACGGCGAAATTTGAAATGTAGCGTACGGGTCAAACCGGAATTTCAGACAAAAACAACCGGAAAAGGCCCAAACACAAACAAAGACTGTTGCTATGGTTTTTTAAGTGGCCGGAATGAATTCCCCAGGGTACAATACCCTATATAAGATCTTTTTGTCGGGACTGAAGCGCGTGGGCAAACCATATATAGTCAAACTACGGCAAGCGCGTGCATGCTGGAAAATTCCCGATAAATAGAAAAAAATTCAAAATAAATATTTCGATTCGCCGTATCGCAGCCAAGTTTTACCAAATAAAGAAACAGATAAAAAGCTAAATTTCGATCATTAGAAGTTTTTCAAGATATTGAAGATATTAAAAGATATTAAAGATTGTTTGAGTTGAACTGAAGTATGACTGGAGGTATGTTTGGGATTAAACTTTTAGTATTTTTGATTCTGTAATGTTTAGTCGGCAAAATAGCCCACTGTTAAAAAGCTTATTTTGTAAGGATTCCAATGGTGTTAATTTCATTGCCAGGGGGTAAATATTTTGCAAAGGAGATCGTACTCAAAGTGCTCTTGCGACAACTTGCGACAACATAATTAAAATGCGACCGACCAGAAAGAGTTACGATCACATATTTTTAGATCGAACAAACGCGACAACGAGTGTATCAATTTCGTGAATTACTAGAAATACATGCATGCAGTAACCCCTCGCCTGTCACATTCAATTGCATGCTTTATTGAGAAAATGGATACTATAGAAATGAAGCCATTCCATAGTATATAAGTACTGCATAAAGCACCGGTTTTCAAGTCTGGATATTCAAGCTAGAATATAGGGAACCAAAATTTTGGTGTTTTTACGCATGCGCGAGTTCAAGACGAGAGAAACTTCCTTTTGCAAACTTTTTTGAAGAATAGTTTTGCACTCATTTTATAAGCAAGTCTCTACGTAAGTAAGTAAACAAGATAAATGAAAATTATTTGGAGGACAAATTAACAAGAGGAAAAACAGTCGAAAGACCGAAAAAGGAGAGTTTTAAACGGGCAAGTATCTATTTTGCATGCTTGCTTTGCCAATTTATAGCATGCAGTATAGTTTGTGAATTTGAAAATGTGTAGAGCATTCTCTGTGATTGATCTTAAGAGTATTTTAGTATTGATTCAAATAATTTAGCAGGGGATTTTATCTTATATGGGGGACATTGATCACTTCCATTCTATTTAATAGCGAATGACACATGCATGCCTTTGCATGGATTATGGCGCTTTCTCGATATATGAGCAACTAACCCTAATTTTAACCCCCAACCTCTAACCATCCCTATAATGGCTATTTCGGTTGCTCATATATCGAGATCTCGCCTGGATTATTTAAGCAAGACTATACAATGAGAGTATGAGACAAATGCATGGCAGTGATATTTATTGAGAACATGTAAATGTAATATTTATACCTTGTTTTCACATCGGTTCAGCCAGTAAATTTAAACAATCCATATTTCAGAATTAGTTGTCAAACATCCAAACGCTCAACAATAATAAAACCACAAAATCAATCATAGAGGTCTTTCCAAATACTGATTATAAAGAACATCATTTATTTTTTTGCAGCCTGCATTTGCAGGCTTTCATTCAATGCTTCCACTCTCCATATTCCTTCCACTTTTTCTTGTGGATTTTGAATATAATAATTAACGAATTTTAGTTAGTTTAAAAACACATTATATCAATTTATCTTGAATAATGGTGCATTTATCGGGTTAAAGAATCATGGAGGTTGCAGGGGAGGGGTTGTTTAAAGAGACGACTTAAAGGCTCTGGGAGTCCTTTCCCAGGAAATTTTCAGATTTTCTATCCTCCAGGACAGCATTTTCTGAAGCGAATTTGCTTGGAAATTGCCGTATTGTTACGTTTTATAAGAAATGAGATAATTTTTTTCTTATTTCCTTCTTGACAACAAAATATAATCCCAAATACTATTTCCTTCCAAATTTCCTTCCTAACGCCAAAATATCCTTCTGTAAGGAAATTTCCTTCCAAGAGGAAACGCTGCCTGCATTATTTCCGAATTTAGTACATGAAGTACATCATGGCATCATGCAGAGGTCATCATGTACGTTGAACAATCGTTACTTTGCAGGTTGGCCACTATATGATAATCATATATTGTAATCTATAAAATCATCGTAATCGATCAGATATACTGTAATACACCTAGCATGCTATGCTACACTGTTCTCATCCTATTAACCAAGACTAGCGTCACTGGATGGAGCGGCAACTGTGCATTCGATCTGCAACTTACAATTTCAACCATCTCCAGGTAATCCCATAAAGTTTTTCTGATTTTGTGGTATTAGGGTCTATTGAATATTTGAATATGATGGCAAGGTATATTTTTACATGTTGTATACGTTGTCAACCCATGGAAGCAGCATTGAGTATAATTTAACAGAATTTATTATTTATATAACACTAACACAAAATTTACCAAATTATAATTCCAAAATCAATTAAACAAATATTTACAAATAAATAATTTAAAAATAATTTTCAACAGTAAAAACAATTTCAATAATTGCACATTTGGGAATTATAGATTTTAGAAAAACACAATTTATGCACTTAAATTCCCAAATGTGCAATTATTAAAATTTAGGGTGCGACCTTGTTTAGGTCTTTGGGGGCACTTGATGGTAGTGTGCCCCCTCTCGCCACATAACCAGCACACCATTCCTATATAATTGAAAATATAAAATGCTATTACTGTACCTGTTGATTTAGTTATATAATCTTAATATATTACACAACTGCGGGATATTGTATATGGTATTATTTTTCACAATTTCATTTCAAACATTTAATTGTTGTGATTTTATAGGAGCAAGGCAAGGGGCTGTCGTTCAGAGTTTCACAAATGTCTATACAACAAATGGCTGATTGATATTTTCAAACCATGCATCTGATATCTAGATATTTTTAAACATGCCGTATGGTCCCGTTATGGAGTATATTATTGTATTGATTAGTTTGCTAATGTACATACTTGCTTTACATTTATCGGCATAGTGGCCTCGCAAGCCACATTTATTGCATCTTCCTAAATTCAAATAAATTACAAATTAGTCCTGTGTAAACTACAGAATACAGCATTTATATAAAGAAGTTTCATCCTCAGTGTATGGCATATATATAATTAATTAGAAGTTCCTATAGTGTGTACATGTATATTAATAATTAATTATGACAATCAATACCGGTAGGCCTTTTATTACTGTTTTGTCCTGAAATAGAAATATATATGATTAAATAAATTAAATGGTAATTCAACTAAAAAATATGCTCGACATTGACTTCATGGGTGGGAAATGGGGGGAAATAAAGTACAAATCAGTCCTGTGTAAACTACAGTATGTAGCATTAAAATAAAGGAGTTCCATTCCCAGTGTATGGCATAGATATAATTAATATATCTATATAGTAGAAGTTCCTATAATGTATATATTAATTATGACAAGCAATACCGGTTGGCCTTTGATTACTATTTTGTTTGAAATAGAAAAAAATATGATTAAATAAGTTAAGGGGAAATTGAACTAAAAACTATACTCGAGATTGACTTCATGGGTGGGGAGGGGTGTTAAAGTGAGTGGGCTTATTTGAGAGGGGAAGCTTATTAGAAAATATAACTTTTAATTATATTGTATCGTTTACATACCAGTGCCATTGTGAGAGTTCTCTTCAGCCTCTGAAAAAAACCAACATAATTATAGAATATACTTAGTTATGGGATTTGATAGAAACAGAATAAAAATGGTTTAAGATTCTTTAAGAAGAATGAATGCAAAGTTTAATAGCGATGCCACAGTTTAAATTACGAACTGTACCACCATTATCTTTGTTTTCCTTTGGTTCATCAGTTAATAAAATTGTCTGAATAGTCCAGTTTTAGTTAATGAAAACCTAAAGCATTAATTAGCTAATATATCACAAGCATTTGTTGTATGTATTTGCAAATCAAATTGTACTATTTGAATGCATTTTTCTCAACACTTACTTTTGACATCTTCTCCCATGTAACTTGAGTCTACATTTAATTGAAAAATATTCAAAATGATTATATAATACTGAATATTTATCTGTTATTGCTATTCTATTATAATTGAATCATACAACATGATTTATCATTCAAGTAATAATATACCAGCATCATTATCAGCATGAACATCTAAAATAATAAACGTTACATTTTAGCATTTATGTAACTCAGGTACAGGTCAGGTTACAAAGCTGATATAGATTATGTTATTTTTAGTACATACTATATATAGTAGGCTCCATATGGCCCCTGGGGCACCTTTAGGGAGAGATGTGGAGGGGTTGGTTAATTATTTTATTCATTAGAAGACGGGTGGGGTGTTAAAAGAGGGGCATGTTTAAGATATGGGCATATAATTAGAGAAACTACTGTATTATTTACATACCAATATCATCAGCTTTTACAGTGTCGTTCTCTGTCACTGAAATAACAACATATATCATAATTGTATTAGATATGGGATTTGAAAGAGATAGAATAAAATTTAAGTTTTTAAAATGGCTTAACATGGAAGGCAAAGTTGAATAGCGTAATTACTAAGATTTCAAAAAAGTACAATGTTTTGTAGTTTACTGAAAGACTTGAATATACATCCTTGACTTACGCAAAAGCAATTTAATACTATTTTAAAAAGGGTTGTTTATGTAAAATTTCCTAAAAGGCTTGTGACTAAGATATAATATAGAACAATGACTTATAAAGAAATATTTGTAGCTTACTTTTTTCCATTTTAATAGTTTCTTGCAGTCTACAGTGCATAAAAACAACATTTCAGTGTTAACAGTAGTCGAAATATATTTGCTTTTTTCTTATACATGTATACTGTATATAAAACATTTGTACATTTATTATACATATTCCTACCTCAAAAATATTTTAATTCTTTCAAATATCTATTAAAACAGAAAAAAAACATGTAGAAACAGTAAAAACGATAGACTGGCCTAGACTGGCATAAACATGAAAGTCATAAAAAATACTTCCCGGGATATGTTAAAACTGACTAAAACATAATTTAAAAGTAATTTTGACCAATTTAAACCGTATATTTCAAGTATAGTTATTAAATGTTCCTTGTATATTAAGAGTTGGAAAGACTAAATTGAAAATATTTCAAAACAGGCACAATTTTAAATGTTTGAAAAACTTACCACAGTCCAGTCAGTACGCAGTCAAATAAACTCGTATATTTTCCCGCGCTTCCAGAAGTTTGAAATTGCGTGGATCTTGCGTGTGGATTATTTGGTAGTCACAGCAACACACTAAACATCCACGCAGTGGAAATGTATATGAAATCAATACAATTTGAAATAATTATGCATCCTAAAGTTGTAAAAGGGTGCTAACTTAAAAATAGGACAGCAACTTACCTTTTCAAATTGCTTTTCATCTTATTTAAAATTTGTAATCTTCAATAGATCTAAGACATGTTATTCCATATTTAAGTGATATTTTATTGTTAAGGACTCACAATGTCAACAGCCAACCTCAAAAACACAATATAAATATTGTGTCTAGTAACAGGCACCTTTTGACAAATGCCAATCTCTAATTGCCTCCTCAAAAACACAATAATAAAGGCATAGACCAATGTCACACCACAGTGGTCACACCTCCAAAATTGTGCCTAGTAACAGGCCAAATAATTCACTCGGAAGCACAGAACATATGCCCAGTATCTCAGATATTCAAACACCACTAAGTAGCATACAAATTCACTACTGACACTATGATAACTTTCATTGCTTACTATGCTTCTGCACAGTCTTCTCTGCAAGTACCTTAAGCCGCTCTTCAGCTTCTAACCTTTTCTTCATATTCTTATTCTTCCCGATTGCTTTAAGGCGGTCAAACGTCATTGGTTCAAACACAATATCATGAATCGATCTTACCCTGGATGTAGCTACAAAGGTGCACCCAGCGACTTTTTCTCCTTTACCTAAATCAACAACAGCTTTTGTTAGTGTCTGTCCTTGAGATTTATGAATAGTCATTGCATACCTCAACCTCAATGGAACTTGTTGTCTCGACAAGTGCTTTCCATCAGCCATCCATTCAAACACTTTTGGTGGCACAGGCAGACATTTCGAACAGGCGTCTAGAAATGCAGGACCAGAGTATGCAGGAAAATGAACCAATACTGCGACTGGCAGGTTTGGAGGGCCCATATTTTCTGCAAACCAAATCTGCTCAATAGTTCCAAAAGAGCCATTGCAAAGACCAACCTCAGCCCACAGGTTGCACGTCAGCATTACTTCTGCTTTGGTGGACAAAAACAGAACTGCGTCTAATCCCCCCGCATCTTCAGATGTGGCAGCGCTTGCCCCATGACCAGAATGTCTCGCTTGAATTTTTGCCATAGGTTGTCCAATCGCTAATAGCTTTTCATAATTGTATTCAGCAACACTCTTTTTGTCAAAATACAATCGGATAGCATCGGTAAACTGATCCATTGGTATATTGGTCGTCGAATGGTCCAACAATAGTTTCCAGTCATCCTCTGTAACTTGACCATTTCGCATTCTCATCAATAATGCTCTAAATGCAATTGCCTCTGGGTCTTCACCAGCCTGACGCATAACCTGCTCTAAAATTGTTACAGAATCAAATGTCAGATACATACTGTGACCATGGTCACTTATTACCGTACCGTTACCAGTAATGTACATTGGCCTATCACCTACTGGTGGTAATTGACCAAAATCACCCATTAAAATTATTGACATACCACCAAAAGGGACGTCTTCCTTTCCAGTGCCAGCACGTAGTCTGTTGTCCAGCCATGATAGCATTTTGTGCCCAATCATTGACATTTCGTCAATGACCAGATACCTCTTACCTTCTAGTCTCAGTTGTAGTCGCTGCAAAGAATCGCCTGCAATTCCCTATATTCACGAATAGGAAGTTGAGCAGCAGAATGTAGCGTTTGACCATTAATACTAAAGGCTGCAATCCCAGTGGTTGCTGTAACAATACACTGATCACCTAATACTTGTTTCACAGCACTAATTAAGTACGTCTTACCTGTTCCGGCTGTCCCACAGACAATCATATGAACAGGATTATCACCAGTCTGAGATGTGATAATGTCAAAAGCCAGTCGTTGTTTTTCATTCAAAGTCTCCAGATCAACAACATGTTGTTGACCATCTTGTCGGTATCCATGGTGACCAAGTTCCTCAGCATCCTTTCTCTGTTGATATATCCATCCTGGAGATTCCTTTAGCAAATCTGTAGGTACAGATCTTACCGCCTCAAACCAGTCAACTGCTTCCCTGCTCGACATCTCATTACCGCGTCATCATAATGTTGGTTGATTCTGCACAACAACATCCAATCATCAACTTCCTCCTCGTCATTAGGATCAATTTCATCATCACTTTCATCATCACTCTGATCATTTTCATAGCTTTGACCAGAATGTGCAGCATGAACCATTTCTGATTCAACAGAATACCTAAATACATTCTCTTCAGCAAATTCAGTCTGAAGAAACAAATGATAAGTGTTAATAAACATGTCATCACTCTCATCCTGATTATCCCAAGCATTTGACACTACCTTCCCATGGCTTAAACTTTATAAGCTGATACTTACAGTATTTTCCAAAATTAGGACCATCGGGATTAGCTGTAACTTTTGGAAATGTTCTGACAATGTACGGATTTGCCCGTTTAGTCAACTCACCTCTGACTTTGGTGTACTGCGACGCATATTGCATCAAATTCAATTGAGACAACCCAGTATACCTACTCCTCACTCCTGTGCTCTCCATAATCTTCTACAACAGATTTCTGAAGAACCTCATCTCCTTCATTTTCTGCATCAAGAATAACCTTCCTGCTGTTTTCTAAAGAAATAGTAACAAAACTATATGTGCAGCCTACCAATGGCAGACTAAGTAACATATGTGCAGTTTCTTGGGCTGCCATATCTCTATCTCCAGCTACTTGGATCATAGCTTTCTTGATGGCTGAAGATACTTGGTCATCATTCTGTAATGAGGATACACACACTTTCAGTATTTCAGAGGCAGATTTTGATCGCGGTTCTCCTTTCGCAGCATACTTGGCCATGTATCTTGCACATGCCTTCTCATCTACAATTACCTGCAAATCCACATTGGCCTGCCAATTTTCAAGCATGACCCTGTTATGCGAATTAAGTCGTTCGTCATTTCGTTTGGTATTTAACTCAGACTCTATAGACTTATTCTTCTTACCTACAACCTCGTAAGTTAGTGCTGTTGCATCTTGTAATGGTTTTGGGAAACCAAATCTGCATTCTGCAGGAAGATCCAATCTTTTCTTCCTCAAACAATAGGCTGGACTGCATCTTGTATGCCTTTCTACAGTATTAACTAACCTGTGATAGTCATTATCACGGTTCTCGACTGCTGTGGCTCTTACAGCAGATGGGTGAGTCTGGTACCCTCCAGTGTTCATCTGGCAGGTCCTCGTTAACTGTTGTGACCAGCCAGTCAACATACCTGTTAATCGGAAAAATATAATGAACATAGAGTACATTGAAATATACACAATGTAATTCCACTCTCTGTATTCTAAAACGATATTGACTGGTGCGTAATGAGGAGGATGTAATAAATTCCAACAGTACAAACGTCAAATCCCAAGTTATTTGATTTTTCATCCAAGATTAACAGTTTTTCAATTTCACACTATCCAATCAAACCTTAAAATTGCTAGGAAAATTTCATACCGACAATTTTGAAGGAAAATTGAAATGTTTCAAAATATTTGTGGAAGCTATCAGATAGATTGCAACAGTGATTGCAACATTTTCAATAAATGTAAACAGCATTGCACATGTCATTGGATAAGAAAGGAAACCATTGAGCAAACATCTACTCAAAATAGCAATAATTTATGGTACCTGAACATTAGCTGGACATATAGGGTGAGTGTTTTTTATTCATAATCGATAATGTATAACAATAAATCACAACTGCATTATCAGACATTTATCACAATAGACACTTCCCGAATTTTTGCTTGACTGCAATATAAACAGCTTGAAATCGAGGCTGACAATGTAATCCAATAAGTAGTCTTTATTTCCAGGCCGAAAATTTGGGAAATATCTATTATAAGTGTTTCTAATGGAAATAATATTGAGCACCAACCACCCCCCCCCCCCCCAATAATGTGCTTTATTCGAACTTATGTACATCACAATAGTATGTAAAACAATTGGTTCTTACCGTATTAACAACTTCTCAGCATCTTCGCCCTCTCTGAGAACATCCTGGAAAAGGAAATCAAAAGAATCTTGTGACATTTCATGTCTGCTTGTCTCATTCTCCAGCACTGCAATACATGCACAATTACGTAATAATCTAATATCAGGGTCATTTTTTAACTTTGCACATCCGTGTACATGAATACTCCCCCTGGCCTGATACTCGAATCGATACCAAAACCACTCAGCATCTAAGACACCACCAAGCCAATGTCTGATAAACTCCTGCAGCCTGTGCATGAAAAACCAATCAGTCAGATGTGGATTGTCAATTACAGCTTGTGCCCGTTCGGATCTTGACGCACCTTCATTGCTTTGCAACAGCCTTTGCAAATCAGGCCAATGACTGTCGGCTGCGCTAAATGTAAAGAAAAAAGTTGGGCAGCCTTTTTGCTCAATCAAGGCTAACAATTCCTGAAGCCTCTGATACCAATACTGATTTGTACCTTGAATTTTAGACACATAGCGTTGCAACCTGTTGATCATCTGATTTGCATTCATGGAATTAACCATCTCCTTTAATTCTTCCATTGTCATGTTTGCATCAGCAGGATGTTGACGTAAGTAAATATTAGCTTGTGACAACAACTGATGTCGTTGTTTCATATTTAATGCCCAATAAGGAAACCGTGGGTGAGAAGCAAACCTCCATTCAAACTTACCATTTGCCAGTTTCTCAGCAAACTTTATCAAGTGTTTGAATCCCTCTGTTAATGTTATACCATGCTGTCTAGCCCTATTTGTTGGGTCACCTTTCCCATAAGGAAACAACGTCGGAAATGCCATAGTAGCCAAACCATCTGTTTTAAATTCATTGACTACATTACCTTCAGTAGACGGCCAGTCTAAGGGATCAACCTCATTTACTGCATCTTGGATAGCTGCATTGTCTTTTCTATGTCTTTGACGCATACCCCGGCGAAAATTTGATGAATTATTCATGAAAAATTCATGAATATTGTTCATGAACATCCATCAAAAGTACATGAACTGTTCATGAATGTGCATGATCATTAAATGGCACAGTTCATGAAAACAACAGTTCATGAACAATAAATTCATGAACATTTCTGTTCACGAACGGTTCATGAACTATTGTTCATGCATTTTTTATGAGCAATTCATGAACAATATTCATGAACTATTCATGAATTTGCTCATGAACATTAAATGGCACAGTTCATGAAAATTGTTGTTCATGAATAGTTCATGATCTTTTATGTTTCCATAGATCATGAACTTCTCATGAATTATTCGTGATCACTCTTTCATGAAATGTTCATGAAGTAATTCATGAAATGTTCATGAAGTAATTCATGAGTTGTCATGAACATTTGATGGTACAATTCATGATGAATATTCATGAAATGTTCATCATCTCATTCACCTGATTCATGTACATGAATTATGCAAAAATTAGGTACACAAAATTCTTAGTTTAACAAGGCTTAGTTGACAAGAAAGACAACTGACTGCCTTGCGGACTATGCCTACGGTTTAATACTTAGAATACACAACTCACAAGTCACAACCGTTAAACTCTTAGAAGCAAGATTTTTTTAATCAAATTTCTATTGGAAAGTATTGGGAAACAGGTTTCATAATACAGTTAAAATTGTAAGGTTTTGTATTTACCGTTAGTTAATATGGCATATAGCAGTTCGTATTGCGCTTTTACTTCATGTCCTTGTCTACCGCCAAAACGCCAACAGCAAGATGACTTCTAACAAGACGCGGTATTTAATACCATAGGGCAGATTGAACAAGGCAAATTTAACCGCCAACATCAGTGTTGAAACATCTTTTTAAAGCATCCTGTTTGCGCAATTATAGTACAGTATGCGTATTTTTTTCATATCTTGTTCGTTTTTAGTAAACTCCTACCTCATTGGCTGCACGTACTGTACATTAACAGTATGAATGCTGAGAGAGGGAGTTTTGCAATGGGAAGCCAAACAAGGGTCAACAAGCTGAGGGCCGCAAAATATCATTTTAGCTCATGCTTATATTAAATATAATCGGCTGTGAAACCCATTTCTTTTACACATCTTCAATTCTTTGTATAATTTTCACTCTGTCTTTGTTGTGTTCAACATTTGCGGTCGCGCATTCATATCAGAAGAAATTTACTGTAACTTGTACTGTAATTAAGAGTCATGCGTAGGCCAAAGGTCGAAGAGACACAGACAAGCTAGTTTGGTAAATTTGCAGTTAATATGGTGAATTTCTTGAAGCATTTAGGGCTAAATCTGAAGTTATAAAAATGCGTAAAACATTGAAGTTATGCCGTAAACTTACTTTATTCTTTGTAATCCTTGCTCAGAGAACGGCTGCCTTTCCGTTGCTAGTTCACTTCATCACCAACTGATAGTATTCGTCGAAATCCTTTCTTAGCAAGCTAATGCTTTTCACATTTAATAATTAATCCACTCAACAACAAAAAACGTATAAAAACGTACTAACGATGATATGTTGCATCAAAAGCACGATTTTATTCCCACACATAAAATGTCAACTATTTGCAGTTGGCCGATAGCCAGTCTACATGGCCAACGGCAATGTGTGCAACTGGACTTTCATCAGATAAATTGGCGGAAATTAATAACAGTACTGATATGGATTATTTCAACATTAAATTCTTGCGTCTAACTTCTGTTATGCTATATTGCTATATAGTTCTTCTAGTAGAATAATTGTACATGTATATGGCCTCGAAGAAAGCTTGTTTTTTATTTATTGAAAATTTGATATAGAAAAAGCCATTATCACTGCATGAGGTATTTATGAACATGTTTTATGATTTTCTTACAGTGTATGATCCACCAAAAAATTCAGCTATATTTTCTGAATAGTTCATAAACAAATCTTCAGAAAATTTTGAATAATAATTAGTTCACCAGATTGGTAAATGAAATCGCGAACGTTCATGAATCATTCATGAACAAAATTTAACGAAAAGATGGTTCCATGAAATTCATTAAAATTTCATGGTTAGTTCACGAACCTAATTCTATGAAATTTTCATGAATCATTGTGCATGAAATAATTAAATGAATATTCATGAACATTCATGAACTATGCTGTTAATGAACAAAAAGTTCATGAACAATTTGTCATTCATCAAATGTTCATGAACGGATCATGAAGAGCATTCACGAACACTTCATGAACACTTGTTCATGAACTTTTGTTAAAACGTTTGATGAACAGGGCATGAACTGTTCATGAATATGCATGAACGTTCATGAACGAACCATCAAAGTTCATGACTTCATGAACAAATTCTCGCCGGGGTAGGAATAAATGATGTACTACCATTTCCTAAAACTAATTCTTCAACACTAGCATTAGCACTCATTACAGGGTCTTGGGGAGGCCCCTCATTATCAACATGAACTGAAAGTTCATTTTCATCAACAACATACCTTAGCTCATCTGGTATACCATTTTCTGGTAAACTTTGGATAACATCCCGATCAATTTCAATGTCTTTGAAAAATGGATTGTTTGTCTTCAACCATAATATAGCCTCCAGAACTCTGTATCGACGCACAGTGAAATCTCTATGTGTGTCGTCAACACCGTGTCTTCGCACAATCATAACAGGCAAGTCAGCTACATGTGCTGGCAACCTATGCAAGAAACTTTGAATATCTTGGGGTAAGTTTAGTACATGCCCCTTATACCCCCTCTGCCCACCATGTTTTCTATACACTCTCATAATAGGGCAAACCCTTGAAATTAACATTTCTTCTACCTGTGTCAAACCTCTTAACTGTTCAGGAACAATTCCTGGGTCCATGTCATTCTCAGCACTGAAATTCTTAGGTGTTTTCTTGTCTCTTTTACACCGGTAACAAATATATGTCTCTGATGTTAAGTTCTGTCGTGTCGGCCAAGCTTCTTTACAAATTGTACACTGTCGATGCTCTAAACTTTCCTGATCTAAATGAAAACTGTGCATTTCATTTTGAACAAACTCTTGCTCATGCAAAGGATTGTCAGCATTTTGCCAACCGTCCTCGTGTAAATATTCATGCCTACTATCCCCCCTTTCTTCATGATCAGATACAGTTGCCTCACCTGCTTCATGGACAGATACAGCTGCCTCCTTTGCTTCATGGACAGATACAGCTGCATCCCCTGCTTCATGGACAGATACAGCTGCGTCCCCTGCTCCATGGACAGATACAACTGCATCCCCTGCTTCATGGACCAATGCATTACTCCGTTTTTCTCTTTCTCTTCTTATCTTGTCAGTCAATCTATTCTGTCGCTCTTGGTAACACTCTTTTTCAATTGCTGTGTGAAAATGTGCTCTTAAACTCTCAAGTGTTCTACTTCTTTCCCCGGCTGTCTCTGATGCTCTTTTTTGTTTTATCTTTTGAAGCCTTTTCGTTCGTTGTTCTTCAGTATCATTTTGCATTTTATCTATATTATGCGCTCTATTATACACTTTTTGCTTACCTTTTGCTTCGGCAGTCCTTTCTTGCCAACCTTCTCGACGTTTTATCAAGCGTGTTTCTCTTTCCTCAGCAGTTTCTGAAGGATCTAAAGCTCGTTTTTGTTGCATATACAATCTATGGTACTCTTTTTGCCTACCTTTCGCTTCGGCAGTCCTTTCTTGCCAACCTTCTCGGCGTTTTATCAAGTGTGTTTCTCTTTCCTCAGCAGTTTCTGAAGGATCTAAAGCTCGTTTTTGTTGCATATACAATCTATGGTACTCTTTTTGCCTACCTTTCGCTTCGGCAGTCCTTTCTTGCCAACCTTCTCGGCGTTTTATCAAGTGTGTTTCTCTTTCCTCAGCAGTTTCTGAAGGATCTAAAGCTCGTTTTTGTTGCATATACAATCTATGGTACTCTTTTTGCCTACCTTTCGCTTCGGCAGTCCTTCTTTTCCATGCTTCTCGACGTTTTTCCAGGCGAGTTTCTCTTTCCTCAGCAGTCTCTTGTAGCAGACGTTGTCGTCTTCGCTCCCTCCTCTTCGCAAGGTTTTCGGCTTTTTTTTCGTTTTCTTTCCGCTCTTCGTTTGGCTCCATACAAATTTTTATTTAATATTTTAATTTTCTTAATAAATTGTACAGGAAAACCGTAAAAAACTTTTGAGTATTTACAAAATACTGTATTGCAAAAGCAAAAATATTTGCAAGACGTGTCCGTTATTTTGATGTCGTCACTCATTTAAAGAAATATTTTGAGTTTGACCAATCATTGTGGCTCTTTCCATGACAGTCCGTCATTCTTTTGAGATCAGTGAGATGACCACCCATCACACCCATCACACCCATCACACCCATGCGCCCGCAAAACTTGATGAACTTTAGATTTCCCATTGCTTTCCTTTTCCCCCAGGTGTAAATATCCGAGCGGAATTATTACCCTCGCACGGCGCTTCGCGCCGGCTCGGGGATAAATATTATATGGCTGTAAAAATTTCACACAAAGCTTGAATTATTTTTACAAACTGAATTTTGCATACAAACTGACTTTGGGCAATAATAAATGAAAAAGAATCGAAAACAATATGAGTAAAGAAAAGTCAATCGTACAAATTAATTAATATGCACTACTCATATAAACTCTGCCCAACGTACCCACCCTAACGACAAATTAATCTACATCCCAAAATCTGGGATGTCACATGACCAGACAGTAACAGGGTTTCGGCCATAGATATAGGAGACCTAGATTGCTGACTCGGCTCAACTAGACGTGTCAAATTTTTAAAATCCAAGATGGCGGCTCAACCGGTCAAAAATCATAGAGCGGTATAGGGAAAAACCATGTTTTTTGCATTTTGCGTCGTCCTACAGCTTCCGATCCCGTTCTATCACATTATTTTGGAAAGAACTAACTGGTGTGAAGGTTTTGGATGAATATTTGTATAATTAGTACAATTTACATATTACAATTCAACCGGGCAAGAATGGACAAAGACGAAAAGCGTGCGAAACTGCTGGCCTAGTTTCTTTTCCTGTGTATTCCTTCAGTCTTTTACGAGTTTTTCTCAAGTAACGTGATTACGTGATATATATCTAACTATTCCAAAAGCTACTGTTGTTTATTTTCTTCTTTCATTGTTATTTATACCAAAATACAGTATATTTATCTGAAAATTCTGGGGCATTCTATTATTCTAAAAAAACTGTTTTTTATCGAAAAGAATGCCTGAATATTGTTCAGCGTATAACTGCAAGGCCAGACGTGGGGATTTAAAAGATGGTATTCGCTTGTCCTTCCATAAGTAAGTCTATAAAAGTAAGTATAAAACACACATATTGTATATTTGTACACTATGACATACTTCATATAAACAGCATAGTTTAAGACTATGTTATGTATAAATAAGACAGCTTTTAATAGCATAAAAACAATTTGTTTTGTAAATACTGTATAAATGACAACAAATGTAGTTTTGAGTTTGTTAGCTACAATATAAAAGTACATAAATATACAGTTTTAATAATTAATAAAATAATATTAAACTGGAAAAGAAATTGTTTTGATGTCTGTGTCCTAGTCTATATATATGCATGTTGACAACAACTTTCATAGAGGTCCTTGTCCTGTTTAAGGTCTCAAAAGGACCTAGGATTTGACTCCTGCAGAAACAATTCTGTCAAAAACTTTTGAGTTTTGTTCACATCAGTGAACCAAAGATAAATCTTTCCATTTGCACTATTTAGATTTCCTATAACCAATCCCAGCCTGCTAAAAAGTTGGATAACAACAATAAAATAGGCAGACTGGATGCCAACCAAATATTCAGTCTTGTGTGAGAAACACTTTACCCCCGACGACTATATTAGTAAGGGAGAGCAAGTAATAGAAGGCCAATCCAAGAAATATCTGAAAGGGTCTATTAAGGGTCTTGTGAAAAAATTAGAAGAAATTAAGGCTATATCAGAAGAACAGTCTTGTGAAAAAATTAGAAGAAATTAAGGCTATATCAGAAGAACAAAGCCAACATCTCATGTCAAATTTTGGTCATATGACTACAGATCTATTCACAAATGAGCAGAAAAATGAAGCTAATACAACTGGGTCTAGATACAGTGAAAAAATAAGACAATTTGCTATATCTTTGCACTTTTACTACAAGTTTGTTCATAAATCCCTCCACTTACCACATCTATCTACTATACGGTCATGGGCTTCATCAGTTGAATGTGAACCTGGGTTTTGAGTAACGTTATCGAACACCTTCAAAACACTCTAGAGGACAATAAGCCATCTCCTCGACGAGCAATTTCATTTCTTTTGGCAATGATTAACTCATTTATATGGCCTGGACTATGAAAAGTGATGACTCAATCAGGTTTCTTGGAGAGAACTAGATACTGTGAAGGTTTTTATGCATACTAGACAAATTAGTCAGTTTCTTCAAACTAGTTTGTATTGAAAACATTCGCTGTCACTAGTTCTCTCTAAAAACCTGATTAATTCATCACTTTTCACAGTCCAGGCCATATAGACTTGAGATTCCTTGACATCTGCAGCAGCAAGGAAGTCATCAAAGTCACACTAAACAGAGCATCAGAGTTTTCGGACCAGCAGACCAGGTAAATCAAGCAAAATAGGTTTTAACTTCAAAATACTTCACAATATTATTCCCTGTTTTATATGCCAACCGAGATCCTCGAAAAAAAAAGCACCCAAAGAACCAAAACCTTTATTTTCTGCAACAAAATGTCTCGAACTGCTCAACCGACCATGTGATGATTTTCAGACAACATTTAGCGATCGATTATTTCGTCTTTATTGAACTTAAATTATGCAAATATTCATCCAAAACCTTCACACCAGTTAGTTCTTCCCAAAATAATGTGATAGAACGGGATCGGTAACACCAGGAAGACGCAAAATGCAAAAAACATGGTTTTTCCCTATACCGCTCTATGATTTTTGACCGGTTGAGCCGCCATTTTTAATACTCATGGTTGCCACGTGCGTGCGTTATAGACAGCATTACAGTCAGCAATCTAGGTCTCCTATATCTATGGTTTCGGCGGAGCAGCTGTTTGGGGGGGCGTGGCGGAGGTGAAACCCTGGGAAACAGGCATCCTCGTACCCAGGCTTTTCCCTCTTGTGGAGATAAAACCCTGGATGGAGCTGGTCACGTGTCTCTTTAAATTTTTATTGCCTAAGGGGGTGAGGAGAAGTATCATATTACATGCTTCCACTTGAAAATTATACACTTTAATTGCAAGGAGTGGGATATTATTATGTATAATATATCTCGAGAATCACATAGTTCAAAACACTTGCAAAATTTGTTTTTTGTTTGCTTTTAAGTTTTAAAAACGTAGTAAACAGTTTTATCAACAGACAAGTCAAGTAACCAACCAAAATTGTATGCTTTTGAGGTGTTGTTTAATGTTCTCTCGAGCACGGTTTCATATCAGACGCCTCTGGATCTAGTCTATATTATTAAATCAATCGTCACTACAAATATAGAAACCTATATTTATAATATGCCAAGCTATAAACATGCGGAGAGCCGGAGATTGATGTCCACTCTAAAATCTGTTGAAGCATTTTACAGTTTAGAAGGTAGTAAGATACAAAAATTCTCAGGGAAATGTGGTAAATTATGATTTATGTTATTCGAGAACTTCCTTCTTGTTGCCGATTCTATAAACATGTACAAGTCTGAAGCCTGAGTGAAGGCAAAAGCCTCGTCCGCAGCTGGGGGAAAATACAAATTACGATATAGTATTGTATTGTAAATATAGGCTATATGCAAAGAAATGATAGCGCATCAGGTTTACAAAATATTTTTCATACATAATTCGAGACATAATTCATAAAAACTGATGCGTAGCCTTTCCACATATATATATATATATATATATATATATATATATATATAAAATTTAGTCCTTCAGAGTTAGAGTTCCCATTGAATCAGCTGTAGAGTGTATAGTACAGCAAAATAAAAACATAGTTGTACACTAAATTTTGTCTATACTATAGGACAAAGACTTTAAAATAAGTCGGCTTATTGGACACTGATGTCTCACAGTCACAGACCATATGCACAGACAAAATAGCATAGTGATATGGATACTTTCAGCAAATACTAAATAACTGTATTCTAAATCCCTTTTGTATATTATATTAGATCAAGCTAGAAAGACGATGAAAACTATTTAGGATTTAAAGTGTGGTGTATACCAACACATATGAAGTATAATTACATATGTTTTATCGTAAATATTCAAGTTGTACCGCACGCACGGAAGAGTCGTTGAATTTGCCTTTATCGGATAATTTTATCGTACGTTTGGTAACATAAGGTTATACTTCGACATATACTTCTTGATCGTCGCGTTTAGCGATGCCAAGGCGGGATATTTTACAATCTTGAACGAGATTTAATTGTTTACACACAGTAGGATCTCGATATTTTATAGCAATTCCATATGTCAGCATTAAAAAAATCCATTTTGTTTGCAGTTTGAATACCAGACAGGATAAGGTTCAACACTGTTAACAATCATATCAGTCAGTCTATAGAAGATATGTTTTATTGATTGTGTTTTATATTAAAATACCGTGCGACGCGTGCTTTCCTTGGCTTGACAAGCGTTGTGTATTGAAATCTGATCCAACTTATCGCTACTTATCGCTTGAAATGTAACTCAACACTCCAGGATACAGTAGGTAGTGACATGTGATGAATGCGACTATTTTATAACAACAGTTTTGTCACAATTTCTTGGTTGCAAATTTTCAATTCATCGCCCCAAAATACTTTTTTCCAAACGCAACAATATCACAGAAGACAACACGCTCCTGTACCACCCCTCCCTAAGTGTATTCTCAATTTATCACGCGAAATCCGGGTGACACGTGACCAGCTCCATACAGGGTATTATCTCCCCAAGAGATAAGAGCCTGTGAAAGAGGTTGGGAAACAGGTTGGGCCAGTGGTTCCACTTTGAAGGAAATTTCCTTTTGAACGGAAATTTTGACAAAATGATATTCAAAATGATAGAAATTGAAGGAAATGAAATTCTGAAGGAAATTCCAGAAAAACGAAGAAAATTTGAAGGCAAATGTAGAATATTCAAATATTGACAAAAAAGTACAACTCTCGTCATAAAAGTGTATATAGATAGATAGATAGATAGATAGATAGATAGATAGATAAACTTTATTTAAACACGCATCCCTCATCATCAAAAGATGGTTTTCATGGGGGGCGTCACACAATTTACAATAATAACACTCTATAAAATCTAAATTATACACACATTTAAAAAGCTAAAAAATCCAGAATGGTCGATGTCTGACTCAGTTGCTGTATTCATATCAAATTTTTGAAGCTGCATATGGACTCTGACAGCTTCGCCTCCATTGTTAGGCTATTCCATAGCACAGCCCCACTGTACCCAAAACTTTTTTTCAAATATTCAGTATTGGGCTTAGGAACTGAAAGATCGGTATGGGCATTTCTAAGATTGTAAGTATTAAGTTTTGCTTCCCTTCTAATGAATTTATCCTTCAAGTTTGGAGCTGAGTGGCCGTTTAATATTCTATAAACCAAGACTGCCTTATTTATTTTTAGTCTGTCGTTCAGATTTTTCCACGACATAGCATGGAGCAAATCCGATAACACAGTCACGCAATCTGTTCCATTATATCCTGATTATATTTTTCTCACGCACGCTGTGACGATCACACGTGGACAGTTAATGCGAACTTGTTAGAATGCTACCTGAAGTATTTTGTACGTTGAAGCCGCGGATCTTCAGATTAGTACTTAGCAGGCTCAGTTGAACGAACTCGTGTCCACTGCTCGTGTCATCGTGTGGTACCAGAGTATGTAATAATAATAATAATAATAATAATAATAATAATTATATTTAATATTTGCCATCAAAATGAAAGAGTCACTAAGGAGAAAGGCTAAGGCTAAGAACTCACCTCAACTTTGGGAGAAATTCCGCAGAACTCGGCAACACGTCAAGTGTTGGATTAATTCCAAGAAGAGAGAATATCTCTCTGGACTGTCCGAAAATGTTTTCAATGATCCTAAATCATTTTGGAGATTCTTTAAGAGTAAATCCTCAAAATCCTCTATCCCTGACGTGATTAAATTGAATGGTCAGAAACTTTTTTCTGCGGAGGAAAAAGCGGATGGCTTTAACCAATATTTTGCGTCAGTCTTTATCTCCGATTCCGACACTAGTTCTTCACCTCTCATCTCTCCTAACTCAACATCTAACTCTCTTGACTCATTAACTATATCTGAATCCGACGTTCAGTCTTTGTTGTTCAATTTGTCACCCTCTAAGGCTACTGGTCCTGACGGTATACCAGCTTATATTCTAAAGCGATGTTCTGAAGTAATCGCCCTGTCTTTGACTGCTCTCTTTGAGCTATCTCTTCAGCAGGGTGTTTTCCCTTCTGAATGGAAATCTGCTAATGTCGTTCCCATACCCAAGAAAGGCGACGCTCATGAGGCCACTAACTACAGACCAATTTCATTACTCTCTCAAGTCTCCAAAGTTCTTGAACGTCTGATTTTCAGTCAGGTTTATTCTTTTGTTATGAACTCTTTGCATGATCTTCAACACGGCTTTCGTCGCCATAGGTCATGTGTTACTCAACTTTTGAATGTGCTTCACGACCTTGGTCATACGCTTGACTCTGGTAAGGAAATTGACATGGTTTATCTTGACTTTGCTAAAGCGTTTGACTCTGTGTCCCATAGCAAACTCTTGTTTAAACTTAAATCGTTTGGAATCTCTGGTCCACTTCTTAACTGGTTTGCCGATTACCTTCGTGATCGTAAACAGTGTGTTGTCATTGAAGGAGTTTCCTCTTCCTTTCTTAGTGTTACCTCTGGTGTGCCACAAGGTAGTGTAATAGGTCCTCTCCTATTCATACTTTATGTGAACGACCTTCCAGAGGTAATCAAGAATAGTACTGTTGCACTTTTTGCTGATGACAGCAAATGTTATCGTGCTATACAATCACCAGATGATCGAGATCTCCTCCAGCTTGACCTGGACGCTATGTCCAACTGGTCGCTGTCCTGGCAATTGAAATTTAATATCTCAAAGACGCTTTTGCTCAGGATATCCCGCAAACGCAACCCTCCAACTCATTCCTACTTTCTTAACAACGAACCAGTCAAGAGCATATCTAGCCAAGTAGACTTGGGTTTGGTTATTAGCAACGACCTAAAGTGGTCCCCACACATAGCCAGCTGCACTGCAAAAGCCAATCGTATGCTTGGTTTCCTTAATAGGAATTGTACCCAAATGACTGATATTCGTGGCTTCTTTATCTTGCTCTCGTCCGATCTCATCTGTCTTATGGTAGTGAGATCTGGGCACCTCAAGGATCGTCACGCGATCTTGCGATCCTCGAGGGTGTTCAAAGACGTGCTAGCAAATTCATCCTTCAGGATTATGAGTTGTCATATCCTGAACGTGTTAAGAAGCTTAATTTATCATACTGGCTTGAACTAAAGGATCTCGTCTTCTTTTTAAAATGTAAACAAGGTCTCTTCGACCTAGACATCTCCTCTTTCGTCACTTTTTCTTCTCACGGCACGTCTCGCACCCGTTCAAGCAAGGACAACTTGCTTCAAGTTAACCATTGCAGGACGTCTCTCTATAGAAACTCTTTTTTCAACGTGAGGCTAGTTGAATAATCTCGTATACGAGATTGGTAAAAACATTGTTTATTCTCAACTGAAACTTCAATGTTTGTGGTTTCAATTCACTCAGCCAATCAACGTGAGGCTAGTTGAACATGATTGGCTGACCAGATTATTAATACCTGTCAAATCAAATGCTCTTGACAAATATTAGACCTGGGTTTTAGACCGTTAGAGTTATAACATTGAACACCCAGGTGAATATTTTGCTCACAATAGACTATTTTGTTTTATTTTGAGAAATATTCAACTTTCAATACTTTTTGAAGGAAATCTCGATCAAAATCAGGACAAAAAAGGAGATATTCATTTTGGAAAGTGGAAGCACTGTCGTTGGATCATGGATGATGGCAACCAGAGGGCAAAATGCATGTCAATCCGACCATAGTTAATAGAAATACTAAACATGGTTAGGAAGGCCGGGTCACGTGACCAATTATGTTATTGTTTCGCCGCTAATTTATTCCGAGTGCACAATGGCTCATTCATCAATAGGAATTTATATAGGGCTGCCTTACTTTTTTTGCATTTTCCGCCGTTATGTGCCATGGTTGGGGCAAATTGTAGTATTTTTGGCTGTGGCTCGAACAGAAGACACACTGGTATTAGTATATTCTCTCTTCCAAAGGGGAAAGATGATTTATCGGCCAGAACTCGCGATGAGTGGGTGCGAGTTATAACCAGAAATCGAGAAATCGATAAGGATTTACGGCGTCAAATAAACGATAGAAATCTGCATGTCTGCGAGAAACATTTTGAGGAGAATTGTTTGAATAAACGTAAGTATAACAACGTTTTTCTTTTATCTAAATCATGAATATTCAAGCCCTTATTAAAATATTTTGCGAGGCTTTCGGCCGCCTCGTCAATGCTTCGCTGAACTTCGCATTTCTTGAACAATGTAAACAATTATAGATTGTAATTACAATGACAATTGACACATTGTATAAATTGTAGAAAATCTTTTTATCTAGATCGTCTTTGCAAAACATTGAAACCGAGCTCTGTTCCAACCTTAAATCTACCGAAGAAATCGCACGAAGAATCGAAGCCTTCAACATCAAGACGGGTGATAGAAAAGAAAGACTTGGTGCCTTCGAAAGTGTACAAGGACATCAATGATTTGAAACTAAAGGTCTCCAAGCTTGGTTTGAAAGGTTGGTGTCGAAAATCTGATGAAAACGCATTCACTTTAGACTATTTCGACGACAAGCATGCGTTGCCACTGTACTCTGTGAAAATAGATTCTGGTCTGGGGTTTACTGTCGCAGCCTTTGGTTGGTTTTTGCCAGAAAATCACCACATTTACCTGGAACATAAACATTCCGTGTCTTATGTCACAGTTTCATCACTATTATCCGAGATAAGACATTTTACTGTTTGCCCCGGCCTACCACCATCTCAAGAGTTACCTGCAACCGACCCTGTTGAAGGGATATCTGAAGTGACAAGGCACACTGTTCCGCTTTGTCCTGAGGTATACTACGATAAAGGTATCCAATACCAGGTTTCACTTTACCTGAGATCAGCTGATTGTATTATGCTGCAAAGGTCTGGTGAGGATGCTTGTGACAGCTGTTCCAAGGTCCTTACTTCAGAAGTTAAAAGGCAAAAGCAGTCAGCCACCAAAAAAGCAACATCAGTTAAAGAAAAAGCTCCTTTGGCCAGTTGTAGCAGAGAACGCCTAATTGCAACCATACAGCAACAGCGTATTGAATCGAAGGCACTAAAAGATAGACTTTCAGGCTTGGAAAAGGAGATTGAATCAAACAGCATCACTGTAAATGAAGCTCTGGAAGGTGACATCCATGCTATTTTGGGCAGCATTGACTTGAAGAAGACACCACATATGGACTTTTTCTGGCAGCAGCAAAAGAAATTGCTTTCTTCCCAAAGTTTGGAAGAAGATATCATCCCCACCTGATTCGCTTTTGTCTCTCCGTTCATGCCAAGTCACCATCTGCATACAGAGAGCTTGCCTCATCCGGTGTCTTGGTTTTACCAAGTGAAAGAGTCCTTCGATTATAGGAACTTTTTCAAACCTAAACCTGGATTTCGTAAGGAAAATATCCAGAAATTATCTGATGACACCAATAAGCTCTTTGATTGTCAACGTTATGTGGTTTTATCTTTTGATGAAATGAAAATACAGTCAAACTTGGTGTTTGATAAACACACCAATGAGCTGCTTGGGTTTGTAGATCTGGGTGATGAAGATGTAAATGATGCTGTTTTCGATACCCCCACCGCCTTGGCGAGTCATGTTCTAGCATTTATGGTAAGAGGTGTCGCTAGTGATCTCAAGTATATCCTTGGATATTTTAGTACACAAAGCCTCACCTCTTTCCAGATAATGCCACTATTCTGGAAAGCTGTTTCCATCCTGGAGGTATGTTGTAACCTATGGGTGTGTGCAGCTGTAAGCGATGGTGCTTCTTCCAACCGCAAGTTCTTGAACTGCATGCAGCTCTTGTTGGTGAAGACTTCTCTGTGGATGTTGTGCACCGAACTATCAACCTCTTTGCCCCATCAAGGTTCATTTACTTTTTCTCAGATGCCCCACATCTTCTCAAGACTTCCCGAAATTGCTTGTTCAATTCTGGAACAGGAAGCATTCAGGTTAATGTGGAATGGTTGTGATATGATTTGGAAGCATATTTCTGCCCTCTATTTTGCAGATTTAGACCATGGTTTACACCAGCTTCCAAAACTAACACCAGACCACATCAACCTCACATCATTCTCCAAGATGAAAGTCAACTTGGCTGCTCAGGTGTTAAGCAAAACCATGGCTCTCGCATTGCGACGCTTCTACTCTGATGGAGAAGCTGAGGAGACTGCAAGATTCTGTGAGATGATTAACAGATTCTTTGACTGCCTCAATGTCCGGTCAACCACGGAGCACACCAGAAAAGAAATGATTTCTTGGCTCCATATCGTAATCCCGATGATGAGCGATTCAACTGGCTTGAAACACATTTTTGGTGTATCTCCAAGAGTGGCAGAATTCAACCCAACAGCGGGCTGGTGAGTTTTCAAAGGATGCCAGAGCAAAGATGTTCATGTCTCATCAGACATACCATGGTTTGAGAATGACTGTCCATTCCTTATTGAGGTCACAAAGTTTTGCTCTCAGAAGGAATGGAATATGTGCTCTCGGAGAAATTCTGCCAAGATCTTCTTGAAGAATATTTTGGTCATCAGCGGGCAAGGGGTGGCTACAGTGACAATCCAACTGTCCAAACTTTTGGCTACAACGACCTCACAATCACTGCTCAGCGGAGTATTGCGCCTGTTGTCAGAGGAAATGTAGCAGGGCGGCACAAGGGAGAATCGTCAAAATGGTTTGTGGTATCTGAAGAACCCCTTCCAAAAAGGAAACGTAAGTCATCAAAAAAGAATGAAACAGAATAACTTGTGCATGTGACACTATAATATAAATATATATTATATGTTTATATAGTAAAGATATCACCCTTTTGATAATTATGCCACAAATGCCCCCTTGGAGCCTCATTCTCATGAACTGGGAGTGAATAGAATTTCATCTTGACTTATTAGGTGAGGTTTCCAGGCCAACAAAGTATTTGGTACATAATTACTGAACAGGTGTATTGTACTATGGGATGGTCTGTTATTTCTTCATATAGACAATTACTTGAGAGCAAACAGGAAAGAGACAATTGACAAGGCTTAACTATAGTAACTATGACCATTTAATATTTGTGGTATTGTTTCATATACACAGATCTTGAGGCATTAAAGTTGGGGCTGGTTGTTCAAAAGCTGGTTAACTTAACCCTGGGTTAACATAAAATTGAAAACAAACTTCCAAATAGCTTGTGTATAAACTTGGAAATATTTTTCTAGAAAGCTTGTCCGGATCATCAGAAATTTTATTTTCTAGAGTTTAGAAATAAACAGATGTGCAGAAATACATAAACCAAAAAAGTGGGTTAAATTTTAACCCTGGGTTAGCTCTAATCCAGTTTTGAACAACTGGCCCCAGAAGTGTCTGACAATTTGTTCATTTCACTTGGGTTTCTGTGCAGACTGTGACATTTTACTTCTATTAGTCTCTATTAGTGGTTAACATGTAGTATGCACTGTATTATAGTAAATTACTTCATGGCTATATAATGACTGGAAACAATAAAAAGAATTGCTTAGTAACTTAGTAAAGTATGTGGTCAAGTAAAGTATCTGTTATTGTGAAGTTAAATCTTTTTTCTATTAAAATCTACAAATCCTCTTTTTAGACCCTTTTTCAAATATACCCACCTATTCAATGCATTTGTGGAAAGATATTACCATTGGTTTGCTTTGCTTAATATTAAAACAATTGCTCTTCAAAGCATGTCTCTGAACAATTGCTCTTCAAAGTACATAAGACCCCACTAGGGACTTAATAGAGGATTTACAGTAATCTAAAATATACAGTATACTTATTTTGACCAACAATTGTAAATATGCACTAACTGGATCAAATTCTGTACAGTAAAAAAAGGTGAGACACAAGCAATTTCGTGTTGCATTAGCCATTATGATTGCATTAATATTTGTATATTATTTTATTGAAATGGTTTGCTGATCATAATACATAGTGACAGTCAAATAAAGAACCAGGAACAACCTCAAAAATGAATTAATGATGTTCAATATATACAATATTTACATTTTCATTTACCTCTGATAAACCATTGCGTTTATAAGATTGTGCATAATCATTAAAAATGTTACAAGTATAGAGAGAGTCGTGTTTTCCGACTCTCCTGAGAAGCCTGCTCTGCAAGCATTTCTATAGGCGTCATTGTGGTTTAGGAAAAATCTGGTAGATTTTTTCCCTCACCCGATGCATATAAAGATTCCTGTGGAGGAGGCTTGCAAGTGAGGCCCAGAGCATACTCACAATTTGTGTTGAATCTCAAGAATGTTGATAATGAGTCCACTGTATGTATAATCAACATTTTAAAAAGCGTAGATCAGTCATACACTTGTTAATATGTCAATCCTATAGTACAATTGCAAATAGCCCCTAAAGGCTCTTTTCCACTCATCGCAAAACCAACTCGCAAACACGCTGCGAGTTCTTGCATGTAATTAAAATAAACTGTCGAGCATTGTGATTGGATGAAAGTACTGCAGCGAGCTTGCAAGTTGGTTTTTGCGACGAGGAAAAGAGCCTTTAGTAACAAGATGAGACCTTTGCCTAAAGGTGGATTTCCAGTCCTCCCAATAAGCTCCTCACAGGTGCTTACAGCTAATTATTAATTAATAAAATGTGATTAGATGAAGGTCCTCGCAGTGAGTGGAAATTGGCAATTTTTACAAGCTGTGCCCAGTACCGACAGTTTTACAAATTAGTAATTAACTCATTAGACCTGTGTTTTATCTGCATTTTTCAGTTCTTTTCTTAAACCTTTTTTCTTCAAAGCCTTCTCCTTCAGTTTGTACTTGTTCACTATGTCTCTAGCATGTGAAAAGCTCGAACCTGAACATACAGTTTAATAAAGTTTTCCAGAGCAAGCTTGCTACATTCACTGGAGATTGGTGAATCCAAATCTGTAATAATGCTTTCCCAGAGACTTTTCACAGCAGGTGTTGCAAGAACCTGGTCTACAACTTTATCCGCAGGAACAGATAAATGAGCAGCCTTCTTAGATTTCAATTGTTGTCGAAATATTATTTCTGTTGTTTTAGCAATGTTTTTAACTGTTTCAGTTGGGGCCCAAAGACCACCTCTCGACAAAGAGTCAATATATTCATCATCTTTGGTTTCAGCAAGTTTTAATGACTGAAGCAGAGACTGCAACTCCTGACTACAGTAGAATTCCAATGCTTGGAATTTTTACTTTTCCTGTAGAGCGATTGCAGGACGTAACCAGAGACATATGCTAGGGGACCAATTTCTTCTGGACTCAACTCAATTTCTTCTTTCTCCTTGAATAATATTAATAGACTGTTAATGGGAATGTTGAAGGCTATTTGTAGATATAAATGCAAGTGTAAATTTTATAATCTTGAACGGCAGTGTAAGGAAGTAGAGATGATAACAAACAGCTGCAGATTGAGAGAGATTTAACTACTTGAAACATTTCAAACTACTTTCAAGTAGTTGAATCTCTTGGAGCTGGAACACGTTTTGCACATTTTGGTTTGCTTGCAAGGTCAAAGTACCATTAAGCTGCAATGTGCCCTACTTTATTATTTTACTCTGTCTAATACCGGACGATTTTACATTGCATAAAAATGATATTCTATCATATATCTTACCTGATCTATTTGTTGCGTGTTGCTTGCATGCTTGTGATAGATGACCAACTTTTGTGGTAAATGGATTAGCAACACATTGATAGCATTTCGATTGACACTAGGCGTAAAGTAGACTTTCCAATCTTTAACGATTTCCCCATAAAACATTGCTAACATCCTATCTTGGTTGAGCTTTCTGCAAAACAAACCGAAAACCTTGGTAATGAACTTGAGAAAGGATTCACTGGGTTTCAAGTTGGCAATAGCGTCGAGAATTTCCTTTGGATAAATATTTTCTTCCCGCAATTTCTCGACAATTTCAGCAAGGATTTTTTTAATCACGTCCATGTTTATAGGTGGATATTTGTTCACAGCCGCTGTTTTCTCTTCATGTTTACTTCGACGATGCCGGGTTAAACCACCCTTAGACTTGCAAACTTTCTGGCAGTCTAGACATGGAAAATGCTTTGCTCCTTCTACCTACATATATACAAGAAACAGACAGGTTAAACACGTGCCAATAGAGTTGTATTAGAATATAACAAATGATATAATTGTAACTTGCCTCAGTAATCGCGTCCAACACTTGCGCATCAATTTCTTCAGCGTTCGACTCGATGAGTTCTAAGGTTTCTGCGAACTCGTCAACTTCTAAATCCTCTTCAAAGAACTCTTCGCTCCCAAGACCTATATCTTCTTCGCTACCGGAGTCCATTTTGTCCAAAATAGTCGCGACAAACTGAATATTTTCTAGTTTTCTCACTCAAGTGTCGAATTACTCAAATAGCCATAGTAACAAATGTCACTCATATCCAGCAAGCTGTGCACTCGGATTACAACCGGAAGTATCGCGCAACATCACGACCAGTCACGACTCTAAGCCTTTGAAGTTTGCCGGCCTTCCTAACCATGTTTAGTATTTCTATTAACTATGATCCGACGTCTTTAAGACTGTTTTAAAACCAAATGTTTAAATATATACCGAGACGAAATCTTTCTATATTCAGGAAGAACGATATCGATGGATAATTACGTGAAAAAGCGAAGAGAAAATCGCCCAAATGCGTATCATGAACATACAATGAATCCTGAGCAGGCTGTGGCAAATCTGCTAAATCCATACTTTTCCTGACAAACTTTCTATGGTAAGTAGTTACAAAGTAATTTCCAAGATATTATATGATCCTATCGATATAGTCAGTGATCCTTAACTATCAAAAATGACACGAAAGGAGCTTTATAAAATATGGCGACATCGAACGTGTCCACGTGTTTATACATTTTTATGCAACAATGCACCCTTATGAGAGAAATTGCGACTTTAAAAAGTCCATGAAACGTCCACTTGCAAGACCACTTGCCCCTGGGGTGTTCACTTCTGCTACAGGAAACATAATTCGTTCCATTTTAGCTTAGATTGTTATGTAATGGGCCTTTCCATTTAATATAGGCACCCCCCCCCCCCCCCATCTTGAGGTGTGCGTTCATAGCCTCATTAGGATAAAAATAATTTGGAACCCCCTTGGATACATTTTTGGAAGGTTGCCCCATAGGATATCGTAAGTACCCCTTTAGGATATCGTTTTCTCCCCCTTCAATATCACTAAAACACCAAAATAAACACAGCATGTAAACACAGCATTTATTCTCATCCCGGTTAGGCGAGCCAGCTTAGGTCATAGCGTTTATATGGAAAATTCCAGCCCGCTTTAAGCGAGATCTCGGGTCATTTGAGGCAAGATCTCGCTTAGGTGGGCCTGCCCAGCTCGGTTCTCATATAAACGCAACATGAAATTTAATGGGAAATAATAACAAATGTGGGAACTTGCCAAAACCGGCCTGCTCGGGTACTTGGGATAGCTTATAAACAGCCTCTTGGTTGTCAGGAACAAAAAAGCTTGTATGTTCAGCCTAGACCTAGGACCTTTACTATGCAGGTGGTGCTTGATTGGCAGGTTAATCGACACCCGACTACGGCCATATGGGCTTATAATTCCCGTAATAGATAGATTTCCGCCTATATTTTACAATGCTTATTACCAAAATTGAGAGGAAATATATAAATGTAGTTCTCATCTGTGTGACAAAATTTTGTGAAGGGTTTATATATTTTGTCTATTTTTGACCAATTTTGCTCTCTCAAAATATTTGCTCTCTCAATTTTGCTCTCTCCTTATTGCTGAAGATTTTTCTCTATTCCCCTGCCGTAGCTTACTCCCCTTGGTGGCAACTCACAACGTGCAGTATACTGCCCTGATCTTACTAGTACTGCAAATTATTTTTGGCTAGCTGCAAAAAGGTATTTAAATATACAGGCATGCATGTACAGTTGTGCCATTTTAGTCGCTGCCTAGAAACTAAGAATTCTACCCAATGCAAGTGTCTGTCGTAAACCAAGTAACTGGACAGGGTTGGGTTGTCCCCCCTCCTCTATTTTGAAAATTAGTACTGTCTAGAGGGGAGGGGATAAAATATTTTGTTTTAAATGTTTTGCAAATTTAACAATCACAGCATGGTGTCAAAACAAACACTAGTGACTAAGAACACTGCTATGTACAGTATATGTTTGGATATCAACTCTCTACTCATACAAGCCCTACGGAGGGGAATTAAACTTCTCACAATGACACTTTCTTGCTCATCGCACAAGTCTTTACTAACAAGATGGTTTGTGGAAATAATTGCAACTAACCTGAATGTCCGGGAAATTAGTCAGAGGGGAATATAGCATCTGGGCGATATAGCAGAAGGCAAGCAAAATGTAGGACTGGTATTCAGGTTCAGGGTTTTTTCAGGCCCCAAAAACTCAATCTTGAATTGAGTTTTGAAACTCAATCTTCTCACCAAAAGTTGTTTGAGTTAAATTTGTAACGTGTGGAAATTATTTTTCAGTTGGAAACTACGCATTCGCCATCTTTAACCATTCTTTAACCAGTTTATAGTGTCCGATCCATTGTTATCCAAGTTTAACCCCACTAGTACCAGACTGATCCTGAATAATTGCTTTTTCTAATTATGGTCCTTTTGGGATTAAAGTAAATAATATTTTCAACAGGTATAATATTTTTAAGGTTTAATGTTTCTCTTATTTACGAAAGTTACAATGACCAAGATGCACTCTTTTCACTTCAAATAATACCCCCTGTCTCAACTACATTTATTGGATACAGGTATCAGCCTTCCCCCCCCCCCCCTACCGGGGAGGGGAAGCCGCCCCAGAACCCCAGCTGTTCTCCTAAACTCAATCTTCTCTGCAAAAACGGACCCAAGAAAAAATCCTGGAAAAAACCCTGCAGGTTGAGTTGCAATGCATAACAACTTACAAAACTGGGTTGACAACACAAAGCTTGACTTTATGAAGCCAGGGGTGTAGTGGAGAGATGGCTCAGGGGGGCTGAGCCCCCCTATATTTTTGTAGATTGCATAATCTTAACCTGGAAAGTTCTTTGGAACTGTACTGTTAATATGATTTTAAGTAATCTCTACTTGATAACTTTGAACGTAGCATTAGATAATTTATGCGACTCTTGCGTGAAGTAGCTTCGCTGTGCCATAAGTTAGATCCTTTCTTCGTTTTCAAAACACTAATTGAGTAATTACTAGAACCAAAAATAGATATTGAAATTATCCAAGATTATCTTGTTGTGACATTCTCCCCCCCCTGCCTTGTCACCTCCCACCTTTTGAGAGCCCCCTTGTTACTAATGTTAGCGTTCCAGGACTACGTCACTGTATGAAGCTTGACTTCACATCAAATGCAGTTGCTGTTTATTGATAGAGTTAGTGAATAGTAAACCACAAATAAATATTGTTAATTTAGTGCTTGACATTATGGCCGGGCAGGCGCTGGTCACATTGTACAGTCAGTCATGTTTTTGGTCGGACACGACCCGTTTTTAATGGTCTCCAGTCTCCACTATTTATTCATCTAGTTTAACCTATTTAAAAGGGTAGCCCTCTCAATGTGTGGCTTGTGAATGTACACACAATCCCTTAATAAATTTACTTACCTATTACAATTTGTAAAATTAACAATAAAACTAATATTGATTTGAATATCTACGTAATAAGTGTAGGTTACTGTACATCGAAATCTAATTATATTAATTAGAGTTTTGAAGAGTTTAAATTCTCTATTTTATTTTTTAATTGGTGAAAATTAAATTCCGTATTTTTAAACCACACTAATTGACCTAACAACATGACCAGCAATCAAAGGATTTATTCGGTCTGTACTCAATTCTGACCGGGCGTTATTTCAAGCCCTGGAGTTTGCGTACAACTGTACGCTAATGATTGCCAAGTAAAAGTCTTTGAATTCTATATAATGTCAAATGAATGCTCGTTGTATACCCTACTAGACAAGAGAGTATGTTTCCAGATTTGCAATAATGTTGAATTTTGTATGTACGTACCTGCCCAAGAAACAACTGCTTCTTACATTTAGCTCAATTGCGGTAGAAATTCAGGAACCAGTATTGTTTGTCACCTTAAGTTGTTCGTGTATTCTGGGGTCTTTATTTTCTAAAGTTAAGACTGGTAGTTCCTAATCTACTGTCTCTTAAAATGTGCTTACAATATTTTGTTTGTGTTATATTAGTTTTAATGGAACAACTTCTGCAGATCCTTGGTATACTTGAATGACGTTCCTGCCAAACAAGCAAATTTGAAAGGTTGCAAAAAGCTCGTTAGGACCTGGGGTGCAACTGTGAAATTAACCACAGTCTCTACAATCAGGTAAATGTTTGAGTTTGAGACTGTTTTAACTTTATAACAAACAATACAGCCGGCCAGTGGCGAAGCTGGAGGTTAAGCTGGGCAGGACTGAACATTTTTCAAATCAAAGATTTTTTGGAATTCAATCTTAAAATATTTTCCCCAAAACGTTACAAACGATTTTCATACTGTATATATACTGTACTTGCAGCAACAATGAATAGAGAAATTCGTTCAAATCCTGTGATTTTGTCTTGATTCTTAGTCAATTCGAGGTATAATATCTTTCAACAAACCTTAAAAACCTTTAGACAGGCTCGCGTCGTTTCACCCTACCGCGGGTTAATAGCACGACAAACGGTTAACTCAGCTATAGTTTGGTCATTTTTAAATGTGTAAAATATTTAAATGTGTAAATACACTTAAAAGTGTAGATATCTGTCTTATTTTTATAATATATACACAGAGTAGTGTACGTACAGTAGTACACTACAACAGTGTTGACCTTACGCAATTCCACTGAAAGATCATACTACATACGGTACAATGATAATATTTTCCCATATTGAGCCAGGTTTTCAGTTCAAGTTTAATTTTAAAGCGAAATATTGTAAGAATGGTTAAAAAATTTCGTCTAAAGTGAGAATAGTGAGCATTTTCCTCTGAGCAACAGGCTTCTTTGTTGTTCTGTTTGAAGGAATTTCACATTGAAAACCGGCCCAGGAATTGGCCATTTTGGAATTATAAAATTTACAATTTCCGTTCTTCCTGTGCAGGACCCAATGGAATGACCAATTTATTTTTAGACTATTGGGGATATATACCCAACCATCCATATCGTTCTAGTGTATATCGTTGTCGATGTATGTTTTTATGTACAGTAGTGTACCTGATGGAAAAGCAATTAAATAAACAAGTAAGACCCCATCCTCGCCTAACAAAAACTACAGTAAACAAAGAAATATATCTGGTGAATCCTAACCAATGCGAAAAAATCGAATTCCATCCAATCCGACGTCAAGATATCACGCCGATCTGACCCGATATGACGAAATCAAACGGAAATTATTTGCTTTCCAATCAATTTGAATGATTCTATTTTTTATGTTTTAAGATCAAACACAAAGCTTTATACCTTATCGTGAGAGAAATATGATTTGAATCAAATGTAGACTGTTAAATCAAAAGTAATCTGAGAGAACAAACAGATCGATTGGCAGCAATCCTTTCACAAACCAATCGAAGGTAACTATCTTAGTCTGATCTTATCCGACACCCAGTGCAAATTATCCAGTCCGAAATTTATATTTATCCCACCGAATGAACTAAATCTGATCGTATCAGATTCGTGTTGAATCCGGATATGATTTGCACCTCTCCATATTGGTTACTCAAGCAATATGTGCTCGTCTTCAGCAGTAAATTTTGCCTTTGGAAAACCATTTGAAATTTGTATTAAAATACATGTAGACATACATGTTACAAAAACTACCAACGCATGCCTCTATCCTGAATAATCATCAGTCTGTGTTAATAGCCGTAGGGATACTTGCTCATTTATGTTATCGTACCCCTGCTGAAAAAATATGATGTTCACATCTTGATTGTTGGGTTCCAGTCTACTGCAGGCTGCGATAAACAATATTCATGAGCTTGCTAGCTTCAAGGATCTAATTATCTGAATATTAGCTTAAATATCAAAGCTCTACACTTTCTATATTTTTCTCATAGGCATATATAGTTATAGATCCTTTCAACCAAGCTCGTGAATGTAAATTAGTGCACTAAAATATAACCTACTATAGAGAAGTATGTATTTTCAAGAATCCAGGATAATTATGGACTCTTTGTAACAGTAAAGTATTTTTAGATAGAACCTGACTATATTGATTCACTTTTCTAGAATGCAATCAGGATAGATCTTCAGACATGGCTATGCAAGACCTTCAATAGGTTTATAGACATATACAGGTGGGTTAAATTAGCTAATTTAAATATGCTTGTGGGGTTTTGTTATTGTTCACCTGAAAAAAGATGAAATGTACTATGGTACCGACCGGTACTGTAAAAATGCTACCCCAAGCATATAATGAAAAATACATGTTGGAGATATCATCTATTATAGTTGTGATTTTCTTTCAGAATTTAGTTGATGGAACTACCATGAAATAAACATTATTTTCTATTTTTCTCCGTCCTGGAATACAATCTGAATCAAACGTGATCACTTCAATAAATGCACGCAGGGAAGCCGTAAAGTTACAACATGTAAAGAGTTGGGACTGGCAACTTGATAACTCCGGTTTGGACAACATTGAGGTAACAGATTTTTGCTTCTCTATACTGATATAGTTCACTTGGCAATGTCCAAACTATCGTGTCTGTTACATAATTATAGCCGTAGATTGTTTATCGGCAAAGCTATTTCACTTTCCCAAAGCACAAGCTTTCACATGTGCTTTGTCCTCTCTTTCTTGTTTCATTTGATCTTGTTTTGTCTAGTGTTGGCTTGTGATATTTGATCCTGTCATGTACTATCCTGTCCCGTCTTGTATATTTGTTTTGTGTTTCGTATGTCTTAAATATCATAGTAGCAGTACTTGTATAAGTCTCGCTGTAACATTGCTCATTTTAACTGAAGTGTTATTGCGCCTAGCAACAGTCTTCTGATTATGTCAAATGCAATTGAAAAACAAAATTCTGTCAGTCATCAGTTTCTTTCCAATTTATTGTTTAGCAAAACTATTTAGCAATAAAGAAACGCTTATAATTCCTCAACATTTTAAAAATTCATATTGATTCATATCAAAAGTTCCCATTGAAACATGTTGTTGCAGATTTCTCACCAAGAGCGAGGACACTCGCCTATAGCGGCATACTGCTGCATGGGCATTGCAAGCAAACATATACAATCATTGGATGAGGTTGAGCAAAATATCGTGATTTGTCAGTGACGAGCAGATCAATTGTTTTATCATTAATTCACTTCATGAAAGATATTAATTATAAGGAAAAACTCGACAACTACTGTAAAAGTTCATATAAAGCTTATCGCTGTTTTTCTTCGCCTTTGTCCACGTAAATTTTCCTTAGCTTGTTCAGCTGTAAAACATTTTCCAGCGCAACCATGTCATTTCCCTAGTAGCGTAATAAGTTTTATACAACTTTGGCTTTTTTCTATACGTTTTTAATTCAAACAAACACAAAATTTTAATTTCCTAAAGTTCAGCAAAATATGCAAGCCGTCGTTTCATTGTTTACAAAAGCGAAGCTCGTGCGCACGAGCAGTTCATCATTGGCGTTTTTGAACATCTTTTTCCGCATCAAACCAACTCTTCGCTTTTCCCATTTGGAGGGCGTATATTCTGGAGCTGCCGCATGACTCCATGTCCGCCATGTGTCGAATGTCTCGCGTATATACGCATACGAACTCGTTTTCCGCAGTACCTGAATGTGGTGCAAGAAATAATCAACGCCCAGCCCCGCGAATGGTGCTTGTATGTACGAAGCGGGTGGCCTCTAGGCGATGCTTTGATTCGGTCAACTGCACGTGGAATGTGTCGTCGCTTTCTGCTGTCTTATTCGTGTTTTCCTCGGTGCTTTCTTTTCCGAGCCATACGGCATCTGGATTGCTCACGCGCACGTTTCTTATGGCAACCGTTTCTTGACTGGAACAATCTCAAATAATCTGGTTCTTATATCGACGGTACCATTGGCTACTACTGTTGCAAGATTTTCTCCTGAACCATGAGTACTTTTGAAATACCAAGCTCGATATTCTACTTTTGATAAATCATCATCGATTGTCCACCTTATTCGAGATGTTTGTCCAAATAAAAAAGTACATTTTGTTCCATCAGGTGGTGAAATGATCCCTCCTAAACAACACAAAAAATCCAATCTATTACAATTTGAAAACAATGAGATCGACCATGTTTGGGTCAATCAGTGCTCTCACAACATATTTCCTCGGGGGCATTCGCAGAAATTGTTAACCCTTGGGGTTTGTGTTTGACCAACAATCATAGAGTATATTGTCCCAAAAGGAATCGGGGTGACGGGAGAAAGACAACTCACAATTGTAACATGGATAATAATATACATAAAAATAATACTCGACTGTGATTGGTTGATTTCAGTGAAATTAATCCCAAACAGCAGTGCAAAAATCTGTAACAACAGTGCAATTTTCTGTAATACAGTGCTGTTTTCTGTAATACAGTGCAAAAATCTGTAATCACTGAGAACCAATCAAATTTGTGCTAGGTCTGTGCAAATGGCTCAAAACAAAACAACATGGCGCCCGCTCGCCTAAACTTAATTTGAATTTTCGGGCCGAAAATGACGACTTAAAAGTTATTTAAAAGGTGGAAAATTCAGTTTACATGAAATTTATAAGAAATCCACATGGTTCAGTTCACTTTAAAATGCTTGGCAATTCATACAGATAATAATAAATGGAACGAAAACTTTATATTAATAAGTAATAGCATGGCTTCTCGTGAAATTTGGATATAACATGCACTCGTGAGTTTTTCAAAGACCTCAAACAGCACTCGTCCTTCGGACTCGAAACCATGCTATTACCTATACATATCAACATGGGCAACAACAAGCAATTGTATACTTGTAGCTAGGGATGGGCCGATACCAAATACTCGATACTATCGATACCAGGGTTTTGAAGAAAAGTATCGACACTGGCAAGAAATATCGATTGTTTCGATACCTCTGAACCTGCGATATTTTTTTCATTTTGGTCAGCGGACTCATGAAAATGATACCAAAAAGGGTAAATATGCGTAAATACTATAAAAGTAGTTCATTTTCTATGGTGCTATAATGGTCCACGGGCAGTATCAGAGTTTGTGGTTATGTTGGTTACAATCACTGACATATATACACATATATACATGTCAGTGGTTACAATTGAATTGCGGATCCATTATAGCCCCATAACATGAAGTATATACCTGAAAATATCGATATCGAAAAAATGGCAAATATCGAGGAAATACCGTATCGAATAAAAAAGCTTGTATCGCCCATCCCTACTTGTAGCTGATTACTATACAAAGACGTGTCAAACCTATTACTCCTATTCTGGCCCCTCCCCCTCCCTCTAGGTTGCCTTTAGCGTTAAATCTAGTTAAACATAAGAAGTTCAAGTCATTCCTTTTAATAGGCCTGCCAAGAATGTGTGCAATATATACTCACAAATGAGCCACTTTAAAGCAAACAAGCGATATAGAAACACAAGAAAATGTAATAAGTAAGAAAATGAGAATATAAAGTCCTACCTTCACATCGTGGAAACAAGACAAAACCGACAACAAATAAAACTAGGGTACCTGCAAGGTAGGGAATGCTGCGGGACTGTTATTATTCTTTAGCTTCTTGAAACAAACATGCAAACAAATATGCAACACAAATTATATTCAGTAGATGGTAATTATTGGCATTGACCCAGTGGCTTGCGCGATGTCAGTAGATGCATACCCTCGCATAGTTTGCAGGATGATACAAGCTAAATATATCACGAAACATGAAAGACATCAAATTTTGTAACATCTATTTCAAATATCAACATTTTCCATGTATTGTTCTTCCACATGGAATTCCCACATGAAACCCATGTTTACTGCGATGAGTAATTTGACACTGTCACGCAAGGAAATTTGCATATTTTTGTAGTGTATAAAAGCGTTAAAAATATATACATGTGCGCAAAATAATTTTGCATTTGGACAGCTATAAACGAAAGCGTTGTTCCATCATTCTGTTCTTACTTTGCTGGATATGCGAGTCACCTACATGTAAAGCACAACTCATTTCAACTCATTGCCATTCGAATATTTATCTTAGTGCGCGCAGAACTGAGACCCTGTCTGTTCTGACAATAATATGTGAACGCGACTAGACAAAAATATTAAGTCCATTGTAAAATAGGAATAAAAACATATTTATATGCCTACAGTAGCCTATTTAATAGGTCAAACCTTGCACAAATCAGAATGATTCAGTCAGACAATTTAGACGATCAATTGCATATCTGTGACTTTGTGTCAAGGTTCACACGGAGTCACAATCGTCAAGCGGCATACACGAAACATCACTTGATGCAAAATATGGAAATCAGCAAGAGAAAGCAAACGCGAATGGATAGAAAAACCTTTTAAAGACATCTCTATGTAAGACTTCCATGCTTTACAGCACTAACAGCTCAAGCAAAGTCGATAGCACATTAGCAGAATATATAGTTTATATATAAACAGACACTGAATCTATAGCTGCGATCGATTGTGTACTTTCAGCGTTTCATAGATATATAAATTGAGATTGCCAACTTTCCAAAAAGGAGTAAACAAATGTAAACGTAACATATAAACAAAAGGCAAAATATCCTACCTTGAATGGTCAAAATAGACTTGAAAAAACTCCGTCCGTCAAAATCGAAAAGCACATGGAACTGAGCGAGTTTAAAATTTGTGTTCTGCGCGCACGACCACAATTCCATGCGCTAAATAAAATTTACTTCAAAACTCCCTCTCTGCACATATTAGGCTGCTGCTACGCTCGCTTGCTTCAGGCTCGCTCGCTCCGCAGCACTAACAAAACCCAAGCCAGGCATCTTAGGAATGTTGAATCTGGATAAAAAAGAAATACAATTAAGAAATATTGCTTTTCCTTTGGGAAATAGTATTGACGAGGTTGAACAAATCACTATTTTCATTGTGACTGCAATGCACAAGTTCAAACATTAACATGACAGGTTAATAAAAAATCATCCCAGTGTCAACAGAAACTGATCAACCAAATAAATTCCAGTTAAATTTCTTCCTATCTTACTTCTTTTGATACTCACAAAATACATCCAAGCATGTACTTAAAGCGGTTTTCGTAGCTTTTTGCAGCATAGTTTGGTATGCCTGTAGATTTTATTTTTGTGGATGGAGCCGATCTTCGAAAGGAGCTACAATCCTGGCCAAAACCATCGACTACACTCTAATAAATATGTCCCTTTTGACGTTCCTAACTATAAAACGTCTAGGTTTTCTCATCCAATGGCCCCCCTCGCCCCCAAAACAATGTTGATACTATGCTAAATGCTTTAAACATGTTATGGGACACCACTCAACATTGTTCGGTGGGGGTAAGGGGGAGGTTCTCTAATTTAGTTACGAGGCAACTGAATATGATGAGATAACTGTAAGTGTCGTCGATGTTTTGACCAGGATTACGAGGCAACTGAATATGATGAGATAACTGTAAGTGTCGTCGATGTTTTGACCAGGATTACGAGGCAACTGAATATGATGAGATAACTGTAAGTGTCGTCGATGTTTTGACCAGGATTGTGGCTCCAAGCCCAATTCTTGCATTGTCTTTGCAGCTGTTCCAGAACCCATGTTGAAGTGAGCCACTGCATCATAGACTCCAAACTCCAGAACCAAAAAAGTTGTCGGCAACATGTTCCAGATCATAGCATTTATAGACTCGTTTTGGTTTTGCGTTTTGCAATCCAGGCATTTTTTTCAATAAGGCATCAGTGCTCAGCCTTGCATAAATGGGTTTTATCAGATAAAATGATATTGTCTGGAAGACCAGGTTCTGGCTTGTACAATGTTGAAGGAACACCAGCTGTCTGGTCCATCTGGACAATGATTATGCAGGTTTCTCTTCTTCGAGGAAATACAATGAAAAAAGCTCGCATGTATAGCTGACCTAATCACTGACAAATCCTAATGAGCACACACAATATAGGCCACAGAAAATGTTAGATCAACCGTTCTAAATGAGTTCATGGGATAATTAAAGGAATGCAAAGGTATTATACTGTCATATAAACTATATTTTATTGTTAAAATGTATTTATTTGACTAATTTAAGAATGTTCTCAAAAACATGAACTCAAATAAAAGTCCAGGATACGATAATATTAGTAGTAAGATAATAAAATTATCAGCGGAAGAAATTGCAAAACCACTTACTCATATATTTAATTTAACATTTGTAAATGGAATTATTCCTGAAAATTTAAAACTAGCAATAGTAACACCAATCTTTAAAGAAAATGAAAACAACAGGTTTATAAATTACAGACCAATTTCAGTTCTCTCTTGCTTTTCTAAACTACTTGAAAAGTTAATGTATAACAGATTAATTAGTTTCATTGATAAAAACCAAATTCTATCCAAGCACCAATATGGTTTTAGGAAAAATAGATCAACAGAACTTGCAATAATTGAACTTGTTGAAAAAATTACAAAAGGTATAGATGGAGGGAAGTATAAGTCCGTGAAAATCTGCTCAAGCAGTACCAACCCGCAAATGTTTGGGACGGAAGAGAAAACAAATAATTTTATTTTAGAAATCAAGATATCTGAAAACTAATTTGTCGCCATGCACTATAAAATTAAAACGATGTTCTTCAGTTTAGTTGTCTGTATCCACATGCAAAATATGAAAAAAACTTGGGAAGGTATTAATAATTTGATAAATCGCAAAAAGAAGCATAAAATGATTACAAAATTGAAGTGTCCGAACAAAAATGAGTTCATTAGTAATCCAAAAGATATCCCTGACGTTTTGAATAAGTATTTTTCCACTATAGGACAAAAACTGGCATCAAAATTGCCTAATTCTCATACACATTTTAGTCATTACTTAAAAACTAAAAACTATTCAAGTTCGTTTTATTTTAATCCTGTCACCCCTGTTGAAGTTGAATTTGAAATCGCCTCATTATGTGTTAGCAAATCTGTTGGACTATATTCTTGTCCTACACGTTTACTGAAATGTATAAAGCAACAAGTATCTTGGCCATTGGCAGAACTCATGAATTCTTCAATCCTAAGTGGAACGTTTCCGTCAAAACTAAAGCATGCTAAAGTAGTTCCAATCTACAAAACTAATGATGAAACCGATCCAGGAAACTACCGACCAATTTCATTACTTTCTAATTTTAATCGAATTTTTGAAAAATTAATGTGTAAAAGACTTCAAAGTTTCTGTGACAAATATAAGATTCTTTATGAAAAGCAATATGGGTTTCGAGCAAATCATTCAACACAACATGCTGTTGTTGATATTGTAAATAATATCCACAACAACATGGACAAAGGCTTATTTTCGTGTGGTGTCTTCATTGACCTCAAAAAAGCGTTTGACACAGTTGATCACTCCATACTTCTAAATAAATTAGAACACTATGGTATTCGAGGTATTATAAATAACTGGTTTCAGTCTTATTTAACTGATCGAATACAGACAGTTCAAATTGGACAAAATATATCACCAAAAGAAACAATTAGATTTGGAGTTCCACAGGGCTCAGTCTTGGGACCTCTACTCTTCCTCATTTATATAAATGATATTCATACATCATCCAAAGTATTACAATTTTATTTGTTTGCTGACGACACAAATTTATTATACGCAGATAGAAAATTAAAAATCTTGAAGCAGTAATTAATCAAGAACTGGTGGAGTCTGCAAATGGTTAAATGCAAATAAATTGACTATTAATTTAAATAAAACAAACTATGTTATTTTTCGTTCCAATAAAAACGCGTTAACTATCAACCTTGTATAAAATTATTTGATAATAGAGCAAACAAATCAATTGAAATTGAGTGTAAAGAATTTGTAAAATATTTAGGACTTATTATTGATAAAAACTTATCATGGAAACACCACATAGAAAATATTGCTTCTAAAATAAGTAAGTCAATAGGAATAATCACGAGACTTAGGCATTTTGTGCCTCTCTCAACTCTACTTAATATATATCGTAGCTTAATTCAACCATATCTAACGTATGGTATAATTGTTTGGGGCCGAGCGTCAAAGGCGTATTTAAATAAGTTACTTGTTCTTCAGAAACGAGTTTTGCGGCTAATGAACTTTAAAGGTTATAAAGAACATGCCATCCCTCTCTTCACTAATTTAAACGTTTTACCCTTGAATATGATTTATTATAAATCGGTGTGTAATTTGATGTATGATGTCTCTAACAGCTCTTGTCCATCAACAATCTCCGATTATTTTAATCGTTCCAGAAACATTCATACACATAAAACTAGGCATTGTGCATCTAATAATTTTTACATTGAATATTCAAGACTAAATAAATTAAATGCCTCTTTTGCGAGATCCGGTGCGAAAATATGGAACAATATACCTGGCAATGTACGCGAATTAGGGAAAAAGAAATTTAATAAGGCATTGCAAAATTCTTTACTTACAATTCTTGAGCTGGAGGATGATTATGTTGATGTCCCTGTATTAGTTCAATTAATGGCTAAACAATAGGATTTTTATCTTTACGAATAGTTTCTATTTTTTTGGCTTGATGATTGGGAAAGTTTCTAATTAAAATCGTTACTTAGGTTATATCTTAATAATAATGTGTGTTAATAAATTATTATAATTTTTCCTTTTTTTCTTTGTCATCCGCCTCGACTAGCTTTTTAGCTATTAGCGGATGACATTATCTACTCTTGTATATAGTCATTTTTGTATTAATAAATTTGTATTGTATTGTATTGTATTGTAAAGTTTCAAATGATTTCGTTTAATAATCTTAAAGATATACACACGATTTTCCAATATGTAAAAATGTATTGCAAACCCCTTGACGTCATAGGTTATCGCATTTAAATATCACATAAGTCTAAATATCTCAAGAACCAAGTGAAATATGAAAGAGCTGTAAATGAATATTCTTCATTATTTTAAAAGTTCTTTAAAATAAAACAAACTTAATTTTCGTTTCATAGGCACTTTAAATTCTTATTCGCTATTTACTTGAAAGTGAGGTAAAAATTTCAAGTTCAAGAATTGTACTCATTGCAAATGTGACTGACGTTACAGAATTCAAATGCCTTGTAATATTAACTGCTTAATAACCGAGAGTGAGATCGTTACGATAAAATATTAAACCGAGGTTTTGCTGTATTGACCGAGCGATAGCGAGGTTAATACATTCAAGACCGAGGTTTAATATTCTACCGTAAAGACCGAACGGTCGAGGTTAGTTTATTATATGGCACTTTTTATTTCAAAATCAATCTTGTATTTCTTGGTCTTGGCTACATTTATCGTGGTCAAAACACAAGCTCCTCGATTTCCAGCAATGACCGATTACCAGACCGATAGAATAGTCAATAAAACTGTCTGGTATTAGCCAAAAGTCAGAATAAAATACTAGAATATTTGGACAGGACATATTTTAAAGGAAGTTGAATGAGTTGCAAATTCAGTAAAAAGCTATAAGTTTCTACATTTTGTTCCAAATATGAGAGCTATCAGCGTTAATTTGTGTCGTGTTGCGAAGATAGAGACCTACAATAGTTAAATACAATAAATGATTACGATAAAATGTTTAGCATATAATAATTTATTAATTCGCTCATTTACTAATTCGAAAATGTGAATTTGATGATGTTGATGTTGAAATTTTTCATTGAATTTAATTGTAATATAATATACTTAATTAATATTTAGTAATTGGAATTGGAATAATTGGAATTTTTTTTTTAAATAAGTGTGAATCAGTATACTAAGTCAATTATATGCGTTGCGATGGACTTCCTGTTAGACTTCCTCCATCGATGGTGCTGATCCTTGGTAGTTAGCCTTGCACTTGTGCCTCTCTTGCAGGTCAGCCTTCTTGGCAGCATCCTCTTCCCTTTCTATTTTCTGGCATCCATGGCACACCTTGGTTAAAATTTCCACGTCCAAGCACTTCCCACTGTCTATCGACAACGTTGTGATGCAACCATTCAAGGAGGCATGACCAGGTTCCATCGCACGACACAGCACACTGGGTAATTGAACTATTCTTATGAAGCTCAGGTGCTGCAGCATGCATTGACTTTGTGGCCACAGACTTTGCTGCTTTTGCTAAGGCAATGTTATTGTCTCTGTAGGCCGTGTACCCCAGTGGTGCTGGCATATTCATGTGGGCACAAAAACGTTTGATGGAATCATGACCTTGTCCAATGCTCCTCATGGCATACACTAACCTTCTATTGACATCAAAATTTTCTTTAATGTATAAAAGGTATAAACCCAGCCACATTCTTCACACCGTACGCGAAGATGGGAGGCACTTCCTTTTCTTTCAGTGGGCTTGTCTTCCAACACAAGGCAAGAATTAAAACCACCACATTCCTTGCAAACCATCTGTTGAAAAAGTTCGCCGAAGATTTCCACATCAATAAAACGGTACCCGGTTAATTTACTTGACTGACCTTCAGCACAGCCTTCAGCTACTGTCAAACTTCGTTTGCCAATGTTTCTGGCTGAGGCATACAAGTTGTTGCTCGGCGTTGATGGCTCGCCATCAGTTTTGTCCTCGTCTGAAACACGATTCTTCTTGGCATCTTTCACGAACTGATTGCTGTGAAATTTGCGTTTCCTCGGTCTTGTACTTTCTCTTGGCCTCGTAAATAAAGATTATTTGCGAAGAAATTAACAAATAAACAGGATTACGGTTGATAAATCACAAAAGAATTCGGAATATATAGCTTTGAATTTGATAAATTGTGTTCGCCAACGAAAACATTGAAACCCCACAGTTTTTGAAAGAAGTGGCCAGCAACATCTCACAAGTGAGGTGGAATACTCCATGTTAGATCAACCACGTTGCTTCAACATGCTGCCATGAAAACATATTTTTTATGCAGATTTCTAACCGAAAACAACCGTTGCTAAGGGCGTTGTTAGGGCAAGAAATCAACGTATGCTCAGGAATTTGCCTTATTTCCCGGATTTAAAGCTAGTTTTTTGCAGTAAAAGCTACAGAGGTGATGCAAGAGGGTTCAAAGTATATAATTTTTGCTATTTTGAAAAAAATAGAAAATTCAAATTTTTCACCAAAGTTTTATTGTTGGACTCTCTTTTAGGCGCTCAGTTTTTACACACATATAAGCATTATTGCGTTTTACAACAAACTCACACCCATTCGTATCATCCTCACTATTCTCTCGCTCAGCAATTGCGAGTTCCTTAAATAGATGTTGCTTAATTACATTGATATCATAACGGGAAGAATTGAACCCAATCACTGGCTTTTCCGTGGGGTCATTGTAAGCTTCAGTTAAATATTGACTGCAGCCAGGATACATTTGGTGGGCAGGCGTTGAAATAACTGTCTGGTCTCTAGGACTTTTGAACATAACCATATAGTGACAATTTACATTACTGAATTTTTTGGGCCTTTTTTGTGGGATCTAACATAGTATAACTTTAACCAAGAAAACAAGGAGACTATTTTCAATAGGTAGGGCAAACTATATATTTTTTGAAAGCTAATAGAATGGAGATTATAAAAGAAGTAAGTCTTTGAAAAATATTTTGGTTGTTTACGGTATTCAGGGGGCGGGGGGTTGAATTGAATTTTCCGATGAGCAATTACCATAATAATTGTTTTTGCATAAATTTAAATTATTTCACTAAGTCTAGAAAAGTCATGGTTATTTCAAAAATACTATAAATCAGTTCTAAAGGATATGGTCAAAACACCTATGAATTTTCATTTCAATCCAGTTTGTCGTTTTGGAGAAATTTGACATTTATGAGATTGCACAATTGTACATAAATCCATGGCGGCCATATTCGATTTCTGAAAAGCCATCATATTCACACCTGATACTTTGTTTTTATAAGAACTATGGTAAATATATTTTCATAAGGACAAGAACAGTCATATACATTCCTTTTGTAGCATACAGTATAACAATTGTCACACATTGCAGTTGCGCTTTGGTGTGATAGTCCGTGAAACACACTACCTCACACAAGAAAACGTCGCACCGCACACACTTATTTGCAGTTTTTGTATCCCTTCTCTTTCCTTCATTGGTCTTCTTGCTCCCACAGACTTTGCACCTTCCTCTTTTCCCCCATTTCTTTGCACCAGTTGCAAAATGCTTCCCTTTCGATTTTGATAGGTCTGCTGGTGGCCGGCCAGGTCCTGGAAATGAAGAGCGAGGCCAGGTCTACCACCAACGCGCAAATCAAGTAAATGTTGACAGAGGCAATAGGCCAAGCTAAGCCTTAGTTGCTTGTGAACCACTTTACCATCCTTGAACTTCCTAATTTGATGCACATTAGTTATGCACATTTCAAGCAGCCTCCAAAAGACTTTCTTCAACCACTTGCGACTCTTCTTGTTCAATGAATAGTACTAGAGCAACTGATCTGCCCGATCAACACCATTCATGAACTGATTGTAAGTTGCAATCATCTCTGGTTTATGAGGCAGTTCATCATTGCAGGCATTGCCATGAAAGGCGGAAAGGGCAAGGACATCCCTTTTATCCTTCCATCTTACAACAGTCAAATTCTTGTGCTTCAGGAATGTCGATTGCCCTCGAGCATAAGTATGCGTCTTTTTCGTGGCATTCCTTTCCTGTTCTATCATACTGTCCCACATACAAGTATTTTTTTCTCATACAGTGGCTTTGAAAGGATCGGATCACATTATCAACAAATGGGCGAACTTTACCCATTTTGTCTCCAGGGAATTGTGTATCATCCGACACATGAAAATACCTTGATATCAGGAGTAACCGGTTTCTGCTGAGTATCGAAGGGAACCAAGGGTGCGACAAGATTGGCTCACTGGCAAAATAATCTAGTACTGATGGAAGATTTACCGAGCCCATTGCAATCACAATTCCAATATAAGCAAGTAGTTCTTCCACAGAAACATGTTCGATGGTTTTCTGTTTCTCATTTCAGCAGCATATCTATTTGTCTCGTCAACCCAGCTTTGTGCAAATGTAAGCGGAATAAACAAGTTTAATAAATCCATGATGGTTATTGCTTGGAGAGCTCGCCTTGACGGGCCAGAAACTTCGACAAATGGAATAGAAGACCCAGTGTTCTCTTCAATTCCTACAAATTTTTTGTAAATGTAAGCCCAGTCTCTGACGCCATTTACCTGTACAGCGCTGGATTGCTCTGTAGTAGACCATGATCTTGGTTAAAAGGGGAATCAGACGCGAGTTTCCATTCGAAAAAGCCACACGATTTTTCCTTGTCGTTTGGGCAACAGAAGAAATGACGACCTTGATTTTCTCCTTCCTTTTTGACTTTACGCACGCAACAGTTCAACCCATGTTCGCATTTCGGTCTTGGTACCTCCAACCGATCACCCCACTGCCCAAAGTTGGACGGATTCTCGCGGTCGCAGCAAACGAAAAACGGCCTTCCAAAGTTGCGTTTATTTAGGTCTTTCACGACTTTCATCTTGGCAGGTCTTTGGTGAGTATCACACGGTGAATGGATCGCGCCATTTGCTTTGCACATCATCATAGCTGTCTCGAATAGCGAACGTTCTTGTTCAGGGCAGAAGAATTCACAACTTTTAGGATTGTTTTTGTTGCAAAGCCAAAATTTTCCATTTGTAGAAACCGTGGGCGCTGGCAATCCGTGTAAGCACCCCATTGACAACTAATCTCGCCGCGCTCGATATTTATGTGTCACCCTCGCCTTTGTTTGGAGACATGCAAGATCGGACAAGTCTAGTCAGTAACGACCTTTTTTCGCTACTTCAGCATAAACAAGCTTGGGCAATGTCGTAAATTGTAAATGACCTGTTAATGATCTTATGCCGATTATTGATATTCAAATTATATTCGTTGAAGCCAAGAAAATTCTATATCATAGCTTGCTAAATCAATTTGTTTTAAACCTCCAACAGTTACTCGAACGGTCACAACAATCTCTGACTTTGTAAACTAATGTCAAGTAAGCCATAATTCTACCAAAATTTAAAGGCTTTGACTCTTCATATGCTTGACATAAATTTTCAAACACATTATCTCTTCGAATACTACAACTTCGAATACTACAACTTCTAGACAATAGGTTGCCACAATTGCGATAACACAGGTGCTTGTTTCCTTATTAAGTGATTGTTCTTGTAAGAGGAGATTTTTACCAACATAACTGCCTAATTCTCTATTTTTTCTTATTTTCTAATATACCTTACACTGCTATATATTTCAAAGCTAACACTAATTATCAAATTTTCGTCTCGCGAGTATGCTAGGCTTATCACAATTGAAATGAAGTACAATACATGACTCTTTACGAAAGTACTATAGAAAGTTCAAAACTTGAAGTAATTAAAAACGTTCTTCTGAATGTTGTAAAAATGTTACCACAGTTCAGTTCAATTCAGTTCATAGGCGATCTTCGTTATCGATTTCACAATCTGTTATTTATATTTTCTAACAATGTCAAAGGTAACGATATATCTATAACATGCACAATACCTCGCACAATGCTGTACCAAGTTTGTTCTCACTCGTAATTACCTCCGCCAGGAGGTTGTTTTCATCTGGTTTTGCATGTGTGTGTGTATAGGATTAGCGCCACCTCATGATGGCCACCATTTCTCGTCATATGCACTTTTTCTGTGCATATTATATAGAGGTTATATATACAATAGTGCTCTTTAAAGTTGTTGACTTACTTGTACTGTTTATTATTATGTGCTGGTTGCAGCTTTCCAACGCCCAACAATTTTTTGTGCAATTCCTAAAATTTTAAAATAAATAACCCCAAACAAAAAAACCAGAAAGGCCAAATTACAATCATCGCCCATAGGGGAACACTCGACTCGTCATTGATGGTTATTTCTGCTAGTCTCCAGGTTAGAAACACCGCGATCGGCTTAACTCGTTAAGGTGGTGTTACACTTTTTTTTTTAAATGACCCTGAGCAAAACTTTAACTTCACAGTGTTGTTGAGGGAGGTCACCCAACCATAAATATATACTCCTCTACTCGACTGTTTCCGTGGTTAGCGAAATATGCCACGCCCGAAGGGGGGAAATGGGTCAATTTTCAAACATGATAACTAGGTGACAAAGAAGTCTAAAATAACTTATAATTTGTACGTTACAATAGTGTCTAGGGAATGAACCAGAATCATTGCCTTACTGCAAATAGAATAAGTATTATCAGCATTTGGGCTACCACACACCAAAAATGTGGACAATTGTATCAATGAAATAGTGATTACTCCTAGAAAATGCAGCACAATTCCATTTTTCTGGTTCATTCCCTGGAGCATGGTATGTACTATCTACTCTGAAAATTTCATAGGGATACCTTTAATAGTCTTTGAGATATCATGCATGGAAGTTGGGCAATCGGGCCATTTTTACAAATTGAGAAAAACAGCTTTAAAGTTTCAGGTTTAAGTTATTTCAGCAGTGAAAGCTAGTACAAGGCAAAAAATGGTCTGCCTGTTACTTGTTCATTTTAGAAGGACCATGCCTTGTATGTTGTGCCTTCCTGCTCCTTATTTTGTCATCTTTCTTTTTTTTAGTCCACAAATAACTTTTCTTTGGTTCTTAATTTCGGCCTTGTTCTTATGGTTAGCTTTCGCAACTCGCTGTTTGTCCGCTTTCTTCATTCCCTCCTCAAAGTATCGTAGTGGAACCATACCCAACTCTTTCAAAATCTGGACAGATGCTTGTGAGCCAATGTTAAAGTGGGCTACAGCATCATATACTCCAAGCTGCAAGACATCGGCACCGACAAAGACCTTCTTCGGCAGCCGTTTCCATATCATTGCATTCAAAGATTCGTTTTGGTTTTGTGTTTTGCCATCTAAACACTTTTTCAAGAGCTCCTCATCACTGAGCCTAGCATAAATTGGCTTCACTAGTTTTATGATATTATCAGGAAGACCAGCCCCAGGCTTCTCGTTTGATGTTTGTTGGCTTTATCTTGTTTGAATCTACACCAGCTGTCGGGGCCATCGGGGCAAAGATATTGAATGTTCCTTTTTTCTGATGCAGCACAGTGGAACAGACTGGCAAGTACATCTTTCTTCATGGCTTGTAAGTCTACAGAATTACTTCTGAAAGCAATACCATAGTAATTCTGAAGCTTGTCAATAAATGAATCGGTCAACTTTCCTTTTCCTCCAAGCCCTTTGTACTCTTTCTTCAATTTCCGGAGTGCCGTACCAACTCGTGACCAACACATTCTTTCTTTACTACTTCCACTTTATCCCCATAAATACCTTGCACTTCATTGTAGGCTTTGCTATCACCATCACCAAAATACTCTGCATATTGTAACTTGTGGATTGCTTCACTTCGCTTAAAGATTCGCTCTCCATTGATGGGGCCGAGTCTGTGTAGTTTGCTTTGCACTTCCCTATGTGTTCAGCTTCACGCGATGCCTTTTTCCCTTCATCCTTCTCCTTATTAATCCTTTGGCACGTATGGCATACATTACTCATCTCAACATCAAGACATTTCCTCGTCTCCATTGAGATGGTAGTAACACAACCATTCAACGACGAGTATCCTCTCCTCTGCCAAGTTCCGTCACCAGAAACACCACACTGGACTACCTCGTCATCACTACTGTGGTGCAATTCCTTGCCAGCATTAGCCATCACATTCATAGCCACAGTCTTGGCTGCTTTTGACAAGGCGTCATTGGTAGCGGAATAAGCGGACGTTTTGGGCGGTGGTGGCATATTCATCAGGGAACAGAAACGTTTGGCAGAAGCTTCACCTTGGCCAATACTTCTCATTGCATATACAAATCTTCTGTTCACATAAAAAATATGTTTTACTTTCTTTGATGTAAAAAATGTATATACCCAACTACATTTACCACAACGCAGCCGAAGATGAAAAGCACAGCCCTTTTCTTACGAGCATCATCTTCTAGATTGAGACTGCATTCTCCACATAACTTGCATGGCATTTGCTGGAAAAATACATTCAGTAATTCTACATCAATCAAGCAGTAACCAGTTATCTTAGGCTCTTCATCTTCGGAGCTACTAGTGGTAGCATCAAAGCTGCAAGACTGACTTATTTTTCTCGCTGAAGCTGAGAGATCACCAACCGACTGACTGGAAGCACATGGTTCCTCACCACTGTCAACACAAGCTTTCTTTGCTTTATCTGCGTGTTGATTCCCATGGAATTTTCTCTTTATTCTCCTCAAAACTTAAATCGGCTAAACTTGCTTTAAGTCGCCTAAACTCGCTTTAAGTCGCCTAAACTAGCTTAAACTCGCTTTAAGTCACCTAAACTCGCCAACCAAATTAAAATGCTGAAAATGAAATCCTATATGAACACCCTTTCGTCTGTTTTCAACATTTAATCTATTTCGATAAGTATAATTAGTATACCACTATTGTGAATGATATGAACTTCCAGATCAATTCATAAATTTTAATGAGTAAAGATTAAAGATTTAATGAGTAAATGGTGAAGGGCATATAAATTATAGGATAAGGGGGTTTAGTAGGGGAGGGCTTAATAGAGTATTTACGGTATCCTTAAAAATTGCCTTTATGCATAATAGATATAATTTTCTTGTTTATTTTTCATATATACTCTAGCTTTTGCACAGTTCCTACATTTTACAAGTACACAACATTTAATATTTTATATCAACTGTGTTGAAACTTACATAAATTGATAAACCACAGCATGATCCTAGTCAACTTTTATAGTCAGCCTTATCCGGTTCACATTCTTATGGCAGACAAACGATAAATTATGTTCTCCATGGAACATGTTGGAAATATTTATTTCATAAATGTCATATCTATCGTCTTTATATTTTATACCGATACCTGACATTTTCATGAATTCAGTTAAATCCTTCATGTTAGCCACTGCGAAGGAGGGAGACTTCTCTCAGGCTATCCAGCGGAAATTTATTATTCAGCTTTGAGAAACTTTATATAAACTATATTTTAATATGGTAAATTTTTGTGAATCTTTTAAATACTGTACTTAATCAAACGGAGTTGAAATAAATACTAATCAATGTTGAGTTTTAGTTAAATATACACATGGAAATGAAATACTATATTGCAACGTAATTAAAGCTTAATTGGTAAGTTGAACACATATGTAAATTAGTTTGAATAACTATAAAGTATTGGCACATAATCACATGTTTATATTCTGTACCGTTTCAAGATATTGATACAGCAAGAAATTCTCAAAATATTGAATAGCAACACCCAGGATGAACTAAAACTTGTCGTTCCTACATTCCTGATTTTTCCGATTGAGTGTAGTTCCAGGCCAGAACTTAGTACGTATGTATTTCTAGTATGCACTGCAATTTAGAAATACATATATATACTGGTTTATGTTCTTCGTTGTATTAATTCCAGCAATTTGGTGGTATAACCTAATAATAAGTTTCAACTGGGTCTTGTTTGGAGGGGGATGCGGCGTGCTTTTGTGTGTGTGTGTGTGTGTGGTGATGCTCTTTCAAAATACATACACTCTGCACTATTAAAGTGTAATACACTTCTGGATAAGAGTTGCATTTTGTTTCAATGTCCTATACTTGGATATTTAATTGCCACGTGTTTTTTCTTAAATCGCCCTAAGTCGCCTTAAAACGCATTACCTAAAGGTTGTGTTTTCCCCTTAAATCGCCTAAACTCACATTATCTCGCGGCGAGTTACCATCCTAGAGTAGGCCTTGCACCCTTATCCTTAAGTCGATGTCGTCTAAACATGGCGATTAGCGCGAATTTTGGGTTATAATTCCATGACACGCAATCACGAGTATTTCTCTTTGATCCTGACCCCAATCCCGACCCGATCCCTAACCCTATTTCGTGCGTGTCATGGAATTGTAACCAAATTTTGTTTCGTGCTTGTTGCTGCTACTTATACACCTAATACACTTCAAAAGAGCAACGTATTCTAACAACGTATCTCTTGCTGATGAAGATAAGCTGACTCAGCAACGTGCTTTTGGAGATTCTGGAATTCATCATCATCATCAATCACACTCAAAAGCAACACGCTATCCTCACACAAGTATAAGCTAATATAGAGGAAGGGCGTATTATATACACAAAAATACACATATACATTCGTAATGGTTCTGGTCAATTTCGACCGAGAATAATACATATCAAGGGTTTTCTGTTTTACAAAAGGAAAACATTTTCGAGTGGGACAGTTTCAAAATACCCGAACTCTTGTGCTGCTTACAACATCAAATTAATGAGATCGGGCCAGGGGATAAACCCAGGAGAAATAGAGTCCATGTGCTGTATGTAATAAACCAGTTGCAAAGAATCACAGAGCTGTTAGGTGTTTTGAATGTAAGTAGGTAACCCCCGCATATACCGTCCAAAGGGATGCCGCCAATGACGTCACATCCGGTAATGACCCCATATCCGGAAGTGACTTCACATCTGCGTACGTACAGAATATTAATGAGGGTTACATAATCACACCACGTGTTGAGCGTACGTACAGAATATTAATGAGGATTAGCATGACACGGGTTGAGCATACGTACAGAATATTAATGAGGATTACATAATCACATCACGTTTTGAGCGTACGTACTGGATTCTAATCACATCCGCGTACGTACAGAATATTAATGAGGGTTACATAATCACACCACCTGTTGAGCTTACATACAGAATATTCATGAGGATTAGCATGGCACGTGTTGAGCGTACGTACAGAATTTTAATGAGGATACATGTACAAGACACTTCCTTACGGATATTCCAATGGAATATTTTTCTACTGTAGTATGTGGGATTTTATTACGTAAATCACATTCATGAACATGTCACAAGAACAGAACAATGTACTTTATTAGAACTAATTTTATATAAATATTAGCTTAAGTTCGTATTCTGCAGACGGTAAGTTGTTCGTATTCGTCAAGTTGTTAATACTTTTCTTCTCGAGAAAGTCATTATAAGCCTTCAACCTAGCATACAATACCCGACCTTCGTTATCCAAACCGATTACCATTCGCTGATGCAGAAATTCCATCATTTTATTGAAGGCTATATTACGTCCGTCTCCATAATTGTTAGAGTCTTTCTCAACTCGAAGTAATGACTTTAACTCTTCAAGTGTTTCACAGGCTCTAATTCTTTCAACAGCGGAATCCATGACTATAAAACATACACAAGAGGAAAAAATTAATCATTACGGAATAAGGCGAAAAGAACATTACGTTCCTCACAGTCAGACACAAAGATAAAACCTTACCTTAATATACGCAAAACCAATCCTTAAATATAATCTTGTAATGTTCCTTTGCCAGACACCTCGTACAAGATTGTCAGCAAGAAAAGAGCAAGTGCGAGATATAAGACTTTAGCAAATGCTACCTTACTTCACACCATTTTAATCTGTATGTACACTTTGAAGAGATTTTTATTGACATTTTAAACCGTACGCTTTAATGAGATTTATTGGGATGCGATGCGTGTGCACACTTATTGTTTAATCAGGTGTGCATGTTGATCATGAATAATCTGTGAGAGTATAAATTGAGGTCGTCGAAAAGGACGGGACATACGTTTCACAGCTTTTTCAAAAAGCTGGTTACAATATTAACTACTTACTAACCGAGAGTGAGGACTGTACGGGAGAATATTAAACCGAGGTCTTGCTAAAAATTGCGTATTGCCCGTGGGCAATACGGGAAAATCCTGCCTCGTCAGCGACCAATCAGATTGCGAGATTCACCAAAACAAGCACTTGCCATATAATAAAAGATATTACAACTGATATTGTCTATTCATTTGTCTCATCGGTAGTGTTTTTCATGACGTCTTCGTACGTCCACATTCGCCGTAAAAGAAATTTCCTTTGACGTACAGCCACATCAATACTTTCATCTTCATCGTAGCCTTCCCTCTTCATTAAACGTTTAATGGTTTTTGTAATTTTAAGGTAGATATTGTCATGCTGAAGATCCTTAAAAACCGAAGGTACTTTTTGAATATTGTTCCCAGTTCTTTGGTATATCTTGGAAGCAAGATGGAGTACGCATGTTCCATGGCTTGTTCTTGCGTGATGTCGTTCTCTTGCATTGTTTTTTCAACCAACTCATCACGTATTGGATCCATCTTCTGAAAAACTTCGTTCAATATGATCAACCACTTTTTGTTATTATGTTAGCTATGCCTGCAATATTGTCATCGCTGCCTGCAAGCAGGTTATAGTTAGCTGCATAGAGGTTTTGCTTTGCTGCAGAATGGCAATTATTTATCACAATTGAGAGTGATAGTGGTCGGCTAAATATCCAACGTCGATCTCCCGTTCTTCGTAATCCTGCTCGCTATAGTTATCTAGCTGGTCTTGGCTAGTTGTCGATGTGTAATTAGATAACTGGTTGACATTCTGGCTACTATTGGTTGCTTGCTGGCTGGTTAAGTTGAGGAGGCTGGCCAGCTAACTGAATTGGAGCCGTCATTGGAACAGTGACGTCGTATGAACCACGACGTTTACGAACAATACCACGGACAAAAGACGACAGTCGTTCAGTGAGTGAACGTCTTAGCCGCAACCTTAAAGGAAACAAGAAATGATGCCGTAGTTTTGTGGAGCTGGTCCCTCCGAATGAAATTGCCACAATCCTTCTCTTCCTCTGAATCTTCAGAACTAGATCCGATACTTTCTGTAGATGTGTTTGTGTCGTCCTCAGTTTCTATAACACTTTCCTCATTTATAGAGTAGTCCATGCTTTGTTCGTCTGAGTAGCTACTTCCTTCTGTTTCTTCGTCTGTTCGTCTTCGTTTGATCACCTTATGATATACCGGCTTGTCTTCGTATTCCATCGAAGAGTTTTCATCAAAACTATGAATGTTTGAGTACATGCAATTGTTAGCTTTATGCCGCCTGACATAATATGATGAGAACCGTTTAAAAAATCGATAGCACTGATACGAACTCATACTCAACCATACGCTCTCAAGGAATGAGAATGAAGGCAAAAGTGCTCAGTTATATATTCGATATACGCATAGTTTGCAAAAATGCGAACTCAATGCGAAGACGCATGAGAGAATGCAAGCTCACAGCGCAAGATAATATTTGCTTTCGCATTTCCCTCATCCGTGTATTATCCGTGTACCATTCATACCCGAATTATGGACATTATCAACTTAATTTGCGTGATTGTCAATATGTCAGTTTGTCAAATAATTAATGTCTTGTTTCCTTGAGTTATTCCGGATCGTCGGGCCTTAAAGGGCCTAAATGCGAAGATACATGAGAAAAATCGCCTAAAATACGAAGACGCATGAGAAAAATGCGCCTAAAATGCGAAGACGCATGAGAAAATGGGCCTAAAATGCGAAGTCGCATGAGTAAATGCGAACTCTACGCGCTAAAAATACGAGCTTAAGGCGCAAATTCCAGAATGCCTGATCAGAGTCTTATCCCTATAGTTCGTTTAAACCAAACGTTTTGGGAAAATGAGCCAGTTTCATAGGTATGAAACTCAGTGAATTGATAAATTTGATGTTAAGCACTGGAACATTCAAGGTAAGGATATTTGCACTGCGCGTAATCACTTCGGGCAGGACACCATTCTCGTGTAAGTATTGTAGGATGAAGTAACTATCATACCCTTGGAAGTTGTGAGCCAAAACCACACAGTTTGAGTGTTCTTTAGTAAATAACCATTCGCAAAAGTCGTTTCTCGTATTGTCTCCCTCAAAAACCCATTCATCGCCTGCTTCAATCATGGTTACCGTTTTCCTGGCGACATTCGAACTTAAAAAATAACAATTGATCATAACCGCTTTTAGTCGAGTCCTCTTCATCAACATTAGCTTCTGTATCAAGCAGGCTCGTTTCGTTGTTTGTCTCATTGGTATTTCTTGAAACAACAGGTTGCATGTAACATTTATGATTCTCACTACACACGTATTTATCACATATTGAGCAACGAATCAAACCGCAGTTATGCAATTCAGGCCTCATTCTACCCCGTCTCACAACTTTGTCACAATTAGGACATTTCACTGAAGTGCAAATTGATTTTTGTCTATCAACCCTTTAAGTGGCAAATATTTAATTTCAAATAAAAATCCCATCCCTTTGTTGTACTGCAAGATCAGCTGTGGACACTGGACATTCTTTCTCTTCCTATCTTCTGGGGACCACCTTTCAACAGTGCCCAATGGCTCCACACCAACATAATTGGAGGCGATGTGAACAGCATTGTTGTCCAACCATTTGACAACAATTATTCCAGACGCTGGGTCTGACTTGAAGTCCATGGTACCATGCCGTGCTTTATTCATTTCTTTGTTAGGTTGTAATGGACATTTTTGCGGGCGGTTGGCGCGAACTGTACCACATGCTAATATACACATATTCTTTAGGTGAATTAGCAAATCCAATGTGGTGAACTAGTTGTCGAAAAATAATTGATGACCGCTGTGAGATGGCAAATGCAGACAAAGTCGTGCAACTACTTGAGCAGATTTCTGCAAGTGCTTGAAGTCGGAATTCTCCACAGCTTCGTCCTTATCGGCATAAATGTAAAAGTCATACATGAAGCCAGAAGCACCAGCTCGCACCAAATTCTTGAACCCCCACATCACTGGATTTTTGGGGTTGTACTGGCAAATCCCGCTGTATTTCTTTTTTGCAGGTATAATTTGTTCGTCCACGGAATGTGTCTCCTTTGTACACTATTCCCGGAAAATGTCAATAACAGGCTGGATCTTTGCCAGCTTTGAGGCTTTTGTTTCATACCTTTTCAGTAGCATTTGGTCTGCACCAGCTGGCTATCTCATCTTCTGTGACCAGTACAACTTATAAGATGGAAGTTGTATAATACCCATCTTCAAATCCATTTTGATAAGTTGTTCGGTCTCCTGCTTGTTGGTGTTGATTGACGTGCCTGTTTTCTGGGTGCTGTATAAGTTGGTTTGTTCTACAATCAAGTCAATTATTTCGTCAGTCCAAAACTGTCTGAAATATTCGAGCGGTGACTTGGTCTCTTCAGTTTCGTCTTCCTCCTGATCGAAACTATCATCAGACGTTATGATATATTTCTTTCTCCATCGAAATGTTTTCTTTTCTTTTGGTTGGGGGTTGGGGGTTATGTGCAGGTGCTCATATTAACTTGTGACTTTTATGCAAATGTTTTTCACATTTGGGGGGAGTTTTAGACTTTGTATATAGTATTTTTTAAGATATTAGAGAGCTTAACAGTTAATGTTTTTGACAACACTGCCATAATTCAGCTAACATAAATTCACACAAGCATAATTAAGCCATAACATGAACTACCAGAGTTTGAAAATAAGGAAAATGTAGCTGAAATTCAAGTAAATGCTGAACAGGAGAATGAAGCACAGAGACACGTTCATCAGAATTATTCTGAAGACGAGCTTGTTACGTACTATTTAGGCAGGAATTTGCCTATCAAAAAATTTTGTTGTTCTTGGCTACTTATCATGGGATTGAGATTTATTTGCGAACTTTAAACATGTGGCTTCGCTCTCTTGGTCTTCAGGGAGGAAATGTAGAATTTGACATAAATCGTGTTCGCCAGCACATTCAAGAAGACATTGATGGTCCCGGTAATTCCGGTGGCTACCGCTATATTGCACTTATCTTACAGATGGAAGGCCTGCAGGTACCTCGTGAATCTGTTAGAATGCTGGTAAAAGAATTAGATCCTGAAGGTGTAAATTTAAGGAGGTCAAGGATTCTTCGCCGATGAACGTATCATACACCAGGCCCCAACTTTGTATTGCATGTAGATGGATATGATAAGCTGAAACCGTATGGATTCCCAGTACATGGTTGTATTGATGGCTATAGTCGCAAAGTATTGTGGTTAAAAGTGTGCAAAACAAACAATGACCCTGCTGTAACTGGAAAATACTTCCTGGATGCAATCAGTTCATATGGTGGATGTCCAATACTACTCAGGACAGATAATGGTACTGAAAACATCATTATGTAAGCAATGCAGGCTTACATAAGGAGTATTGAGGAAGACGAATTGGCTGGCTGCAAGGCACATAGGTACGGTTCATCACCTGCCAACCAACGTATTGAGTGCTGGTGGTCATTTCTGCGCAAGAACCAGAGCAACTGGTGGATTAGTTTCTTTAAAGATCTTGTTGAAACAGGTGATTTGGATACTTCAAGTGATATGCAGAAAGAATGTCTGTGGTATTGTTTCTCAAGTCTAATCTAACTGAATCGACTTCGATTCAGTTAAAGGTGGTACACCACAACAAATTATTATTTTTTTTAAATGACTATTTCAAGAATTTTTTTGCCCAGAACTATTCCTCTGATCAAATGATGACCAAAGACACAGGTTTCTAAATTATTGTTACCATGGTTACCGATATAATTACCCCCAGCAGTCAAAAAATGGTGTTTCGATAAAAACGATTACAAGACAACCAAACATGACAAATCTTCAAAAATGGTAAAAATAGAAACCAATATATGACATGTTTGCTGTGAACTAGGATCTTTAAAAAATATTGAGTTTTAATTATTTTTTTCTGAAGGAGTTGTCGCATATATTTTTATGTCTTTTCGGTCAGAAAAATAATGATTGTACATCATTGGTTTAGCCAATTTGAAGTCATTTGGTTCATTACTTTAGGAGATATCGTTTTTAGCGTACTGCTAATTAGGTCAAAATTGAAAACTGAATAAATTAACTTGAAAGTTTCGCGTGTTCAGCATTGGCAAATATATATAAAAGGAAGCACCTGTAACTTTTGCTAAACAGTTCAGAATTCACCACAGGCATATGTCTTCCCTTCTGCTTGATTGTGTTTGTCTCCTTTGGCTTTTCTTTGGCCTCTTACCATCCTTCTTCTCTTCTTCGTTTTTTCCTCCGATTTTCTGTTAGCGCTCTGTATTCGTTGTTTGTCTGCCAACAAACTTCTTGTCAAGCAGTAATCACCACTGCTTATACCCATCTTGTAGGGTTTTAATAGCAGCACTTGCACCAATGTTGAAATGAGATACAGCATCATACACACCCAAGTGCAGCACATCTGAGCCGACAAACACCTGTTTCGGCAACCGGTTCCAAACCATTCCATTGAAGGACTCGTTCTGATTTTGAGTTTCACTGGTATTTTCCAAAATAATAAGTTAAGATCTCTTGTTGAAAGTCGAACACGTAATTGTTCTGTTTCATATTCATATGCCATTCCAAAAACTCCTCCTCATCAGGACTCGTTCCATCAGGATGGTAAAACGGACTTGGAGGTATGGGTGCAACGTAGTTTTGATTCTCGGTTGTGTTAAATTGGGTGGAGAAAATAGCCTTTTGCGAGTTCGTTCAAACCAAACGTTTTGGGAAAATGAGCGAGTCTCATCGGTATAAAACTCAACGAATCGATGAATTTGATTTTGAACATGGGAACGTTCATGGTAAGAATCTTGGCACCTCGCATAATCACCTCGGGAACAATACCGTTCTCGTGCAAGTATTGCTGAATGAAATACCCATCGTAACCTTGAAAGTTATGAGCCATTACGATACAATTCAAATGTTCTTTCGTGAACAACCATTCGCAAAGTTCATTCCTCGTATTGTCTCCTTCGAACACCCACTCGTCAACGGCTTCGTTTTGCACAACGCACAAATGGGGTTCATGGTTACCGTTCTCCTGGCGACACTCAAAATCGAAGAACAACAGTTGGTCGTACCCACTTTTAGATGAGTCATTTTCATTGCTATCATTTGCTTCGGTGTCGAGCAAATTCGACTCAGACTGGTTCGCATTAGAATTTCTCTCTTTGACAGGTTGCATGTAACATTGGTGGTTCTCGGTGTGGCAAATAAGCAAATAGATTTAGCGTTTTGTAGGTTCTGTTTGTGCCTGTTGAAACAAGCCTCGCTTTTGAAATTCCGCTTACAATTCGCACAGCCAATCCACGAAACAATTGGCCAGTTTGTAGAGTAACACAATTTACAGGAGTCAGGGCACGAATGATCAATCATTTTATCATACCCTTTCTTGCACGTATGGCAATACTTTTTTCGAGCAAAAAATGCCGGCATACTGGTTCTAACATCAAAATGCATGTCGTGCAAATATAAATGTAGGTTTTTCTCTTTGTAATAAATAATTGAGTTTTGGTTCTCTTTTGAAACAATGTTAATTTGGTACTCAGTCAAATGTGTTTGGAATTGTTTCACTTCATATAAACCGCACTTTGCTATCGGCACCCCACAACGCTCGTGTAGTTTGTAAGCCAGTCGTTTTTGTAATGGACCACGATGATCAATTATATACCCATATCGACTATCATTATCAATTTTTGCCATTGCAATAACTAATGCCCTAGCTAAACACGTATCACCTGTATTTTTCACTCTGATAATTGATTGCTTTCCGTCTAAATGTCTCTCCAAGTTAATTTCACTATGTTTTGTTCCCGTACCGCCATTGGGCTTTTCAACATGAATCAAATTAACCTTAACAGAATCATTTAAACGAAACTCACGATTAGACTGTATTACACGCTCGAACTCAGCTAAAACTCGTTCAGTGGTTAACCTTCCGCAGGGTATAAATGGTATAAAGCGGGCTTGATCGTGCAATGGAACACCTTCGGTCACAGTTTCAAGCAAGCTTTGAAAGATTTTGTGAAGGTGCGTATGGTAATCTGCTAGTTCCAAATTATCAAACGTATTTGTGAAACGAACAGTGTAATCGACACCGGTCATGCGAAACGTTTTGACTTGTACTTGTTTAACATTTATGACAGTAAAAAAGTTACTATCCCTAACCTCGTCACTAGTCCCAGCGCCGTCACCCACATCCTCGTGGGCTCTTTTCTCTCCTCTACCCGTCTGTAATCGTCATTCCAATCGTGTTCGAACAGCGCTCTCTGCTCAGCAGCCCAGTTCGTCATCATGCTCTTGAGTACGGTACCACTACCAAAAGTCATCGACAGTAACGGCTCGTGGTTTTACCTAAATAACACTGATTTTGCTAGCACGTCACGATGACATAGCAACTTTGAAACTGCTCTCCCGTCTTTTCACAAAATAATTATACGATGGAGGCATGCTAAATTCACAGTACAAAATGACTCCAAAGGGTCTTCGTCCTAAGTGGACGCCCATTCAAAGTAACCACAGGAATCATCCTTCTTGTTCGGGCAGCACAAGAACATACGATCTTGGTTGACTCCTTCCTTCTTCACTTTTTCATGCAGCATGGAAACCCATGACGACAGGTTGTCTTCATCGCTCCAGTTGCCTCATCTCCCCACATCCAAAACGAACAAGACCCAACTCGCTCAGAACAAATGAAAATTGGTCTGCCATAACTCTCTTTCATCTGGTCTTTAACAATACGCATTCTCGCTGGTTTATCATGACCGTGGCGCTTGGCCTGTAGCTCGCCAGTAGATCTCCAGGCAGCTATAGCTTTCTCAAATTGGTAACTGTCATCTCCAGAACAAAAATAATTGCAACTAGGATTTTCTCCACAAAACCAAAAGGTTCCCTTGGCACTCGTTGAATAAGCGACTGGTTTTCCGTGTAAACACTCCATCGTGCAGTTTCGCTGGCATAAACTGAAGTAATATGATCTCGCCCTTATATGTTGTTAAAGTATAAACACTTCCAGTGACGTCAATGATCTTGCCCAAACTTGTTCCTAGATAATCTATTTCAGAAGTATGTCCTCTCTCCAATACGAAATATAGCTCAAAATAGACTCAAACTCACGGTCCTCAGTGTTTTCACGAAGATCCATCAATGAATAAACAAACCTTGAATCAGGACTTTTCTCTAGACTTTGAAAATGCCCACGAACATCTTTATGGTACTGTAGCTTCATCACTCTAATAGCTTCGACAAATTCTCTCCAGACCGTACGTTTATTGATCACGCGATCTATGGCCTCGAAGCCATACGATTGCCATCTCTCCTGTTCAGATAACATAAGACAGTCATGCTGGCGTTGACTTGGGTGATCGTACTCACAACCGCAGCATCTTTCCTTACTTAGTTTACAAACTTCGTCAAAAACAGCCTCTGCATATATAGCCTCTAACAAACTGAAAAGTTTTTTATAATCAACGCACGAAACTTCGTCTGCATGAACACTGTTAGTGGGGTTTGACTGCTGGAAATTTTGTGAGAAACTCGTTTTCAAACTTAGTTAGTAATGTATCACTGAATAAAACCACGGCGTTTCTTATAGGCATGTATAGTACAATTACGTAATGTACGCTAAATATAACTAAACATGTCATTACGTCATTTTAGTTAAAAAAGGATTACGTAATTGGTGTCTCATTACGTATATAATTAATTCCGAAAGTGGGAGGTATTTCCGGTCATTACGTCATTGGCGGTATGACGTCATTGTCGGCATCCCTTTGTACGGTGAATGGGGGGGTTACCTACTGGGGTACGTTTGTTGTGATTTTTGCAATAACGACTGTTGTGATTTAATTAAAACTAGGGTTTACTCTGCCTACCGTAATATCTCAAAATTTTCATGCTTTTGTTTAGTTTTATAATACATTATTTGCAATTATATAAATTAATAAATTATTTCATACTACTTCTAAATTGCACTGAAAATGTAGTCTGCAAAACTGTTCCTTTTTAAAAGCATGCATCAGAAAACAATGGAAATGCAGTCTTACAGCTTTCGTTGGGGAGAATTCCTCCGGATCAGGATGGACCAGGATTCATTGATCAATGTACATTTTTGTTCGTTGTTTGGGTAGTTTTGCTTGTCTCTACAACATTCGTTTGTCCACTGCTAGCTACATTTGAAGAAGACACCGACAACAGCATGTTTCTTACTCTTTCTAGAATTAACACCGCTTCCACTATCTTGGACAATATGAAAATGAGTCTTGAAGACAATATCCACAATTACTACAAAACATCCTGTCCATTTGTTGCCCCCCCCCCCCCAAATTTTTACTCGCACCAGTCTCCGAAGAAAATGGCCGATAGTTTGTTGTTTTTTATTGCACGAAACTTAGATTTTGCATTGCACGGAATGTTGTTGTTGAAAAGAACGAAGTTTGTTTTGCATCGTGGTAACTTTTATTTTGTTTTGCATGAAAATTTATTGTGCGTCATGGTAAAACTTTGTTTGTGCACAATTTAACTTAGTTTGTGGATTACGATAAGTTTTCTTTGCACTGTAAACTTTGTTTGTGCACCATAAACTTAGTTTGTGAATTGCACATACGGGCCACCGTATAAATACGATATGAAAAGACTGCCTTATGGCAAAATAAAATACACTCAAACTTATACCCTAGAGCGTCGTACAAAGATAGAACATTGTGAACAATTTAGAGCTGTAAAACTTACCGACATCACTGTGATTTGGACGTCATTTTCTCAGTCTAAAAGCCACTGCGGTAAAAAATTTCGACATTACCACAATGTCAACAACGTGGGTTGTATTGTAACATTCCTGACTTTTGAAATTTTGCTTACATTCCGTACACCGTTTCCACGAAACAATCGGGCAATTTTGAAAATAGCATTTTACACGTATGACAATACTTTTTTTCTCGCAAAAAATGCCAGCATGCTAGTGATCACGTCAAAGTGGTTATCGTGCAAATACAAATAAATATTTTTGTCTTTTTCAAGTCCAGAAAAAATAATAGAATTTTGCGAATGTATTAATGACGTGGTTTTACCTAAATAACACTGATTTTGCTAGCACGTCACGATGACATAGCAACTTCGAAACTGCTCTCCCGTCTTTTCACAAAATAATTATACGACGGAGGCATGCTAAAGTTCACAGTACAAAATGACTCCAAAGGGTCTTCATCCTCAGTGGGCGCCCATTCAAAGTAACCACAGGAATCATCCTTCTTGTTCGGGCAGCACAAGAACATACGATCTTTGTTGACTCCTTCCTTCTTCACTTTTTTCATGCAGCATGGAAACCCATGACGACAGGTTGTCTTCATCGCTCCAGTTGCCTCGTCTCCCCACATCCAAAACGAACAAGGCCCAACTCGCTCAGAACAAATGAAAAAGGGTCTGTCATAACTCTCTTTCATCTGGTCTTTAACAATACGCATTCTCGCTGGTTTATCATGACCGTGGCACTTGGGCTGTAGCTCGCCAGTAGATCTCCAGGCAGCTATAGCTTTCTTAAATTGGTAACTGTCATCTCCAGAACAAAAATAATTGCAACTAGGATTTTGTCCACAAAACCAAAAGGTTCCCTTGGCAGTCGTTGAATAAGCGGCTGGTTTTCCATGTAAACACTCCATCGTACAGTCTCGCTGGCATAAACTGAAGTAATAAAAATTTGGCGCACGATCTCGCCCTTATATGTTGTTAAAGTATGAACACTTTCGGTGACGTCAATGATCTTGCCCAAACTTGTTCCTAGATAATCTATTTCAAAGTATGTCCTCTCTCCAATACGAAATATAGCTCAAAATAGACTCAAACTCACGATCCTCAGTGTTTTCACGAAGATCCATCAATGAATAAACAAACGTTGAATCAGGACTTTTCTCTAGACTTTCAAAATGCCCACGAACATCTTTATGGTACTGTAGCTTCATCACTCTAAAAGCTTCGACAAATTCTCTCCAGACCATACGTTTATTGATTACCCGATCTATGGCCTCGAAGCCATACGATTGCCATCTCTCCTGTTCAGATAACATAAGACAGTCATGCTGGCGTTGACTTGGGTGATCGTACTCACAACCACAGCATCTTTCCTTACTTAGTTTACAAACTTCGTCAAAAACAGCCTCTGCATATATAGCCTCTAACAAACTGAAAAGTTTTTTATAATCAACGGACGAAACGTCGTCTGCATGAACACTGTTAGCCCAGTTCGACTGCTCGAAATTTGTTAGAAACTCATTTTCAAACTTAGTTAGTAATGATCACTGAATAAAACCGTGGCGTGTCTTATAGGCATGTATAGTACAATTACGTAATGCACGCTAAATATAACTAAACATGTCATTACGTCATTTTAATTAAAAAAAGGATTACGTAATTGGTTAATATAATTAATTCCGAAAGTGGGAGGGTATTTCCGGTCATTGCTACATTTGAAGAAGACGCCGCACCGACAACAGCATGTTTCTTACTCTTTCTAGAATTAACACCGCTTCCACATCTTGGACAATATGAAAATGAGTCTTGAAGACAATATCCACAATTACTACAAAACATCCTGTCCATTTGTTTGCTTAATGAGGTGTTAGATGAATCGTGAAAATGTAAATTTGGTTTACCGCATGACTGAGCTGAGGTTGCCGCCACTTGCAACGTGCGACTTGCTGATTACCCATCCCGAAATTTTTACTCGCACCAGTCCAAGGTGGTTCTCATTTCCTACGCTTAAAAAGTAATTACACAATGATGGCATACTAAAGTTCAGAGCTCGCTGCGTCACTAATGGTTCAGTGTCAGATGCCCATTCAAAGAATCGACAGGATTTATCCTTTTCATTAGGACAGCAAAAGAACATGCGATCCTTGTTAATGCCTTCTTTTTTCACTTTTCAAATTGAACACGGAAATCCATGTCGACAATTTGGTCTCGTTATTCCGTTCACATCAGCCCACATCCAGAAAGAGCAGGGACTTTCCCGATCTGAACAAACGAAGAATGGTCTGTCGTAACTCTCTTTCATTTGGTCTCTAACAATGCTGATGCTGTGATGTCCGTGACATACAGGTTGTTTCGTATCGGTAGGCAGCTATAGCCTTTTCAAACTGGTAACTTTCGTCTCCAGGACAGAAATAATTACAGCTAGGATTTTGTCCACAGAACCAAAACGAGCCATTGCTAGTTGTTGAAAAAGATGCTGGTTTTCCATGTAGACACTCCATCTCTATGCGCTGTCTCCAATGAGTACACCACTGATAACCTCTCCCTTTTATACTATCTACTTAGTTACACTTCCTGTGACGTCAATGTATTTGCCCAAACTTGTTCAAATGGATTACGTAATTGTTTTTTAAAGTCTATCCTCTCTCCAATACGAAAGATAATTCACAATAGACTCGAATTCACGAATCAGGACTTTTCTCAAAATTTTCGAAATGATCACAAACATCTTTATGGTACTGTAGCTTCATCACTCTAACTGTTTCAAGTGCGTCTTTTCCCTCGAACGTAAATTTGCCAGTGCATTCCGCAATCTCTTTACAACATCTGTACTCTCTCGCATCCTCTAACAAACCATCACTACAATGCCCACATGTGCACCTTAAAATAAATTCACATATCAGACGAAACACGGTAATAAATTGTTCGAGGAACGGTTTAATGTTAGATTACTTTGATAAATTTACTTGCCATGAATTAACAGCTACGGTTTTTTTTAATCTCGCCTCAAGAGTTTCTCGCAGAATACAGTCTTCGTCTGTTTCTTCTTCCTCGTAGTCACTATCAGCGATTGGCTCAAATTAATATTGCTGGACAACAGACGATTGCTCAACAATGTCTTCATGATCTGTTGACCCTTCTGTCTCTGTCTGTGATTCAAAGCTTTCGATATCGGACATTTTCAAAGTTTGTAAGACGAAATATAAAGCTCCTGTCTTGCTATTTGTGATATTTTGTTGTTTTCATTAAGGGAAACTCTTCCAGATGTCACACTGCATACGTCACAAGGCCGGAACTCTCGGTGCCAGTCTTTCGACAGGTTAAGATTGAAAAAAGCTGTATTTATCGTGGTTTTAAGGCTGTTTTAAATAATTTTACGACCCTTTTACTGACAAAAATATTTTTAGCAAGTCAAGGGATGCTATTTTTATTGAAATACCGCATAATTTTTCGTTGCATTTACACTTTAAAGAATTCGAACCATTTCATCTTTCGTATCGCGTAGCAGTGCATATCGTCAAGGGCCGTGGATACTGCTCAGGGATTTAGTACCTCCAATAACTAAATAAATACAGAATCGATGATATTTAGCCAGCATTTACTACTTAGAATCTAAGCACTAATTAAAGAATGGGCTGTGGTAAAATCTGGTCAAGATAAAAGGTTTTGGGATGCGATCACTACTCAACCGCGCCGCATGACATCCAGTGTAATAGCTCTAGGTCGTAAGGAGATGGTATTTAGATTGTGAGGTTTCGAAACACAAGCGCTATTTCTTAACCCTTTCATTGCCAGCTTTCCAGAAATCTCCCTTTAATAAAGGTGGTTATTCCCCCCTTCAATCAAAATTTTTAAATTTGCACAAGAAGAACTAAATATCACCATATTTTGAAAGTGTCTGGGAGTCAAAACTAATTGGTAAAAAAAAATTTTCACATTCTCATTAATTAGGCTAATTAACCAAGATGGCGACTGCTGAATCAGCAAAAAATATGCTTTATTTGAAACATGATATCTTAAGAAGGATTTATATTATTGTGACACATTACATATTTTTTAAAAGCTTAAGACATGAGCTAGTGCCTGACATTGTCTATTTTTTAGATAAAGCATCAAGAAAAAAAATATGAAGAGAAATGCAAGTTTTATATGAAATTGTCAAAATTTCACGGCTAATTAGACAATAAATATGATATAATTAATACGCAATTAGCAAATTTGACTTTCTGAGAATGTCAGGCACTAGCTAATACTATGTAGAATAAGTATGCTAAGTATAGATGCAATATCTAAAATAGTCTAAAAATTATCATGTCACAAAAGTTACCAATGCTGCTAAAATTGCTAAATCGGGAAAATGCAAGTTAAAGTTTTGTTTCATTTTTTTTACCTTAGAAGGCATCAGAAGCTACCTGCTTCATATGTCAGACCCTCATTGGCCTCAGTTGTGTCTATATAACTTTTTCTGAGGTGTCTGAGTGTTTTCCTCCTTTGTTTGACCTTCTCAGTTGTCTTCTTGGCTGAAAGCTCGATCCGGCTTGTGTCACATTCTTGGGCACCTTTACAAGTAAAGACGCCTGGCTTTATATCCATATCCTGAAATATTTTAATAAAGGAGATATCACCATCATTGAATTTCAGGACAGATAAATAGGTAGCCAAGGCTACAGTTTGTTGTTCAACATATGTTGTCTTGGGGCATCTATTCCAGATGAGGCCATTTAGGCATTCGTTCACGTTTTGTGTCAAGCCATGGGTGCACTTCTCCAATAGCTCAGGTTTACTCAAATCATCAAAAATGGGTTTCACCAAATCCACAATACATTTGGGGATACCATTTTTATGCTTGTACGACTCTGGATCTGTTTTGTACCCACACCAACTGTCTTTTCCATCAGGGCAGAGGTGATGTTGCGGGCTTTCATCATTTGATGCAACATGATACAAAACAGCCTCTATTATTCTGGCCATTTCTGATGTGCTTTCTAAATTTTCTCTTATTGCCAGACCATAGTAGTTTTGCAAAATGTCTATTTTGCCATCAGTCAGTCTTCCCCGGCCACCAACACCTTTCCCATCATCAAGTTTCGTTCTTTTGTATGTGCTCTTCAACTTGCGCAACCGGCTTCCGACACGCTTTTGCACATGACCGATGCACTCTAGCTTGCTGGGTATGCAATCCTCCCCATAAGGTTGGCTATCAACAATAGCACTGTATGTTGAGGAGTCACCATCACCCAACATTCTTGTGTATTTGAGGCCACGGGTAACAAACGACCGTTCAAAAATCCTGAGAGCACCAGCCGTTTCCATACTGCCCGCACTTCCTGTATGGTTTATTTTACAATTGTGACTTGCCTTCCATTCAACGTACTTTGGGTCATTGGTTCTTTTCTCCCAATTTTCACACTGCTTACATTTATCAGACATTATTTCAACATCAACACACTTTTTGGTGTCCAAAGATATAGCCGTAACGACGCCATTGTGGGATGTATGTCCTCTTCGTTGCCAAGTACCATCAAGCGATATGCCACACTCTCCTTCATCACTGCTACACATTTCTTTTACTTCCATTGCATTATTGTTCATGCTGTCATTTGCTAGTTGCTTCACAGTCGGCAAGAGCTTGTTGTTTTGTATTTTTGTGAAGTTTCGTCGAGTTGGCGGGGGAGGCATGTTCATGACTTTGTGAATGTTGTCATGGCCTTGTGACCTTTTCCAATTTCTCTGAATGCCAGTACTGCCCTGACATTTATTTCAAAGGATTGTCCTGTTTTAATTGAAGTGTTAAAACAATACTTCCACTCACATTCAGAAGATTGACACTCCAAAACAATGTAATGGGAAAAACCATTTTTTCTTTTGAAGTCAACATGTGAATTCATTTTATCACCACATTCAGGGCATTTCAATATGTTCTCAAACACAGTAAACAAGAGTGCTAAGTCCATAAATATCGTACCTTGCTTCATAATGTCGACATTCTCCGTATCAGTGCTATAACTTGCACTCTGATCGCGTATTTTAGCCCCAGAAGGTCCACATGCGTCAACACTAGGATCGCCATGTTTAGCCAGCTTGGGTTTCTTCGGTTGTTTTGAAGGTGGTTTACTCGCCCTTTTTCGCGTTCTGTTACGTTCATTTCCCATTTATATGGCCAGAATAACAAACAATTTCTTTTATACAAGAAAAACTTACTTCTGAACTTAAATTTTGAGTACAACGACTATTTTTGAAGAGAACCAACACTGTTTACTTTTCCACTCACGAAATTTCAATACAATATTCTGCTATAAGTTAGTCTCCCCCCCCTGCTCCCCAAATGGACCAATCACGATAAAGCAAAAGAAAAACCTTCTAAATAACATACACCAAAAGGAGAAATGAAAAACCAAGCATTTTCGGGCATTTTTTGATGCAATTTTGCTCTAAAATCGCGTTGCTAAGGCGTTGCTAGGGAGCAAACTACAATACTTTCCCATATTTTGGCCTTTTTATGCAAGATACACAACATATATCCTAAAATAAATTATGTAGCCACAAACTACAGTAGTCAAGGTACCTAAATCACTTTAAACCTATTTTTTTATTTTTTTTAAAAAAATGGCTAGGAAAGGGGGGAATAACCACCTGGTAGTCATTCCCCTTTCGAGTGTTTTTTCCCACACCACCTTCCTGCTCTTCAACAACATCAATGTACTTTTTCCTTAAGTGCCTCAATGTTTTCCTTCTATTTTTCACTGTTTCCATTGCTTTATTTGCCGACAACCGGATTCGAGATTGGTCACATCTCCGCGCACCTTGGCAAGTAAACAGCCCGGGCTTGATGTTCAGGTCCTCCAACAGCTTCAGATATGATATATCACCATCATTAAATTTTAATACTGCCAGAAAAGTGGCCAAAGCAACAGTTTCCTGTTCCACATAGGTGGTTTTGGGACATCGATCCCAAATTAGCCCGTTCAGACATTCATTGACATTCTGAGTCAATCCGTGGGTGCACTTTTGCAGAAGGGCAGGGTTGCTGAGGTCATTGAAGACTGGCTCAATAACTTTAACAATTGCTTCAGGAATGCCATTCTTGTGTTTGTAGCCCTCTTCATCTCTCTTGTAGCCACATCAACTGTTGTCTCCGTCAGGACAAAGGTGATGGCGTGGTTCTGCATCAGTCGAGGCAACATGATATACAACTGCTTTGATGGCTGTGGCCATTTTATTCACATCATCCAAGTTGTTTCTCACTGCCAGACCATAGTAATTTTGCAATACATCAATCTTTCCATCTGTCAACCTTCCTCTACCTCCTAATCCTTTCCCATCACTCAACTTCACACCTTTCGACGAATTCTTTAGCTTTTGCAATCTACTGCCGACTCTCTTCTGAACATGTCCTATACATTCCATCTTGTTTGGAATGCATTCCTCACCATAGGGCTTGCTCTCTACAATGTTATTGTACGTGGAGGAGTCACCGTCACCGAGCATGTTCTTATACTTGAGTCCTCGTGATACATGTGATCGTTGAAACATTCGCAGAGCGCCAACTGTCTCCATACTGTTTGCGCTGCCAGTGTGGTTGATCTTGCACTGGTGGCTAGCTTTCCACTCTGGGTATTTAGGATCATTTATCCTTTTCCCCCATTTCTGGCATGCCTTGCACTTATCAGACATAATCTCAACATCCAAACATTTCTTTGTGTCTAACGAGATGGCAGTAACGACACCATTATGCGATGTATGACCTCGCCTTTGCCAACTTCCATCAAGGGAAATGCCGCACCCCCCCGAATCATTTCCACAAACCACTTTGACATCCATAGCATTTGTTACCATACTGTCATTTGCTAACTGTTTCACAGCAGGTAGCAGTTTATTGTTTTGAATTTTCATGAAATTACGGCATGTTGGGGGTGGTGGCATGTTCATAACTTTGGCAAATGTTGTCATGGCACTATGTCCTCGACCAATTTCTCTGAAAGCCAAGACTGCTCTTGTGTTTACAGTGTAAGAAGGCGCTTGTTTCTGAGAACTATGAAAGCAATGCTTCCAGTCACATTCACTATTCTCGCATTGTAAAACAATGTAATGAGAAAACCCATTTTTCTTCTTCATTTCAATATGAGCACTCGTTTGGTTACCACAGTCAGGGCATTTTAAGATTTCATTAAATACACCAAACAATACCTCTACATCCATGAATATGGTGCCTTCTTTGACAGATTCACTGTGACTAGGATTCTCGCCAAATTTGGCAGTGAAATCACCAAGCTTCGCATGAGAAGAACCAGGATTTTGAGAAGATGGCTCGCCGCCATCTTTGAATTTCTTGGTTCCCTTTCTTGGTGGTTTTCTCTTCTTTGTTCTCTTTCTATTCTGCTCATTTGCCATGATTTTGTCAAAAAGTATTATCACAAGATGACAAAATAACACAATTTAAAAAAACGGCAGTAAGTCTTGAAAAAATCCGACGAAATCACAGTGTTTGTAGGTAAACTCGCTCAATGTTTGAATGTAAATTTGCTATGAAGCCATGGCCTTTGGCGTTGCCATGACGATTAACACTGACCAATCAAACTGCAGCTATTGAAATGAGTCTTAAATCATATACATGAAAAGTAGAAACTTCAAAAACTGTTTTTGTTGTTGTTTTTTCATGGTTTTTTGGGTAAAAATGCGTTGCTAAGGGTAAAAATGCGTTGCTAAGGGGACCAAGATCACTTCAAATGCTTTTTTCGCCTTGAAAAACCAAAAACTTGACAAAACTAACAACAGATTCCAAAAGTACAATGCTTAAAATATCTGAAAAACTCAAAGCCATAATTTTGAAAAAATTTTAAACAAATTATTGAAATGGGATATAACTATTAACGAGTAAAATCGTCTGGCGTTAGGCACACTGGTATCTCGCAAATCGTAGCTTCGGATAATGATTCATGACAGCGTCATGTATTTGTTCATGGTTAGAATGAACACTTAGTTTAATAATGGCCGGCGTCAAGCCCAAGTTTGTCACGAGAACTCGGTCCCCGTAACTTGGTGGCTTTTCTCTCTTGTTTGCCATGCAAAAGAACTATATTGCATGTTTGTCGTCTTGTATCAGTATATACATTTATGGTAGATAGGTATATAATATCTGAAACGTGAGGGCCTAGTGTTGGTAGTATTTCCTGTTCGTGGAATTTTAGGGTGACTACTAAATGATATCCTATACGCCTGGGGTCTACGGAGTAGGGCGTAGGCTACTAAATTAATAGTAATACCTGCATGCAGAAACCCTTCGCATGTTTTAAACGAACAAATATTTATCTATGTTATTCAATGCTTTTCGGCTTATACGCTTTGACACAAATTTTGCCTTTGCCTTTGGTTTTAAATGAAATTATTGAAATGAACTCATTCTCATGCTCTTTTTTAAATTATGCATCTTAAAATATCATTGAAGAAATTGGTAATCTTAGAAAGTTAAAGCTACACTGACCTGAAGTGGAAAGCAGTGTTTCACCAACATTTTTGAAATCGGGAAAGACGTAAACAATAGAGACCTTTAGCATTGCGTTTCCCGCGAACCGCAAACCTCAAGAAATCACGTGACCAGTCCTTGGCGTCGCGTTTGACGTATTTTTTTGGCGTTTTCGACGGCAGGAAAAGGTTCTCATGTAAGTCATTTACCTCAGCTTTTGTTTGCCTGAATATTGTTTTATCTCACGTATACCTATCATTGGTGTACAGAAGAAAGTTTGTTCTTTCACTTATATGTAATTTGCTCTTGTAAACATTGCTCTTTGGTTTAAAATTATCGCAAACATTGACCAAAACTCAGCATGAATGAAATTCAATATGGCGGCTATTCTCACAACAACAACAATGGTCTCGTAATTAACCTTTTATCAGTTTTTTAAATGATATGGTGAGAAGAAATACAGCAGTGTTAGTAGAATTTTAGTTATCTTTCAAAAAGCGCCATGCTAAATGTCGAAAGCTTGACGGAAAACGTCTGACGTCAAACTGCAGTTTGAGGTTTGCGGTGCCGTGGAAGTGACGAGATGCTAAAGGTCTCTAATAATGCTGCTTGCCCTGACCTGACATTTCTTTGCAATTTTAACATTTATCATGGAACAAATAACAATTCGTCAGCTGAGGGTTAACAAGGTCTATCTGCACTTTAACAAGTTTTGAGAAAAAGACAAATGAAAGTTTGCATGCTCATAAAAGGAATACAATAAAATTTAATTTTGAACAGTTTTGATCTACTACATACTATACACTGAATTATGGGAAACAGATACACCTTTTGTGACTCTGAATTTTTTGATAAATTAAAGTTACAAAGGTTTATCTAGGACTACGCATTTCTGAAAGTTTAACATTTTACCATTAAGCTTATTTTAAACTGCCTGGGCTCTGTTTCAAGTTGTTAATATTGTTGACACCAGTTTTAAGTTTTTGATTACCTACTATTCCATTAATTTTCCTGGCTAGTTCCGGGACAAATATATAATTAAGTAATAAATAAATAGTAAATAATAATATAACTAAAAATAATAATAATATATTATTATTAATATAATAATAATATATTAGTTATATTAATTATATACCACTATCTGTTTGAACTGCAATTTCCACATATCTACAATAATGTTGAAAACATTTAACAGCAGAAAGTTTAAAATGTACTTGTTCCTGCATTATTACTAACTTGGACAAACTTATCAACGACAAAGTTCAAAGACTTTACTGTTACGACTCTCCTATATCTTATAAAAGCCTCAATCAATTTGAAACAAGTGGCGACATAAACTCTTTGTCACTGGCAGGCATGAATTTCAACTAAGGCCTTCACATGCTCTTGCAACTGCAGGGTCAGGAACTTGGTAATGCAGGTTGTTCTTGACCTTGCTTCTTGTTGAATTGCTTCTATTAACTTTCTTTAACATCCGCATCAATCCAATGGGGCTATATATTTCACTGTGACGACACACAGCCTCGATCTGGCTGTGCAGGTTGTCTACTTCTTGAACGGAAGAATTCCCAGGCTCACAATACTTGTGCTCTATAGACACAATCTCGGGATGATTCTTGAGGAACACTTTTATCGCTGTGGAGAAAAAGCTGTTTCGATTTTGAGGCACGCACGAATCGCTCCATAAAGGTATGTGTTTGACTCTTGGATCGTCCGAATTTTCATGCACAATAGCTTCTAAGGTTTTCACAACAGAACTGGCTATTTCATTTCCTGCCCGACCATTTTGTCCTTCATGCCACAGTGCCCCATATCCTTTTTTATTGGCAGAACAGTGAGCTGTCATGAAGTAAGTATTAAGCTTTCTCTTGTAAAAAAGGTTTGATACTTCAGCTGTTGGCAAAGCAAACACATTTTGCAAATCAAAACATATAGTGAATTTGTTGTTATCCTGTCTATCCTTGTCTCGTTCAGTCTTCGTTTCCTCCTTTCCTCTTAGATGTTTTTCATAGTTTTCCTTCTCTTCGTCAGTTGGGTTATTAGCAATCTTCATCGCCTCACAGGTATCGCATCTATCCTTCTTGGGTACATGGAATGCAATGTTAAATTCATTGTTAAATATTTGGCGGTATAGATGTATTTTAGCAGGTGTGACTCCGGTACTCGTACATTGTTTAACATACTCTTCATAAAGGATGGCAACATTCAAACCTTCTGATAAATATTCTTTCTTTGTGTTCTCCCTATTGTAGTGGGACTCTACACGGGGCAAAGAATTAATATGCGCACAGATTCCATCCTTTTCTTGCAAAACTGCATTATTTGCACTCTTCCCCCATTGCAAATTCATGGGAGTTCCACACATTTTCTGCTTGTTCGCATGGAAAAATTGTACACGTTTGTGATTAATGTCCAATGTGGTCAAGTAAAATACTTTCCAAACTCGAACATTTTGGGCATTAACAGGAAGGCTGTAACTTACGCTGTATTTCTTTCGACTTGCTGTTCCAGCTTTCGACCCCTTTGTCGACTCTTGCATTGTCGTCTTTCCATAAAAGTGCAATTTCTCATCGTCACTCATTCCCCAGAACTCTTTGAAGATAGCATATCTATCTTCCCCACTAATATTACAACTACATCTAAACTTACATTTAGTGCAGTCTTTTTTAGTTTTCACTGACCTTGCAGCTTTCGAGTCAGAGGAATTCCAGTGCGCTTGTGAAGGTGGACAGTTCTTTCTTCTTGCTGCACTTGATCAGGATTATTCGGTCCATTGTGCTGATCTGTCACCACTGAATTTTCTTCTGTGTTAATTTGTTGATTGGTGACCAACATACTTTCATCACCTGAAAAATTTTTACACACTATATAATGCATTGTGCAATAAGAATTATTAAGTAGAGAACAGACTCAGTCTGGTCGCCTTGCCAAAAGGAACATTCATTTCTCACATTAAGCCGACAATATTTTTACCATTGCACGAATGAGAATATTATTTGAGTAAAGGCTGTTTTCCACTTCAACCGTATCGTACCGAAACGTAGCGTATTTCCTTGTTTCCTGAGCACTCGGGTAGAACTAATGACTTCGACACAAAAGAAAACGCTGTTGTACGTTAAGATACGTTTGAAGTGGAAAACGGGCTTAATAGTCAACTTGTCATCTTATTAAATATATTCAACATTTATCCATCATTAAGAAACCATACATCAACCGACAATTTTTAGGCTATATATCTGTGATATATAGAAATATTATATTCGCTCTCGTCGGATATTGGCTGATAGCCAACGAGGCGCTTCGCCGAGTTGGCTATCAGCCAATATCCGACGAGAGCGAATATAATATTTCACTTACTAGAAATACATGCTTGCAGTAACCCCTCGCCCCTGCTGAACATTGCCAGACATTACATTCCAAAACATTACTATGCTAATCTTTTTTATCAAAAAATCTGCCATGCAAAGGTTGTAGGCGAGTCGGATATCTGCGTTCAAAACAAATTTTTGGCATAGAAAACAAAATTGGATCCTTGGCTCACACCCCTCTTCACGACGCAATCAAAGGCTATCGCCAAATGAATTGTTTTACCTGACGTAATCACTGTGGCTTCCTTTTAAATTTGCCATTAAAAGAGTGGAAGGAAACAATATTATTTTGGGAAATTTATTTTGAAAGAATAAAAAATGGACATTTTGTTTCAAGAAGAGGAAGCACAGTAGCCATGGCAACACGATAAAATAAACTTCTTTTCTGGAGTACAAAACAGTTAAACAGGTTACAAAAACTACAAAAATACTTAAAATATTAGTTGTTTTAGCCATACAAATCTGAGATATATGGTGTAGTGTTTAAATGCAACCTTCCGTTTACTAAAAGTAAAACGTTGCCAAAAGTTTATAAAACTATAAAACTGCCTTTTATAAATTAGTTTTTGAAATTAAATCAGTAGAAAATATACAAATTCTCTCGTGTGAAACGATTTCGCTTTCCTTTTAAGTTGGATCTTTTTGATAGCATTAAATATAGGATATTTTAATTGTGAAAAAATGAAAATCTATGTAAATAAAACAACATTCTTACGGCTATATCAACAATTTAATATAAGAAACTTGCCATATTTTTTCGACTATCTATCTCTATTTATCCTTTTTTATAAAGTATAAACGATAAATTTGTTCCGCAGCTTTTCCTGAAGTCCCAAAAAGACTTACTGATATGACTTACTCATGTTTTTTTATAATTCGCTCATTCCACTCCTAACAAAGATTAGTGAGATGACCACCCATCACACCCATGCGCCCGCAAAACTTGATGAACTTTGGATTTCCCATTGCTTTCCTTTTTTTCCGGGTGTAAATATCCGCGCGGAATTAGTACCCTCGCACGGCGCTTCGCGCCGGCTCGGGGATAATATAGTCTTGAGCTGGTAAACCATTCTATAAAATTAAACGAAAAATAAAATATGTTTTCATGTTTTGTTTTGTTTTTATGGCCAAATCAGGCAAATGCAAATTAAATGCAAATTACTTTTCGTAATTTCTTTTTAAGTATAAATTTTATACACATTTACATTTGGCTTACCGTCAAAAACCTTCATTCCAAATTTTGTTGCCTTTTTTGTGTTCTTAGGCGTGCTATTTTGAAGCGGAACTCCAATTTCTTCATCATTCATCCTTACAAATCTGGAAGCCATTTTGTTTTTTTCCCTACTACCATTTTGTTTTTTTCCCTCCCGAAAAGAGGCATTTCATACCTCGTTTACCAGTGTATTTACATATGTGGACTCAATACATTTGCAAGAAAAATCTGAAAATAGAATTTCAGTGATAACCAGGACTATGACCTTTTTTCAGTAGAGTTTATTGTTTTCAACTTTCAATATGTTTGTTTGTTCGCCTAAATTTCCACAACCGAAGCTTCTACTTGTCCAAACATTTTCGTAAAAGATTGAAAGTCTATTCTGTTGTTAATACTACAAGTATAGGAGCTCTCTCGTCAACTAAAAGATGTGTGTACGTGTATTCTTTATTGATATATTGTCACTGATAGTTCGCGTTATTTCTCATGTTGCATATAAACTGAATTCCGTACAAAAAGGAAATTTTAAGTGCTGAGCCTGTCTAAGTTGTATGGACCGACACTTATACGTTGTATGGATGATAAGTTGTAGTTTCACTGCAAAAAAAGGTTGAAAGGAGTAATGTTATAGCTGAATGCGTAAATTTAGAACAGTATAAAGAATATAATCAGAAAGATCACGAAATTGTCTAGTATCTCATGTTTGTATGTTGTATATTTGTTTCTATGTTCTATTGTATGTCAGTATTGTATAATTTCCTTTTTGGGTCTATTTAAAAACTTGAATATCTTTAGTATATTAAAATTATGTTTTTATTTCAAATATTGATATATATTTTAATTTCACTATTTTCAAAATACTTATTTTGTAATATGTGTTGTACTGTTACCTGTTCAACTTCCGTTCTCAAATGTGTGTTGTTTGTCAGTCGATATTATCCTCTTTCTCTACCTTTACTTTGTTTCTCTCACAGACACGATTACTTTCACTTTCGTTCCATAACATTGCCATTATGTGACTATTCGGTTGAGATGTAATTATCTGTTCCAAGACAAGTTTCAAACCAGAGCAAGACATTAAAAATGGCAGTGGTGGTGGACGCACGTGAATTATACCAGCTGAAGGAGTAAGAACTATACGGTTGTTATAACCAGAAATTTGTGCTTGTCCACTCGCAGTCTGTTACAGGAAATAATGCCTTGGAGTTGCAATTGACAAATGTTATGGAGGATGAACTAAGAACAAACACGAATTTATTCGAGAAGTTTTCATTGCGATGAAGCCTCTGAACATTTAGAAATACATGGCTGAAATTTCAACAAAATGTGATGGATTGGCGAACTCCAAATGAACCTGTTATTACAAACATAACTTTGGACTTGTTTGGCTAGAGCGCTATTGTGTTAAGAATTGACAAGGGGCAAAAACATTAGGGAGTTATATTAAGAAAATGCTATTGGTAGATCTATATGGTGATGAAAACTTTATATGTTTTAGTGATAAATTTATACATGTGTCGATCATAATAATTAAATAAACCAATTTGTGTCTATTCGAGTTAATTTTATGAATGCATATGTTGTAACAGTTCCTTTGTTGTATTGGTTGGTGTAATGATAATAAGAGATAATAAAACAATAGTAGGCCTACCATCGTTGATCCTCTATTTGACCCACCCCTCAAATGAGCCCCATTACTATTTATTATTATACTCTCACATTCTTTCACATACAATTGACCAATCATATGTCCTTGATAGGGTCACGTGCCTGTCCGACATTTTACGATGTAGGACAGGAGCATGTAGAACAGTAGCTTATCGCCGCTTTATCTCACTTCTTTGTTTATCTCACTTTTTTACATGTTTTGCTTATTTTAAACACAAACAAACGGTAGGGCGAAGTAATGTAAAGCAAAGAAAAGGATGTGGAAAATTGAAGTTGTTTCTTTTATCAGTTTTTTTTTTAAATAAAGCGCGGGAAAACATGTGTTTGAAATTCATTTGTTTACAACAGGTCGAAAGGTCAGTATACGAGTTCTTTTTCTGATTTAAATTATGTCAAATCGTCTTAATAGACTGAAAGATAGTTAGTATTATTAAGGTACACTTTTGCTTTCTATAAAACTAGTTTATTTACTTTTTGTTTTCGTTATTTAATTAAATTCGCGGCCGAAGTGCCACACAAGTTTTCGCTGTAGTTTATCGCATTGACGCATTGTTGTTGCATTACTCTCGTTTACAACGTGTTCTTGTGTTATAAATCTTTTGCTCGACTTAATATTTTGCCATATTGGGCTCAGAAGAATCCAATAAGATATATTCAACCCCCCTCCCCCATATGAAGTATTCCCCATATGTTCACATTATAGGTGGTTGTGATGCATCTCTGTTAGGTATTCTCATGTATTTTTAAATGTGAATGAACGTCCTTGGCAAGTGCAATTTGCCGCTCTTTGCTTGTCACTCGTAAGTTTTAAATTTGTCAAACAAATTGCCAATAAATTATAAATAGCAAAAACACTTCTTACCTTTAAAAAGCTTAACTCCATATTTTGTTGCTATAGTTTTGTGTTTTGTGGAACTGCATTATCCTTTATTTCTTTAATTTCATGGAGAGAAGTCACTGCAAAACGACTTTGGGAAGCCATTTTGACAGAAAAGCATTATTTACCACTCCGACTTGTAAATAATGCTTCAGATTTACTGCTCAGCCAACCAATCAAAACACTTTGGCCAATAAAAAGGCTTTATTTACTACTGAAATTATACTAAATAATAGTATTTTCATGCTTTTGTTAGGTGGCTCTATACAGCTTTTAAAAATGGAAATGAAATGAAAATTGATGAATAACCACATAATAATAATCTTACCCCATTTGGAGATTTTGGATCCGCAGAATATCATTCTTTAAAATCATTGAAATAATGCAATATACTGCAGATATACAATATAGAATAAGTATTTTATGAAACAAAAAATGAGGGTCACCGAACTTCTCTTTCATGCTTGCTTTAAAGTCAAAATACCCATCGTATTTAAACGTCATTGTTGCCATAGCAACGGCAATTCAAACTCTTTGAATGATGTTTTGTATTAAAAAGATGATCTTTGCTTCTCAACAAGCATTAATTGTGGATCTAAGAGCAGTCATTATTAATGACGACGGGTGGGGCGGAAGATATTTCACAACTGGCAATACATTTTTAACAACCCCTCATTCACTCCTAATAGGTTTTCATGGACCACCCCCAAAGGACCACCGCAAAATGTATCGAGCCACCTTAAGGTGGCTCGATACAGTTTTCTACTAGAAATACATGCTTGCAGTAACCCCTCGCCACAGCTGAACATTGCCAGATACTACATTCCAAAACATTAGTATTGCTAATTCATGTTCATCACAAAATCGGCAATGCAAAGGTTGTAGGCGAGTCGGATATCAGCGTTCAAAGCAAATTTTTGGCTTAGAAAACAGAATTGGATCCTTGGCTCACACCCCTTTTCACGACGCAATCAAAGGCTATCGCCACATGAAATGTTTTACTTGACGTAATCACTGTGTTTTCCTTCATTTTAAATGTGCCATTAAAATTTTGATCATTGCTCTAATAGTTTGGAAAGAAGAGTGGAAGGAAACAATATTATTTTGAGAAATTTATTTTGAAAGAATTGAAAATGGAAATTTTGTTTCGAGAAGAGGAAGCACAGTAGCCATGGCAACACGATAAAATAAACTTCTTTCTGAAGTACAAAACAACAGGTTACAAAAACTACAAAAATAATCAAAATATTAGTTGTTTTAGCCATACAAATCTGAGATATATGGTGTAGGTATGTTCTTATGCATTCTATAAGCTTCAAATTAATGTTTAAATGCAACCTTCCGTTTACTAAAACGTTGCCAAAAGTTTATAAAACTAAACTGCCTTTTACTTATAAATTAGTTTTTGAAATGAAATCAGTTGAAAATATACAAATTCTCTCGTGTGAAACGATTTCGCTTTCCTTTTAAGTTGGAACTTTTTGATAGCATAAAATATAGGATATTTCAATTGTAAAAAAATGAAAATCTATGTAAATAAAACAACATTCTTACGGCTATATCAACAATTTAATATAAGAAACCTGCCATATTTTTTCGACCATCTATCTCTATTTATCCTTTTTTATAAAGTATAAACGATATATTTGTTCCGCAGCTTTTCCTGAAGTCCCAAAAAGCGATTTATAAGTTATAATTCAGACTTACTGATATGACTTACTCATGTTTTTTTATAATTCGCTCATTCCACTCCTAACAAAAATTAGTGAGATGACCACCCATCACACCCATGAGCCCGCAAAACTTGATGAACTTTGGATTTCCCATTGCTTTCCTTTTTTCCGGGTGTAAATATCCGCGCGGAATTAGTACCCTCGCACGGCGCTTCGCGCCGGCTCGGGGATTATTTCGTATAAAATGAAAAATTAAGGATATAGAAAATAAATTTTGGGCAATTATTAACTGTAGGAGGAAAAATGTATCTGAAATACATAAAACCATACTTGAAGGGTTCTAAAAAAATTTTAAAAGTGTCATAACTACCGTTGCTATGGCAACCGTGACGTTTCAAAATGGCCGATATTATGACTTTAAAGTAAGTTAAGGTGGCTCCCTAGGGTTTTTTTCCCGAGGGTAACGTTTCTCGTATGCATGGCGGGAAATAAAAAAAAGTCGTGTGGCACTCGCGCGTGATGTCTCGAAATACGCGCGAAGACCTTGCCTTCGTTATCAATTTCACGAAATACGCGCGTGATGTCTCGCGCGAAACTGTGAATTTTGGAAAATTTTATGACGTAACAGCTCGCAGAATCTTTCAAACATTACTTTGAATTTCTTTTATTTCCTTCGGTGAATTTTTTTTTAATTTCACATGTATAAAGACATTACTTTCGTTAATCTAAATACAAATTTTCACAAAATTAAATCGATACATTTTTTTTTAATATCAATTTTGAACCTTTTCGTACATTACTCGAAAATGTATCGATTTAATTTTTTTAAAATACAGCAAAATAACTATTGAAACACGACTCTTTGATTTGCAAATTTTCAAAAAAATTCACCGAAGAAAATCTTCAAAATGGCAAGAAGAATAGAAAAAACGTACTTTATTGAAGACGTGCTGTTGCCATGGCAACAGAGTTTGAGCGCAAATTTACTTTTGCAAAATCTTCAAACTAATGTAACGCATGTTTGGCGAAAATTTCGTGCTCATATCACGCAAGGTAATGGTTTGGGATTCGTTTTATTCATCAGTGTTGTCTTGAGTAAAAACCCTAGGGAGCCACCTTAACTCGCGAAAAATTGCGGTGACCCCCATTTTTTATTTGATAAAACGTTTCCACTTACCAAAAGGAAGTGTTTCGCAAATTTAAAAAAAATTCTGTAATGAGGAAAATTTTTAATTTAATAAAATGTGTTTTTTTTGCAATGTGTTTTTTTGCAAATTTTTGCAAATTTTTAAAATTTGCGAAACACTTCCTTTTGGTAAGTGGAAACGTTTTATCAAATAAAAAATGGGGGTCACCGCAATTTTTCGCGAGTTAAATTACTTTAAAGTCATAATATCGGCCATTTTGAAACGTCACGGTTGCCATAGCAACGGTAGTTATGATACTTTTAAAATTTTTTTAGAACCATTCAAGTATGGTTTTATGTATTGCAGATACATTTTTCCTCCTACAGTTAATAATTGCCCAAAATTTATTTTCTATATCCTTAATTTTTCATTTTATACGAAATAATACAAAACTGTATCGAGCCACCTTAAGTGGTATTTAAAGTCGAATTCGGCGAGACCGAACACTGAGTTTTTGAAAACGTGCGAAAAAGTTAGCCTTAACTTTTGTTCACGAAAAGTTGAGGAGTTACCCCTTGCTTTTTGGTGATTTTTAGCCACTTTCTGAAGAAGACGTGGCAAAAATGACGTTAACTTTGTCGACAAAATGTTGAAGGTTAGCCCTAACTTTTTGGTGATTTTAGTCAAAAGTGGCTAAAATGGCCAAAAGGTAAAAGGGTTAGGCTTAATTTTTGTCGACAAATTTTAAGGGTGATTTTTTGCCACTTTTTGAGCAAACCATAACGTACAGTATAGTACGACATAATACAATATTAATAGTAAAGCAGTGTACAACACCGCACAGTATAATACAGCAGTGCTCAGTATGATACAGTATATAGGGTGTATCAAAAAAACTGAGACCTTTAGAAATTCACCTTATTGTTATAATTTGAATGTCTGAGTACAATACTGAACCCATGGGTGCGTAAACACAATTGAATCGGATTTTATGCACTGAGAAGTTAATTAAAAGTCAATAGGATAATTTGTAAAGGTCTCAGTTTTTTTTATACACCCTGTATAGTGCAATATAATTACACACAGTACAGCATGGTACTGCCGGTTTAGTACAGAACACTGTAGTGTAGCATGCCACCGGATAGTACAGCACAGGAGAATACAGTAGGGCACAAAACAGCAAAGTATCATACAGTAAAGCACACGCGGGCAATACAACACGGCATAATACGGCACAGCTCAGCATAATACGGCACAGTATGGTATGGTACGGCAAAGTCCAGACAATATGGCACCGCAGAGTATACACGGTACATTGCAGTATGATAATGCACATGACTAATTTTCACATTTAATTGTTATGGAACATTCTGCGGCTCTTTTTAGTATACCTCAAAACTACTAAAATGAACTGTAATATTGTCAGCCAGTAAAGTCAAGTTTTAAGTATAGCTAGTTCTTTTCGGCAACAGCCTTTTGGAGTATAATTTCACGTTAATGTTCCATAATTTTCAAACAGTAAAGTCAAGTTTTAAGTATAGCTAGTTCTTTTCGGCAACAGCCTTTTGGAGTATAATTTCAGGTTAATGTTCCATAATTTTCAAAGAAATAGGAAATAATCATACACACAAAGTTTGCCGTTTTTGAGTAATGACAGGCTATGAAAAGGTTAATGTCGGTTGCGGGAGACCTTGCTATACTTTGCATCCCTGCAGTTTTGCACGGTTAAGGTAAAGTTATAAATGCCAAACTGTAGGGGTTCAACGTATGAACGTATGACGTAACTTTATATATTCCGTTATACTGATTCAGAAAGTAATTATGATATTCCCATACATCATACCTTTTCAAATGGACACTTACAAATCTTAAATAGAAATACCGGCCTCGATTTAGTAACATAAATCTGAGCGTGAAAAAACCGACAACGCCTTGTTTTGAGCAACACCGGGAAATACGTCATTTACTCAACCCTCATTGGATGGTATAACATCAATCAACTACGTCAAATCATGTGCTGTGTCCATCTACAACGAAGACTAGAAAATTGGCTGCGTTTTGGTCCCTCACTCAGAAGAGAAGAACAAGGCAAAACTCAGAAGAGAACTAGAAACTTATTGAACATTCAATAAGAAACTCTTTATTGAGCTTTAAAAACTATTTTTATTTATATTTTATATATTAAAAGTTGTAACAGTACTGGCGCAAGCCTCGTAACAGAATATTCAGATCTGATTTTCGTTTCACCTTTTACTAGTGAAAACGTTGCTAGATCAGTATTTAAAGCCTTCAAATGTTCGCTCTGTGCTTAGATCGTCCTTACAAAGCTCCAGTTTAGTCTGTAATATTTCATATCTTTTTTTCGCATATTCAAACAAGTTATTAAACTTCTCATAGGCCAGCACTTTAGCTGTGGAAGCTTCACCTAGGGCATCCTGCAATATTCTCTTTTTCTCCATTCTATCTTCCGTAATTTCTGAAAGTCTCGTAAAGTGATCGCATTTCACCAAATAGTACTCGATTTCACGAAATTTAGTTAAAGTGTTTCCGTTCAGAAGGCTTTTACAAACTGAAGATAGCTCCACACTAGCAGCATTCAAATCTTCCTTACTAGGCGCAATGACTGCTGCTTCGCCTGTCACAGAGTAATTAATTAATACCCAGGTTTTATAAATACAAAGTTTGTGCTGAAAGTCAGTAATTCTGTATGGAATATTTCCTTCAATGAGAGTGTTTGCAACTTTGGCAGCTTGTTCTAGATAAACAAGTGCTTCCTCTTTCATTTCGCAATACGTCTTAGCATCATGTTGATTTTTAAAGCCCAAGCATGCCGCATTCATGGCACATTCCAGATACAACCACAAAAGACAAAGACCAGGGGGAATATTCTGTCCCAACTGCAAACCTTCTTTACTCTTTTCGTAACTTTCTATATACTTATTTTCGCGCCTAGCAACAAGGGATTTGGAAAGACAAAGGCGAACTTGAAAAATTGTGCTGTCTTTTGAAGAAGGTAGCAAGTCTTCAAACTCCTCCAAAAATGTTTTGGCAACTTCAACTTGACCACTTTTGTAAGCAATGGTGATACGTCCAGCTAACACCACAAGCTCAGCATTTCTTTTTTGAAATTCTTTCTTTGTTTTAGCCAGTGTGCACAACTTCTCAAAACCTTCAAGATCTCCCGCGTCTCTATTGTCCACGAGCTTTTCGCTTAGCTTAATGAAAAACGTCCTATTCTCTTCTGAACTCCAAGTTATGGGGTCCATGTTGCTTGGTTTGATAATATTTCTTGAAAATGCTCCATTCATAAATGATTTCCACCATAAATCAAATTCCATTTTCTCGACCTAGGCGTAATGAAATAAAAGCAATTTAATATGACAAACTGGCGTTTCTAGCATTCTGATTGGCTGTAGCAGCATGCGGAATATGACGATATTTGACCACGGTCCACGAAATTCTAGGCTATAGGGACTGTAAAATGGAGTAACGACGATTTCAAAACCAAAAAAGTCCTCAACTGTTCCTAAACTATATTAAACTTGAATAGGGGCGGATCCAGGGGTAGTCAACCCGGTCACGCGACTAGGGTAAAAAATTGCGAAGTTAATTAATTCGAATTCAAATCGCGGTCCAGTTAGCAAATTGGTTCAGTGGCGTCAGCATATTTAAGTTTGTAGTCCAGTAATTACATTGCGTTCAGCGGTACAGGTTTATGTAAAGCAATATGATGATCAGTCAAAACAGCGGTCTTCCGCTTGAATCTTGACCGACTTGGTGGCAAATCTGGTCATTTGATTGGTTAGCAGCGATGTTGACCACTTTCCGGGGAGTTCTGACCGGGCAACTCATCAGGGGCACAAATATAAGCTCTGCCATTGGCCAATCTTAAAAAATATCTGAGTTCTCATTGGCTGCATAATTTTGACCGATCAGAGCGAGTCAGCCTGGTCAGCCTGAATATATTTATAGAACTGCAAAGGTTCAACAAAGTAGCACAGCCAGAAATCCCAATGTCTGCTAGTATTTACGAGACCGTACAGTCCGCGTTTGCGAAAAATGATCGGCGATATCTTCAAGATATTGAAGTTGATCTAAAGAAGCGAATAGACGCTTCACCGAAGAGTTCTGTTGAAGAGCTAGTGAGCGCCATCAACAACACAAGCTTTTGCCTTGGGAGAAATTTTGGTGCCGAATCATATACATCCCGAAGTACGTTCGAGATAGAAAGACCAACTGTTGTACGGCCCTAAGGTAAGGTCCTATACTGTTTATTTGTGCGCAAAGTATTGACCCGCGTAGGTGATGAGGTGAACTGATTTACATAATATTGCGGTCAAGACTTTGACTCGACGCTTTATAATAATATACGTTATAGATAAGATTTACAGCTAACCAAGTTTAATACCCAGGCGAATCGGAAGTTTGTTTATGCTTTTTGTGGACTAATGTTAGTTTAATATTATCTATATCTATACTGGATTTATATAATGTATATGGAGCAATATACAAAGGCAATACCACATGGCATAGCTTGGTGTAAATGTGTAATACGATCATGTGTTATTTTGTGAAATTCATGTTTTTAATCCACAGCCACAGACGTAGTTCAAAGAGCACACATTCAATGATTCAAATATTTAAATGTCTGATCAAGTGAAGTGAAATCCCTAAGGAGTGAATTGTTGGAGTCAGTGAGACTGAAAATTGCTATATGGGTCCCATCTTATGAGGTTAATTTTTGGCTGAAGCTGCTCCCAGAGTACCGCAAATGGTGTTTCCGAGGTTCAAAAATCAAAATTTTTCTGGGGGGGCATGCCCTCAGACCCCTCTAGGTTGCTCGCGCCTTCGGCGCTCGGCCAAACTTGGATTGTCAGATATTTTGACTAACGTACGAAAAATCCTGGATCCGATATGGGCGAATTTAATTATTTCCTACCCAATTTCAAAGCATAATTTCAACTAAAATTTTGTGTTAAAAGCGAAATATATAAAAATATAGACAGCGTCAGTAAAGGATAAAGGCAGAGTTTAAAGTGTTTTGCCTTTCAAAAGTTGAAAGATAAACATAAAAACAAGTCCATATTGAAAATAAAAAGCTTTTCTTCCTAGAAAATACGGTAGACAGCATCTAAATGGCGTGTCAATTGTCCAAATTTCAAAAGAATAATATAAGACACCTCGGACGAGTAATGGAGAGTTTCTGATTGATATACCAAGTTGTCACTGCATAGATACTTGAAACAATGCAAAAAAATTTACCTGGTATTAAAATTTTTGAAAGTTTTTTCCCAACCATAAAGTATTCATGCACGGATGCACGAAGACAGGGAATATGGAACGAAACTGTAGTTTAATCTTAAGTCAATTCATTTTGAGTACCTGCATGATTGCTCGACTGCGCCAAAAGCAGTAAAAACGTCTTTACTCAAACTTATAAATTCAGTCGAAAATCTGATCTCTCCACCAATTTCGAATCAGTGCCAGGCGTAAATAAGGAAGGGTCCCTGATTTGTAACTTTGTAACCCATGCATTAAATTGAGTTATTGTCAACTAAAATTGACTCTTATTAGTCAATACAGAAGTCATCAAAGGCACGTTTGGCTATGATCCGTTAAAATGCTTTCCCAAAGATTTTTCAACAAATGCACTGTCTACGGTGCCCGACGCACTAGGAAGGGTCTTAAGGAGTGGGAAAAGATTACAAATAGGATTTGGGTATAATTTTGAGCGATTTCCGAGTAACAGCAAGGATTCAAAAAGTGTATAATTAAACTTACCTTTCCTTCTTTAATATAATAACTTTCTGGTTCGCCAGTGAACACTCCGCCACAATAAGGGGCAACAAAAACTACAACAACATAAGTTGAATCCACGGTTTCGCCTTGCGCATCCTTAACCTTCTCGAAATAGATTTCCCAATTCACGCCTTGCCTAGGTGGTATTTTTCTCTCTGTCCAGATAAGTTTATTTATCGCTTTGGTTACCCCATCTTTAACTTCTTCTATATCTTTTTCCAGGAGCTTTTCACCAGTAACAACGCGTTTAACATCATTAATTCCGTAATAAATATGTCCGCCTCTGTGGTTTGCAAATCCAGAGATATAGTTGCAAAACTTATTATTCTCATTTACCATTCGCTTTGCAAAGGTCGTAGGTTTTTTTTATCAGGTGATGCCTCTACTTTTAAGCTCTTCAGTTGAACGACATCGCTTTCATCTAATCCTGACGCTTCATTTAGTACAAAGTTATTTAAATGCGAACCTTTCATAACACAGTCTTCAACAATACTCCGGTGTAAAACACGTTCAATTACGTCAATATGATCTGTCGTCGCTACCGCAGCTATTTGTTTCTGTGTAGGAAGACAGAGATTGTAATTAACTGTGATAAATCTTTTGTTCTTTTTCACATATACTAATATTGTATAATCAGCTTGGACACTTTGTGTTTGTTTGACATTGACAGAAGTGACAAATGCTGCGACACCAATAATTTTTATGATGATCTGTTCAATTGATCTAACTTCCAGTGTTGTCTCAGTATTAATTTCGATTCTCCCTCCATCACTATTGAGCAATGCACACACAGCTGGGAGTATATTGTCGCTTATGAAGTCCTTAGGTTTCTTTTTTACTGGACCTGAAATGCTGATGACATGACAATTCCCACATAAAGCCATTTACAACATGTGATCTGTAGAGATGTGTAAAAAAGAAACAATGTTTAGAAAAGTGATGACGCTGATCTGAGATATCTTTACATTACAAGGACTATGTTTAGACTGGACTTTGGACTGGACAGGACTTTGGACTTTCAAATTCTATTTTATTTTTACGATTTTCGCTGATTTCGCATAATTCTAGTTCACAACAAAGAGAACGAGCTCGAATGCCGAATACAGACGCTGAATTCCTAGTGGACTAGCATCTCTCAATTTCCGAGAGCAATCTTTTACATTTGGTTTGCGCTAATATTCAGTACTCTAATCTAATATCGTCTGTATTTTTGAGTTCTTTGAAACACTCATGCATGTTATTACCTATACCTACTACACTCGAAACCATGCTATTACCTATACCTACTACCATTACCTATACCTACTACCATTACAACTACCACTACCATTACCATATTATACAACGTGATACAAGATTAAATTGCATTGAGTCATCTCTCAGTGTGCAGTATGTATATACACCCTATGTATTTTCAAATTCCACTGGATATGCTAATGAGTAATGTATTTTACTTGGGCAAAAGACTCCTTGGTGCAGTAATACAATCATCCTGTCAGGATGTAAAATGTTCATAATGTTCTTTGCAACTCTTGCTCTAATTGGACATTGCCAAACTACTTAATATATGGGTCATTCCAGGAACATCCACACCTCTAAATTCCCGCAGAGGAAATCAGAAGTTTAGTCCCTTCTCTCTTCTGTTGTCCTAGCATTTTAGTCATATCAGAAGCGGTTTTCCCATCCTCATCTTGTGCTACAGATTTCCTCTTTAGAGGGTGTGCAAATATCTTCTGAGACAACCCAATATATATTACATCTATCCTAGCGCGGGTATCGATTTGTTATTTGAAATGATTGATTTGCGAGTTCGTGAAACAATAATCAAAACACTAATAGATTTTGATGTATATATAATTTTTACTTGACAATGAAAACTCGTTATTACAATAAAATTTTATTTATATAACTCACGAGAGCGGAAAGCTAAGATTGGCTGGTTTAGGAATATTCACAAGTAAGGTATTTTATAGACGAGTTAGTAAAGGCGAGGAGGAAAAGCAATTACGATTAGTGTCAAGATAATTAAGGTGTGTTAACATAATTAGACTAGAAGTGATAATAAGCTATAAATATGTACAAGTGTTCGCTGCCAAGAGGAATCTTAAAGTTAATATTATTTGTGGTATAAAAGATTAAATCTGGGAGAGTCCACTTCCTAAAACAATTATAAAAATTAAAGCTAAATTTTTCGCCGCCTGAAATGCGAAAAGAACAAAATGACCTGGTTCTCTAGAACGCAGAAAATACCATTTCAGAGACTCCAGATTTCAAAATTTTCGGGGCGAGAATACCCCTGGACCCTCCTAAAAAGATTTGATATAGTTATAGGTCCTTCTTCGTCATCTTTTGGCTTGATATGCCAAAAAGAAAATTTTGCTTTTTGGGGGGGGGGGGTTTGCTGACCCAAATTTATTAAATTTCAATTTTTCAATTTAATTTTGCCCATTAAAACAGAATCATTGAAATTATTTACAAAAAGATAATAATGAACAAAAAAAGAATCGGGCTATGGATCTATTTGAAACCGTTTAAGGCTTTTAGATAAAGATCCCTAGTTTACAGTTATACAAGGGACGATATCCTACGAGCAATGAAAAAAGGAGAAGTTACTCTCATGGTCTTCGCTGACTTCAGCAAAGCGTTTGACACTATGTGTTTAAAAACAACGATCCACAAGTTCAATAAGCTAGGATTTTCGAAAACCTTTTTAAAGTGGCTACTTTGTTATTTATCTGAGCGAAAACAATTTGTGCAAGTAGACGACAAGCAATCTACTAGCAAATCAGCCAATTTTGGCATCCCACAAGGCTCCATTTTGGGACCAATGATCTTTAACCTATATGTTTCTGACCTAATAGATAACATACCATCAACAACCAAGTGCGCCCAATACGCTGATGATTCCACCCTCTACAACCACTGCGCAGCTCGAAATCTGGCCTCTAGCGAAACAGAAATGAATAATACACTCTTTCAGTTCTCAAACTGGTCGCAGGAATCCAACCTGGCTCTGAACTCCACCAAAACCAAGTATATGCTTCTCTCAACCAGCCAGATGTCATCTTACCATGGCCTTTCAACACGCTCCTTGTACCTAACTGCACAAAATAAAGTCCTAGAACGTGTGAAGTCCATTAAGCTACTCGGCCTCCACTTGAACGAGTACTTGAAATGGAATGATCATGTCCAGCATCTAGCATCCTCTTGTTACGGGACCTTAGCCTGCCTGAGGAAAATTAAGAACTTTACTCCTTACAAATTGAGAAAGCAGTTAGCTGAGAGTCTCGTCCTTTCTCGTCTTTTACCCTTTTGACGGAACATCTTCTAAAGCGATTACAGCGCATACAGTACTCTGCTGCCAGTTTTGTAACCGGTCGTTACACTAATAGTATAGATACTATCATTAAACTTGGCTGGCTACCAATGCGGGAGCGTAGAGACTGGCATCTCCTGAAGAGTACCCACAAAGCCCTCTATAGTAGCACCTGGCCTAAGTCACTGCACTTAGAACGCGTTAATCATACAAGAACTTTGCGTTCTAGCAGCACAACACCTTTCAGGACTGTGCTGCCACATTATTCAACTCACTTCCAGCTGAGATTAAATCGTGTACAGATCCCGGAACTTTTTCTAGTGAAACTTTTTTACTTCTTAGAAACTTCTGTATGAACAACAATAATTAATTAATTAATCATCTAGATCCTTCGAACATGTACTATTTCACCTTTCTTATCTACTATAAATTTGTATTCATACTTTTATTGATTCCATGTAAATTAGAAATTTTAGATAGGACTTATCAGATGAAGAGCCATTTTTGTGGAAATTCTGATAATAAATCGTTATTATTATTATTATTATTATTACAAGATAACAATGTCAATTATATATTAATATCAATTACAAGTAGTTGATAAGGTAAATCATAGAGTTACAACTATTTTTACAATGATAGTTTTTACAAAGATAAAGGATGATATAGAGAGTTAAGGTTAAGTTGAAAATATTCTTTTTATTCTTACATCAAGGAATGTATATAAAAAGGCTAAGAATTTAAGAAAAATAATTTCGGCTTATATTTAAAAGTTCTGAAAGATTTAGTAGATTTCAATTTTAGAATAAGGCTATATTAAGAGACAGTATGCTTTCTGTAGTTCGTTCTACAACATAAAATGTACAATTGTTTTGAATTTCTTGTATAATTATGCTTATGTGTCTTATAATTTGTTATGAATAATTAGCAAATGTCTTTGATAAATGTCCTATACAATTATATTGCCAATTTAATGTATATCTGACCATTTTATGGTTAACATATGATGAACACCCATATTCTATGAACCTGCAGGGTATCTGTTAAGTATTAACGCAGGAAAACAGACTATTTAGTGTTTTTGCTGTAAGTCTTCTTCTGTTAACAATAACTGTACATATAAAAGGATAATAATATATCATGCACTACAAAACGGTGTTAAATATATAATGTCCAGGGGCCGCTAACCCTGGGTTAAAAATCGTTAACCTTGGGTTAGCTATTTCTGGGTTAATTTGGCGTTGGTCAAAGGTCGATTAGCGGTGCGTATTAAATATATAATGTCCAGGGGCCGGTTGTTCAAAATCGGGTTAACTTAATCCAGGATTAGCGCTAACCCTGGGTTAAAAATCCTTAACCTTGGGTTAGCTATTCCTGGGTTAATTTGGCGTTGGTCAAAGGTCGATTAGCGGTGCGGTTAGTTAACCCTGGGTTAAGATATTTAATCCAAGATTAAATCTATGTTTTTCGTCAAAAAGAGACTGATAGTCGTGCGGGAGAAAATTGTTTGACGAAAATGAAGCTATATGAAATTAAACAATTCAGACATGAATTTAAGCATTTTAGAAAGTTCCGAGATAAAATAATAAATGAGAAATAGAACATATAAAATTAATTTTGCTCATTATAAGCCATACATTTTGGGATTTTAGGCAGTGCTTGAATAATTAAATTTGAGAACAAAATTAGACTAATGGCAGCCAATCAAATGAAATTCCTTTGTCAACGCATGCGTGTTGCAGAAGATTCTAACAAAACATGAAAATAGAAAAGAAGTCTGCAGCCAACCAGTTCAAATCTCTCGCGAGGTAATTCATTTTACTCTGCAAAATCTTGTTTACGGTTTATACCAAACTATATATTTTGAAAACCATTTTAATATAGCTTTTGTATAGACGTAGTTTAATATTTTTTTGTAAAATTGGCTGAAGTCGTTTCACAGTAACTATGATGTCCATGCTTAGACCAAGGAAATCTTAAATAACTGTTCGGATAGAAAGTTGTCGTGTCTTTAATGTTCGTATAATTTAATGCCAGCATGTAGGTAAATCAATTCAATAGGCAATATAGCATTCCCATACTTAGAATGGTTTGTTTGAGGTTGGTTTTCATCCATAAAATCTTTGTACACTGTTTGTTTCACCGAGATTTTTATGTGTTTACGTGTTTTCCACTCCTTTCGACGTCCATTTTGAGTTAATCGGCCGATTAGCAAGTTAACCCACCTAGCAACGTGGGTTAAATTAACCCGCTTTTAATCGTGGGTTAAGACTAATCGAGCTTTGTACAACGCAAAATAACCCTGGGTTAAAAGTTAACCCTGGGTTAGGAAATTTTAACCCTGAGTTAGCGTTAATCGCCTTTTGAACAACCGGCCCCAGGTATATAAAACAAAATGGCAATCTATACGTTGTCATGTCTTGTTAGGTGAAAGCAATTAAATCTAGTTTTGCATTGTACATTTTGTACTTTAAATCATTAAACCGGTGATTAACACAGCCAAACAGTCATCTCCCCAGACATGCCTGAGCGAACACGAACCAGATAACTTTAAGCAAACAGGTTTTACTTTTGTAAGATACTGTATGATGGCCTAAGATACTGTATGATATCTTAAGATACTGTATGATATCCTAAAATGATATCCTAAGATACGGCATGATATCTTAAGATACTGTATGATATCCTATAATGATATCCTAAGATACTGTATGATATCCTAAGATACTGTATGATATCTTAAGATACTGTATGATATCCTAAAATGATATCCTATAAGATACGGCATGATATCCTAAGATACTGTATGATATCCTAAAATGATATCCTAAGATACTGTATGATATCCTAAGATACTGTATGATATCCTAAAATGATATCCTAAGATACTGTATGATATCTTAAGATACTGTATGATATCCTAAAATGATATCCTAAGATACGGCATGATATCCTAAGATATTGCATGATATCCTGAAATAAGGAAGATAAAAATAAGGAAGATAAATTCCACTCCTCCCTCTACCTCTTTCTCTAACCCTAACTCTCTAAGTCTAACACTAATTTATTAACTCTAACACTTGTTCTACTTTTAACCCTAACACCCTAACCCACGATCTAACTCCAACCCTTTCTCTAACCTTAACCCTAACTCTGATACTTACGCTAAAAATAGAAATTTTCAAAACCATATATCTGTTGTCTTTGCATGGGCGGGGAGCGCCCCGATATCTCATGACTTATGACTTATGATTTATGATTTATGACTTATGAGTTATGACTAATGACTAATGACTAATGACTAATGACTAATGACTTATGACTTATTGCTTATGACTTATGACTAATGACTTATGACTTATGACTAATGACGTATGACGTATGACTAATGACATATGACATATGACTTATGACTTATGACTTGTGACTTGTGACTTGTGACATATGACTTATGACTAATGACTAATGACTAATTAATGACTAATGACTTATGACTTATGACTTATGACTAATGACTATTACTATAGTCATAGACTATCAACGCATGATATTAGTCACAAGTCACAAGTCACAAGTCGCAAGTCGCAAGTCACAAGTCACAAGTCGCAAGTCACAAGTCACAAGTCACAAGTCACAAGTCACAAGTCCAAGTCACAAGTCAAAAGTCACAAGTCACAAGTCACACGTCACACGTCACACGTCACACGTCGCAAGTCGCAAGTCGCAAGTCACAAGTCGCAAGTCACAAGTCACAAGTCACAAGTCACAAGTCACAAGTCCAAGTCACAAGTCAAAAGTCACAAGTCACACGTCACACGTCACACGTCACACGTCGCAAGTCGCAAGTCGCAAGTCACAAGTCACAAGTCACAAGTCACAAGTCAAAAGTCAAAAGTCAAAAGTCACACGTCACACGTCACACGTCACACGTCACACGTCACACGTCACACGTCACACGTCACACGTCACACGTCACACGTCATACGTCACACGTCACACGTCACACGTCACACGTCACACGTCAAAAGTCACACGTCACACGTCACACGTCACACGTCACACGTCACACGTCACACGTCATAAGTCATAAGTCATAAGTCATAAGTCATTAGTCATTAGTCATTAGTCATTAGTCATAAGTCATAAGTCATAAGTCATTAGTCATAAGATATCGGGGCGCTCCCCGCCCATGCAAAGACAACAGATATATGGTTTTGAAAATTTCTATTTTTAGCCATAAGTCATAAGTCATACGTCATACGTCATACGTCATACGTCATACGTCGTAAGTCATAAGTCATAAGTCATAAGTCATAAGTCATAAGTCATAAGTCATAAGTCATAACTCATAAGTCATAAGTCATTAGTCATAAGATATCGGGGCGCTCCCCGCTCATGCAAAGACAACAGATATATGGTTTTGAAAATTTCTATTTTTAGCCATAAGTCATAAGTCATACGTCATACGTCATTAGTCATTAGTCATAAGTCATAAGTCATAAGTCATAAGTCATTAGTCATTAGTCATAAGTCATAAGTCATAAGTCATAAGTCATAAGTCATAAGTCATAAGTCATAAGTCATAAGTCATAAGTCATAAGTCAGATGTCATTAGTCATAAGTCATAAGTCATAAGTCATAAGTCATAAGTCATAAGTCATAAGTCAGATGTCATAAGTCATAAGTCATAAGTCATAAGTCATAAGTCATAAGTCATAAGTCATAAGTCATAAGTCATAAGTCATAAGTCATAAGTCATAAGTCATAAGTCATAAGTCATAAGTCATAAGTCATAGGTCATTAGTCATAAGTCATAAGTCATTAGTCATAAATCATAAGTCATTAGTCATAAGTCATAAGATATCGCGGCGCTCCCCGCCCATGCAAAGACAACAGATATGTATTTTTAGCGTAAGTATCAGAGTTAGGGTTAGGTTAGAGAAAGGGTTGGAGTTAGATATCGAGGGTTAGGGTTAAAAGTAGAACAAGTGTTAGAGTTAATAAATTAGTGTTAGAGAGTTAGGGTTAGAGAAAGAGGTAGAGGGAGAAGTGGAATTTATCTTCCTTATTTTTATCTTCCTTATTTCAGGATATCATGCAATATCTTAGGATATCATGCCGTATCTTAGGATATCATTTTAGGATATCATACAGTATCTTAAGATATCATACAGTATCTTAGGATATCATTTTCGGATATCATACAGTATATTAGGATATCATACAGTATCTTAGGATATCATTTTAGGATATCATACAGTATCGTACTTAGGATATCATGCCGTGTCTTATAGGATATCATTTTAGGATATCATACAGTATCTTAAGATAGCATACAGTATCTTAGGATATCATACAGTATCTTAGGATATCATTTTAGGATATCATACAGTATCTTAGGATATCATGCCGTATCTTAGGATATCATTTTAGGATATCATACCGTATCTTAAGATATCATACAGTATCTTAGGATATCATTTTAGGATATCATACCGTATCTTAAGATATCATACAGTATCTTAGGATATCATACAGTATCTTAGGATATCAAAATAGGATATCATATACAGTATCTTAGGATATCATGCCGTATCTTAGGATATCATTTTAGGATATCATACAGTATCTTAAGATATCATACAGTATCTTAGGATATCATTTTAGGATATCATACAGTATCTTAAGATATCATACAGTATCTTAGGATATCATACAGTATCTTACAAAAGTAAAACCTGTTTGCTTAAAGTTATCTGCAGGTTCGTGTTCGCTCGAGCATGTTTGGGGAGATGACTGTTTGGCTGTGTTAATCGCCAGGGGCGCCGGAAGGTAGCCGAAGCGGCGGGGGCAGCCCCATGAAAAGGGCACGAGCGCCTGAAATTTTTAAATCTACACTCTCTGAAATGCCATTTCCTGCATTTTGAGTGGAGATTTTACGTAATTCTGAATATTATAAAACGCAATATAAAATACACAAAAGGTTGAAAGTCTACACATTTTTCAGACTATACACATATAAATCATACATCCAGATTTCCAGTTCGTGTAAACCTATAAAGGAACTGTATATTTCCAGTTAATATAAACCTATGAGGGCTAGTCCGGTCACAATAATAATAATTTATTCATTACAATGCACTTTATTGTGAAAAAGGGCAACCGGTTGCCCCCGCGTGCCCCCGTACTATAAGGGCAGCGGGGGCAGCTGACCCCGCTGCCCCCGTGGCTCCGGCGCCCCTGTTAATCACCGGTTTAATGATTTAAAGTACAAAATGTACTATGCAAAACTAGATTTAATTGCTTTCACCTAACAAGACATGGCAACGTATAGAATTATGTTAGCTTTCTCTTTTAAATTTCTCGTATATATGTCTTGCGGATTTTACATAGTGTAATGTTAAATGTATTGTTGGTAATAAAATGAAAGCTTTGACTTAGAGTTACGTTTATATATTCGCTTCGCAAACATGTATTTGTAAGACCTTAGCTGTGCCGATTAAACTTTAAGATCCTCTCGTTTTAGAAAGCTATATTTCTGCTTGTTCTTACTTCGCATAAGGCAATAATATTTTACTAGGTTAAGTGTCGCTATATTAGTTGTCTAAGCCGTTTCATATAAGGTGATATTAGATACGAGAATATATTTATTCGTTGTCGAAACGGACTGTGTTTGGAACACGACGCTTGGCAAAATATATAGGAACGCTTAGTTATTGTGATAAAAAGCGTAAGGATTAACTCTTTTTGTGACGAAAATGCTGAGCTCAGCTTAATGACTGTTTTGCCCAAACGCGCCTAAACATAATTAATGTTTACGTTAATGATGTTGCACACTCTCGCACACTCTCACACACTCTCGCACACTCTCAAAAATAAGGGTTGATCGGTACCTATAATACTACTAACAAGCTTTCTAAGGATTAAACGACATGTAGTATATTAATTTGCAAGATTGTTTCACTTTATCATAGTATCAACTGATCTCGCTTTAACGATAAATAAAAGTTGTTGAGAAGCTGAAACATGTTTTTGAAACAAACAAAAGTGATCACTTGCTGCTATTTTCGAAAATTTGAAGCTCAAAATGACGATCTGTTGAGCTAACTGTTAAAAATATGCATTTTTCAACTTTCGAGCAGTGTTTTTCCTATTCTTTCATTAGGAAATTCGACGAGTAACACTTGCCAGACACGCACCAGAGCAATATGCGTGGCACGTGGAGTTGTGTCAGCGTGGACAATTTAATTCTGTCTGGTTGCCGTGACCTCATTGTGTAAACTGGCCAAACATAGTCTGTGTTTCGAGTACATGAGAGTGATGAGACACGCTCAAAGAAAACAACACTTTAAAGCAGCAATGTTAAACTGTGCATATAATTTATGGAACTTCTTTGTCTTGGGAACTGTCACATTTATGATTTAACTAGAAATACATTCATGTAGAACCCCCTCGCCCATTAGAACCAAGCAATTAAACTCCCCAAAAGTTATTGTAACATGTTACAAGTTATTGTAGCATATGTTTCTTGTTCTATAACGTATTTGAATTAATAGTAAAATACTTTTTAAGATTAATCAATGTTGTATTGACCACACAGGATGACCTACGCATTTTCAAATCCACAAACTATACTAGAAATACATGCATGCAGAATCCCCTCGCCCATTTGAACCGAACAATTTACTCCCCAAAAGTTATTGTAATATGAAGTACTCGATCGACCCCTGTAACGATGGTAACACGCAACACTATATATTTCTTTTATTTTAATTTGTAAAAAATATTGATATTTTGTACTTTTAACTAGAAAATTATCATTTATCAATTGTCCAACTATATAAAGTGGGTATGCTATTATGTACTCTTTTAGCTTTGATTTACTGTAACATTCAACCTTAGACGTTCACAAAACGTTTCGAAATTTTCATAAAACTTCAACTGCTTTTCGAGCAGTATTTTTGTACTTCAGCACTTGCTTTTGAAATGAAGTTTTTGAGATTTAATAAGTTTTTTTATTTTTCTATAACGTATTCGAATCAATAGATCAATCAATGTTATATTGACCACCCAGGATGATCTACGCATTTTCAAATTCACAAACTATATTGTATGCTATATACTGTACCCGTTTAAAACGCTCCTTTTTCGGTCTTTCGACTTTTTTTCTTCTTGTGGATTTGTTCCTCTAAATACTTTATCTTGTTGCGGATACTTTTTTATTGTATTTATTATGTCCTGATTCCTGAGTATTATAAAATGAGTGCAAAACTATTGTTGAAAAGAGTTTGCAAAATGACAGTCTTCTTTTGATCTGAACTAAGTCAAAGTCCTCTCCAAAGACTTTATTTGTCTGTATTTTTCCCGACTCCTAAGTTTTCTCTCGGCCTAAAGTTCCATAGTACCGCTCCACTGTAACTGGAACTATTTTTCAGGTAATTGGTGTGAGGATGCGGCAGAGCTAATTTGTCACTGGTGTCTCTCAACGTATAATTCGTAATGCTACTGCGATCAGTAAACATCTGTGCGAGATAATCTGGCGCTAAGCCATTTAAAGATTTATACACCATGGTAGCCTTGGCAGTTTTGCGCTGAGATTTCAGATCTTTCCATCCAAGTTTTTCCAATAGATAATCGACACTTGTTTCACAACTAGCTGAAGTTAACACCCTGGCACCACGATTTTGAAGTTTTTGTAATCTATCCGCCAGGGTACTGCCACAGCTATCCCAGACTACGGAACAATAGTCGTAATAAGGTTGAACCAGACTATTGAATATAATTTGCAATGTAAAGGAATTAACAAATGGCTTTACTCGCTTTAGAGCACCTATACCAGAGGCAACTTTTTTACACAGTTTATCAATGTGAACATTCCAGGACAAGTTCTCGTCAATATGCATACCAAGTGATTTTGTATGAGACACTTGTTTAACTGGAATGTTATTAAGTGCCAAACATTGGCGCTTTGACGAGAGCCAATTAATATGAATTCTGTTTTAATCTGGTTTAGAGTAAGTCTATTCGCTGTCAACCATTCACTGACACTAACAAGATCTTCATTAAAATTGTGATTAATGTCATCAATATTATTACTTGAGTATGTCAAGTGAGTGTCATCAGCAAACATTCGTGCACGGGAATGCGACAAGCAATTAGGAAGGTCATTTATATAGATTAGGAATAGAAGTGGACCCAATATAGTACTTTGGGGAACTCCACACTGAATAAATCGATTATTAGACGAGAGATGACCGTTGACATAGCATCTCTGTTTACGTTGACTTAGATATGATCGAAACCAATTTCCCGCGATTCCATTAACTCCATAAGTATTTAGTTTGCCTAATAGTATCCCATGATCCACGGTGTCAAATGCTTTCTTGAGGTCTAAAAACATAACGGCATTTACATTCCCAGAATCAATATTAATTATAAGCCCATTCGTTAGTGGCCTCAAGACGAGCAGTGACAGTAGAATGCAGTCCACGAAACCCTGACTGGCAATTAGTTAACAGATTATTTTCAGAAAAGAATAGAGACAACTGATTGTAAATTATTCTTTCGAAAACCTTTGCCACTACAGGATCGATGGAAATTGGATTATAGTTGTCAGGGCAATTATGTTTTCCACGTTTATGAATGGGAATAACTTTCGCGTCTTTTCGCGACATTTTAAATACTCAAGATAACATCGATTGCCTTCACTTACTTCGTTAGCAAGCATCGAGCCAATGTTAGAGAAATAATCGTTGAAAGCATTAGCGATTTTACCCGAATCATAAATTAAGTCACCATCAATCTTAATTTCATTTATATAAGAACCTTTCTGGTTTTTGGAAGTAAGCTCGTTAATAATGCTCCACGTCTTCTTCGGATTGCTTTTATTTGTTAGTAAAGTATTTTTGAAATAAGTTTCTTTCGCCCGAAATATATTCTGATTAACAGAAATACGCATTTTTTTTAAATAAAAGCCAGTCTAGGGGATCGTTGGAACGAATCGCTTTGATTTTTTGAATGTCCCTTTTGTGCATTTCATCCTTGAGTTGTGACGAAATCCAAGGCGATTTAGAGGCCTTAACTCGTTTTGTGCGGAGTGGAGCATGTTATCAACAACAGAATTAAATATGGTTTTCCAAGCATGCCACATATCGTTAGACTCCATATGGTTTGACTTCCAATATCATGTCGAAATTTTAAAGAATCGAAGTTTTTAAAACTTCTATAATTTACTGTAGTATGACCCCTTGTCGGCATACCAATTGAAAGTTTGCGATACGCATAAATAAGACTGTGGTCGCTTATACTAACGTGAGAGACACCAGCGCAAACAACTTTATAAGCGTAGAAGAAGAGCTCGTAATTCGAGTGGGCTCTTCTGTCAACTGAGTAAGATTAAATAAATTTGCAATATCCATGAGTAACCTCGAACCATGATCTAAGACTGTAGAGCTCAGATCACAGTTCAGGTCACCCAAAAGATAGAACTCAATATTTTCGGCATCAAGTCTACTAAGAAGTGACTCAAAGTGATTGAGCTTTTCAACAGGTGAACTTGGCGGCCTATACCAAGTTAATATAAGGAAAGGTTTCGATCTAGGTTTGCTAATTGAAATACATAAATTTTCCAGTTGGTCAACTGACAAATCATGTCGTATGGAAAAATTAATGCAATTACGAATATAAAATTAAGCAAACACCACCACCGTTGAAATCTCTGTCACGACGAACAATTGCGTAACCATGTAATATGTACTTCGTTGTCACTTATAGTAGCATCAAGCCTTGTTTCATTAATAGCCAATACATCGATCTCATTATTGACTAGAAGTATTCTAAGCTCATCGATATGTTTGACTAAACTAGTTATGTTTAAAGACGCTAATTTACAACCGCTTCTTTTAGGTAAAAGGTTGTATCCGTTTAAACTACTATAAAGCTGAGGAGATTGCAAGTTTAGTTATGTTAGGCCCGTTTCAGACGCCGCTCCACTCATGCGGTATTTTTGGATACTGTAATTTTGTATTTTTGGATACTGTAATTTAAATACGTTTGAAGACGAAAAAATGTGATAAATCGAGAAGAGGCGAGACATTGCATCGGAGCGATAATTGAGCAAAACATCGATTCTACAAATATCGAAGATAAACACACTGCACTACTTCAAAACCTGACGAAACTGGGTTGGATTATTCTTTAGTCAACTATCATTATGTTCAAGTACAACTTGTGGATAATATTTGCAAGGCTCGATGATAAAAAGCAAATAAAACGGCAAAATATGGCTGAAATCGTATTTTGGCGGGGAGTAAGTGAAATGAACTGTATTATATCTCAACAAAACAATATCAACCCTCATTAAATCTATTAGTACTATATTGAAATGAGTATAGTTTTTTATCCGCCTATGACCAAAATATTTAGGAAATAAGAAAACATAGCCTTTCTAAGGTGTATGAAGTTATGTGATGTATAATTAGCAGTTGACCTGGGATGGTGCATAGTCATTTTCTTGTAAAACATTGTACCAAGACCCATTTTACTCTTCAATGACCACCCCTAAAAGTAACCATTGTAAACACTATAAGCACTTCAGAATGTCTGTAGCTTTGATGGTTTAGGAGATAGAGCTACGTCGACAGTGTCGTTTCTGGGTGTAGTCATTTTCGGGCATTTCGCACCGGATTCGGGTTTTGGCACATACACTGTATGCCAATGTTGTCCGTCATGGACATTTTACCCTAAAACAGTTGAGATTATCTGTCCTAAATGAAATGCATACAAACTTATATACAGGTCATAGACTACATGTCTCGAGTGTATTTTGAAGGAGAATGTCCTGTTATCTGTTTCAGAACAACCTTGTTTATCAAAGCTAAGCAGTGGATGTTCACTCCTTCGAACTTTCAAATCCGGTTTCCAACGTTATGAAGCCAAAACAACCGGAATTTTTTCCTCAAAATACTTCTCGTGTGCTTCTATCCATGTGATAAGAAAATTGGACAGATCAGAAACGTGTAAAAGGACAGAAACGCGAAAGCTATGATGCTGTAATACAAATCTATAGTAAACTGGGACCTCTGAGTCGGGTGGCGGCAATTATTCACGTCCGGCTTCACTTTTCAACAATAGATGCGTTATCCAGTCTATATCCAGATCAGTGATTCATCTGCACACACAGTGGGGCACTTTGCATAGGATAAAATTTGTCGTTATTATATTGCATTACACTTACTGCATGGAAAATAAGTATAAATTGCATGTATTGACAATTAAGTAACGAATTTCAAAACGCTTTAAAACAAACACCGAAGTGGGATTTTCGGACAACTATTTGTGGACTTATTTAGGTAACTGGAATTGAAATAACTCGTGTTGGGAGCTGTAACTTGTGATACTGATTGCCAATGATTGAAGGTCGATCTCAAAAAATATTTAGCTGGTCTCGCTTACTATCGCGTGCAATTTCACTGGCCTACGACCACTCCACACTTACGCCCCCACTAGTAGAAGCTGAATACGGAAAACTAGGCTTCCACTCCCCTCCCCCCCCCCTACAACAGCAATTTAACCGGGGGTTTTTTCATATGACGCAAATAGTCTGCGTTCTGTTTTGGCATCGTGCAAGGAGGGAGGAGGGGGCAGAAATAATTTGGGTACGGTCAGGGGAAGACTAAACGTCAAATGAGACAAGCGGAATCTGGGACCGCAAAAACGGACTAACGGAAAGCGTTGTGGCGATTTGATTTTTGCTCCGTCAATAACTGCGTTGTCGCGCTTAGCATTACCTTTTAAATAAATAAGACAATTTTGCTCTTAGGAATGACTTTATTACATGCATACATACATACATTATTGAGCTCACTCCCCGTTGGGGCTTTTCAGTCGAACTCAAGACTCAGAAGTGAAAGGCGCTTGTCCTGACGACTGCATCACCGAAGCCCCATTCATCTCACTCCTATTCATCTCATACAGTTTATCTTAATTAAATATTATGGTATCTCTCATAGTGCAGTCAATGCTCCACCTACCCATCCAGGGGCAAGCTGAGTCAAGAGAAACACTACGACAGGAAACTTATATTCGCCTGTATAAACAATTACTGAAGGGCACATAATACGTTGAAGCCAGCTGTAAAATTGTTTTGACTCTTTGAACTTGGATTTTTCATGTTGATTCATGGCAAAAAAACTATTTAGACATGGTACGTGTCTTTGTTCTGAGTCCGCATCATCTTCAAGATCGCCCTCATAGCCAGAGTCACCATTATATTGTCCAGGGTAAAAGGGTAATTTTTCTGTTATCAGTTGCCTTGAACAGTCTTCAAATATTTTGGGATGAAAATGGAAGACTCCATCCAGTAGTTCTAGTGCCTCCGGTTGTTGTTCCTCCGACGGAAATAGGACAGCACAAATTCGATGCCTTTGGTCGCCTATAATGAAACAAATGTGTTCACAAATTTTCTGGCGTTAGAAAGTTCAGGTTTAGCATCAAGGTTAGGATACTGGTTATTGGATTATTAGGATAAAAGTCAAAGTAAGGCCTAAAGTTAGGTAAGACCGTTTTTTCGGTAAACATTGAAAACATTATGACATGTCACTCACCACTTCGCATACCCAAGCGAGACGCTTCACTTCTCATGTAAGTGAGAATTTCCAGAGAACGACAAAAACCTTGTAAGCTTCTCACATTACCAGAAAATGGGTCCAAGCCATGAGGATGAAAAACTCCGCAGTTCCACATTGGGGGTGCATCCTCCTTAAAGTAACATGACCTTTCAAAATACAAAAGAAAAGTAAGCAAATAATAGCAAATTAAACCTATATTCGCAAAACCATATACTTGTGCCCAAAATAGAAGATACCGTTGTTTGGGTCAGAACTACCAGACACAAACTATGGCATCTTATTGTAGAATACTACTTACACTGGACCTCCACGTTTGAGATATCGTTTTCTGGTAGTTCAGACACAAACCACGGTAACTTATTGTAGAATACTACTTACACTAGACCCCAACGTTTGAGATATCTTTTCAGGTACTTCAGACACAAATCACGGCAGCTTATTATAGAATGCTATCTACACTGGACCCCAACGTTTGAGATCTTTTCCAGATAGAGTAGAGCAGATACAAACCACGGTAGCTTATTGAAGAATAATAAAACCTACATGGGACGACCCCCACGTTTGAGACATAACAAATGTGTACTTACCACTTTTCTGGATCTGACCACAGTGCCATTGGCCCCTCGTTTGTCAGCTCAAAATTTATACCCAAATCAAAATATCTCTGTATACGGGTCTTCCAAAACCACTTTGTATTTAGCAATGTCTAGAAAGAAATAGAAACTTAGATCTGCTCAAAGTTATGTCTTATAATACCAAATTGTTAGCCATTAACGCGCAAAAATTTTCAATGTAAAGTAAAGAGTATTTTAAATTTTATCCGGCGGATAGCGAGTTAAACGGTGGATAGCGACTTAAACGCCTTTCGTACAACCGGCCCCTGCAAACAACTTGTGCAAATATATTTGCCAAATAACTAATGCAAAAATGGTCTGAGCCTGCGCATTGCCCAAAGCCGTTGTTCAGCTGCAAATGATCTGGGGCCGGTTGTATAAAAAAGTAGTTAAAGTTAATTATAGTTAGTGCAAAAGTTAACCAATCAGAACCGCGAATTTTACAGTTAACTACTATTTAACTACAAAACGGGTAGTTAAAATGTAGTCAAGACTTTAATACAACCGGCCCCTGTTCATGCGCCTTAGCTTCGCTCTTTTAAACATGCCAGGACGGCTTGCTTATTTCGCTGAACTTTTGCGAATAAAGATTTTGTGCTTGCATGAGTTTAAAATGTGCAAAAAATAGCCAAAATTGTGGAAAACATATTTCACTACTAAAGAAATGATATGGTTGTGATGGAAAACTTTTTGCAGCTGAACAACAAAAAATTTACGTCGCGTTTAAGGCAAAAAACAACGACATACTTTATAGGAACTTTTTACTTGTTGAGCTTTTCCTTATGATATCTTTCATGAAGTAAATGAATTATTGAACTAGTCAGTGGCTCGCAGATCAATTCGACATCGGATATTTTGCTCAACCTCGTCCAATAATTGTATAATGCCTGGCATTTAATAGTCATTAAAATAGCAAACTTATTCTTACATTCCAATATTGGCAGACTAGCATGAATCGTAAAATAACTCGTATCGGCAGGTGTAAAAGGATTTCATTCAGAATCTCTGCAGGTAGTAGTTCCTGCAACGTAAAAACAAGTCATATTATATAGGTATGTAGTACGGCAATACTTTGCAGGTTTCGCACACCGAGAGATGCTTCCTTTTAACAGTTAGGGTTGGGATAAGGATTGTAAAGATTTGGAATGAGTTAAGAGTAAGAAATCACTGTATTAAACTGTGGAAATTGAGCCAATTATTGAAACATCCATAATTCTTTAATGCATACATCAATACTGACCTGATTCTCAACAGTCTGGTTACTGTGAGGAGGAGAAAAAGGATCAGCAGGGTGTCCAGTTTGTTCCACGCGGTAGGATTTTTGACTAGTTTCTGGTTCCAAAGCTGCAACAGCTTCTTGAAATGGAACATTGCCAAGATTGTTTTGAGCTGGAAATTTTTAAATATTTATTTATTTATTGGGTACAATTCCCTAAGTACTCATAGTAAACCTGTGTTGTTGCATGGAAGCACTCTTTTCACATGTGACTGGAATTACACCAGTCTCAGAGTTGCAAGGTATATCTTGACAGGGTGGGTTGGGTTTAACCCCTAACTGGCCCTTCCATCGTAGCTGTGCTCCGTGATGGCGAGCAAAAGGTGGCTGCCATATGCGCCCTAGAAAGTCTTCGACTTGGTCACGTGGAGCTGTGTCATTCGCAATTCAGCTTAGCTCTCAGCTGCAAGTAAGGATAATAAGCACCACTGCTTACTTACTTACCTACTTACATTACTTACTACTTTTATGCACAAAACATTTTCCCTGCCTTTGTTCACTTTCAGGAAACAATGTTGCCCACCTTCGGGAAACATGGCTAGGAAACAATGTTTCCTGGTTTGTCCACCTTCGAGAAATACGGCTAGGAAACAATGTTTCCCGGTTTGTCCACCTTCGAGAACAGACAGTGGTAAAATGTTACCTATACCTGAGGCCGGTTGTACGAAAGGCGTTTAGCTTAAACGGTGTTTAGCCGCTATCCAGCGGATACATTTCCTATCCGGCGGTTAGTTAACCAGTAGATAAAATTGCGTTGTACGAAGCCCGTTTCTAATAGCACCACGTTTAACTCTCCGTCGGATAACCTTAAAATTAACCGGAGAAAAACGGATTTTCCTGAAATTTCTTACCTCTACATTTCTTACCTCTACAATCCGAGTAGTCTAGGACATGTATAGGAGTTTGTATGCGTTTCATTTACCACAGGCAATCTCAACTGTTTTAGGGTAAAATGACCATGGCGGTCAACATGGCATATGTGCCAAAACCTGAATCCGGGACGAAAGTCCTGAAAATGACCCCGCCCTGAAACGCCAGTGCCGACATAGCTCTAACTTCAGAAAAGCAGAAGCGACAGCCTTTCTGAAGTGCTTATAGTGTTTAGAAGGTTGCTTTTAGGGGTAGTTATTGGAAGGAAAAAATTGTCTAAGTATAATATTTTACAAGAAAATGACCATGCACCACCCCAGGTCAACTGCTAATTATCCATGAAATCACTAATATACCTGGCAGAGATTAAATTTTCTTATTTCCTAACAATTTTTATCATGGGATGAAAAACTATGCTTAATTTAATATAATTATTGTAGATTTCATAAGGATTGACATTGTTTTGTTTAAATATAATACATTTTATTTCACTTACCCCCCACCAAAACACGCCCGTCTTGTTTGCTTTTTATCGCCGAGTCTCGCAAGTATCATCCAATTGTTGTACTTTTACATAATGATAGATGGCTAAAGAAGATTTCAACCAAGTTTCGTCAAGTTTTGAAGCAGTGCAGTGTATTTTATCTTATTATATCTTACTATATATATTATATTTATTGTATTTTTATGATTTATGAAAAAAACAATAGAAAATACGTAAATATTTATTGATTTTTCATAAATCATAAAAATACAATAAATATAATACATTTACTGGGTTCTGTGGTGGCGAACCAGCGTTTCGTGAAAATATTGCCCCCCCCCCTGTCAAGTAGCCCACGAGGAGTTTTCGCGAAGATTGCGCGTGACTTTCAAATTATTTTTAAACTTGTGTCTTTGATTCTGATCCTAAATTTGTTATGGGAGGTTTTTTCCTTTCAAGTTGGACTATACTACTCTAGTTTTTCGATTGGGACTATTCTACAATGAAGTACTCTTGGATACTGTAATCTAAATACATATGAAGACGAAGAAGTGGCATTTATCGGGAAGAGAAACGGCGAGGCATTGCAATGGCCGCTATTTGACGAAATATCGAAGGACACAATATCGAAGATAAAATACACTGCACTGCTTCAAAACTTGACGAAACTTGGTTGAAATCTTCTTTAGCCATCTATCATTATGTAAAAGTACAACAATTGGATGATACTTATCGATAAAAAGCAAACAAGACGGCAAAATATGGCTGAAATCGTGTTTTGGTGGGGGGTAAGTGAAATAAAATGTATTATATTTAAACAAAACAATGTCAATCCTTATGAAATCTACAATAATTATATTAAATTAAGCATAGTTTTTCATCCCATGATAAAAATTGTTAGGAAATAAGAAAATTTAATCTCTGCAAGGTATATTAGTGATTTCATGGATAATTAGCAGTTGACCTGGGGTGGTGCATGGTCATTTTCTTGTAAAATATTATACTTAGACAATTTTTTCCTTCCAATAACTACCCCTAAAAGCAACCTTCTAAACACTATAAGCACTTCAGAAAGGCTGTCGCTTCTGCTTTTCTGAAGTTAGAGCTATGTCGGCACTGGCGTTTCAGGGCGGGGTCATTTTCAGGACTTTCGTCCCGGATTCAGGTTTTGCCACATATGCCATGTTGACCGCCATGGTCATTTTACCCTAAAACATTTGAGATTGCCTGTGGTAAATGAAATGCATACAAACTCCTATACAGGTCCTAGACTAGAGGTGAAATCCACAAAGCTTTCAAACTATTATAAAATGCCAACGTTCTCGTTTAGTCGTTGCAGTAAGTCTGCATTTCGTTTCAAAGACGTTCGGTTTCTTCGAAGACTTTTTATGCGACTGCAATAGCAAATACTGTAAGTTTCGTTGTCTTGTTTAAATTGATTCTGTTTTATACACTGCATGCACAGAAATTGTGAATGAATTTTAATATATTCTGAACATTTTGTTCCTTGCCCTTGCACTTCCTTGCACTAGATTCATGATTGTTTTAAGACCATTTTCTCCCAAGTTTTGATTGGCTCATGAATGCGATTAAGCAGCGAACGAAAAAATTTGGACTTTCGGCGTCTTGTCGTCTCACTTTTCTGTTTATAATTTGTATATTTGTTTGGCAGAGTTATTTGTATATACTTGTTTGGCAGAGTTAAGTCCACTAGGCACTAGTTTGTTGTTGGTTTTAATAACTGCTTGTTTTCAAAAGAAAGGAGAAAAAAGCCAGAATACTGAACCTTGTATAAACCGACTGACAACGGCATGAAAAGAGCCATGAATATAACAATGAATAATCTTGAGGAGTCAAAAGTAAGTTTTTAAGTTTCAGTTATTGGGTATAGAAAAGGCGGACTCTCGAACAGGATTTTTGCATTTTGATCACAATCAGACCCTCTTCCATGCGAAATATTCACTGTTTTTCTTGACTGCACTTCGAATTTATCCGCCGGATAGCGATTTAAACGGTCTCAAGACACCGTTTAAGTTTATCCACCGTTTATAACAAAATTTAACCGGTGGATAGCGCTAAACGGGCTTCGTACAACGCGATTTCTCGAGCGTTTAAATTTTATCCGGCGGATAGCGAGTTAAACGGTGGATAGCGACTTAAACGCCTTTCATACAACCGGCCCCTGTAGTATATGTATTTTATTTCTACAATAAAGGGAAGTTAACACATTAACTGGCAGTATCTTACCACTGACGACTAAAATCGTCTGGCGTTAGAAAGAATAAAATGCTAAAGTAGGGCGCATCTGGGCACATTGCCACCTAATGGGTTAACAGAGAATTAAGATTCACCTTCAGTTTATTAATGGTTAGCCTGTGTACAGACCTTATACATTGTGTAACTGGAATGATAACATTAGTCGCCCTCAAGTTATGCAAACAGTTGCTTCAATTGTCAGCTGGTCATAATTCAGCATGTTTTTGACAAAAAGGAATTGAAATGTATGCCATAGTTAAAGCAAACAGCAGCTAACAACACTCGAAGTATTCAAGAAATACATGATAATCCATAACCGTCTATTAAAAAGTAGCTGTCTAAATTCAAAAGTGGCTGCCCATATGACGGTTGGACGACCGCCTCGCTAAATAGCGACCATTGGTTGTGTAGGGATAACATTAATCGCTATGTGGTGTTGGTGCTTGCTTATTCATGCTGATGCAGCCACCAATTCCATCTGCGACAGTGGGCATATAATGAATATATTTCTTGATATCGTATTCAATGTTAATTCTTTGATACGGTTAAAAGTTGAAAAATAGATTTAGGCCTTTGAACATCATTTTTAACCCATTATAGCTGGTAATTCGTCCAGATGCGCCCTACTTTAGTATTTTACTCTGTATAACTCAAGACGATTTTACTCGTCAGTTGTAGGGAACTGCCAGTTAATGGTTGAACAAAACTATCTGTCAGTGTCTCTTGTTAACTCATTAGTTGGCAATGCGCCCAGATGTGTCCTACTTTAGTATTTTACTCTGTCTAACGCCAGACAATTTTAATTGTCAGTGGTAAGATACTGCCAGTTAATGGGTTAAACATAAAGGCTGTCTTGTGTATTCTATATTACTATTGGAATAGCATGTATTGTACACAAGTTAATATGATGGATCAGATCGATCAAGGCATGTTTGGGAATTGCTATTCACCAATGCTCCCCACAAAAACAATTTTTAAATCGTGTATTCATCCCAAAGAAACACAATTCCATTGTGATAGTTTTATCTTTACCTGTAAGTTGCCCACTTAGTTTTCCAGGAAGCTTCTGTGCGGCAAACGTCTGTCCGTCTGAGCCATGTTCTGTTGGCAAACTCTAAAATAAGTTAAGCGTAAGAAATCACTGTATAAAACTGTGGAAATTGAGCCAATTATTGAAACATCCATAATTATCTAATGCATACATGAATACTGACCTCATTCTCAACAGTCTGGTTACTGTGAGGAGGAGAAAAAGGATCAGCAGGGTGTCCAGTTTGTTCCACAGGGAATGATTTTTGACTAGTTTCTGGTTCCAAATCTGGAACAGTTTCTTGAAATGGAACATTGCCAAGATTGTTTTGAGCTGCAAATTTTTAAATATTATCTATTTATTTATTTGGTACAATTCCCGAAGTACTCATAGTAAACCTGTGTTGTTGGAAGCACTCTTTTCACATGTGACTGGAATTACACCACAGTCTCAGAGTTGCAAGGTATATGCACAAAACATTTCCCCTGCCTTTTGTCCACTTTCAGGAAACAATGTTGTCCACCTTCGAGAAACATGGTTAGGAAACAATGTTTCCTGGTTTGCCAACCTTCGAGAAACATGGCTAGGAAACAATGTTTCCTGGTTTGTCCACCTTCGAGAAACATGGCTAGGAAACAATGTTTCCTGGTTTGTCCACCTTCGAGAAACATGGCTAGGAAGCAATGTTTCCTGGTTTGTCCACCTTCGAGAACAGACAGTGGCAAAATGTTACCTACCTGTATTATATGTATTTTATTTCTACAATAAAGGGAAGTTAACCCATTAACTGGCAGTACCCTGCCACTGACGAGTAAAATCGTCTGGCGTTAGACAGAATAAAATGCTAAAGTAGGGCGCATCTGGGCACATTGCCACCTAATGGGTTAACAGAGAATTAAGATTCACTTCTGGTGTATTAATGGTTAGCCTATGTACAGACCTTATACATTGTGTAACTGGAATGATAATATTAGTCTCCCTCAAGGTATGCACGCAGTTGCTTCAAGGTTCCCACCCAGGATTCTCCCACCCCTTGGTGTCGAATTTCTTTTCAATCTTGTGTTGCATGCTTAGCTCGCCTCAATATTACTTGGTGTTGATGGCGTCAATATCCAAAGCGACAAGATCGTGGAGGTTACTCTGATGGCAGATTTGGTAACTAGCTTAGTTGTTTTTTGTGTTTTTTTTTATATAATTCTCTATCTCTGACGGATGACTAGTTGCTATTGGGGAGAGAGGAGGTACCAGGCTTGTAGCCAGGATGCCAAAACTGGCCATCCAAAAATACTGTGGGTGTGACCACCAATTTTCGTGGTGGGAGTAAAAAACACGACGCTTGAAATCAATTGTCAGATGGTCATAATTCAGCATGTTTTTGACAAAAAGAAATTGAAATGTATGCAATAATTAAAGCAAACAGCAGCTAACACCACTCAAAGTATTCAAGAAATACATGATAACAAAGTTATCAATTGTCAATTAAAGAAAATAGGCCGTCCATGACCGTCTATTAAAAAGTAGCTGTCTAAATTAAAAAGTGGCCGTCCATAGGACGGTTGTATAGGGATTACATTAATTGCTATGTGGTGTTGGTGCTTGATTATTCATGCTGATGCAGCCACCAATTCCATCTGCGACAGTGGGCATATAATGAATATATTTCTTGATATCGTATTCAATGTTAATTGTTTGATACGGTTAAAAGTTGAAAAATAGATTTAGGCCTTTGAACATAATTTTTAACCCATTATAGCTGGTAATTCGTCCAGATGTGCCCTACTTTAGTATTTTACTCTGTATAACTCGAGACGATTTTACTCGTCAGTGGTAGGGAACTGCCAGTTAATGGTTGAACAAAACTTATCTGTCAGTGTCTCTTGTTAACTCATTAGTTGGCAATGCGCCCAGATGTGTCCTACTTTAGTATTTTACTCTGTCTAACGCCAGACAATTTTAATTGTCAGTGGTAAGATACTGCCAGTTAATGGGTTAAACATAAAGGCTGTCTTGTGTATTCTATATTACTATTGGAATAGTATGTATTGTACACAAGTTAATATGATGGATCAGATCGATCAAGGCATGTTTGGGAATTGCTATTCACCAATGCTCCCCACAAAAACAATTTTTAAATCGTGTATTCATCCCAAAGAAACACAATTCCATTGTGATAGTTTTATCTTTACCTGTAAGTTGCCCACTTAGTTTTCCAGGAAGCTTCTGTGCGGCAAACGTCTGTCCGTCTGAGCCGTGTTCTGTTGGCAAACTCTAAAATAAGTTAAGCGTAAGAAATCACTGTATAAAACTGTGGAAATTGAGCCAATTATTGAAACATCCATAATTATCTAATGCATACATGAATACTGACCTCATTCTCAACAGTCTGGTTACTGTGAGGAGGAGAAAAAGGATCAGCAGGGTGTCCAGTTTGTTCCACAGGGAATGATTTTTGACTAGTTTCTGGTTCCAAATCTGGAACATTTTCTTGAAATGGAACATTGCCAAGATTGTTTTGAGCTGCAAATTTTTAAATATTATCTATTTATTTATTGGGTACAATTCCCGAAGTACTCATAGTAAACCTGTGTTGTTGGAAGCACTCTTTTCACATGTGACTGGAATTACACCACAGTCTCAGAGTTGCAAGGTATATGCACAAAACATTTTCCCTGCCTTTTGTCCACTTTCAGGAAACAATGTTGTCCACCTTCGAGAAACATGGTTAGGAAACAATGTTTCCTGGTTTGCCAACCTTCGAGAAACATGGCTAGGAAACAATGTTTCCTGGTTTGTCCACCTTCGAGAAACATGGCTAGGAAACAATGTTTCCTGGTTTGTCCACCTTCGAGAAACATGGCCAGGAAGCAATGTTTCCTGGTTTGTCCACCTTCGAGAACAGACAGTGGCAAAATGTTACCTACCTGTATTATATGTATTTTATTTCTACAATAAAGGGAAGTTAACCCATTAACTGGCAGTACCCTGCCACTGACGGGCAAAATCGTCTGGCGTTAGACAGAATAAAATGCTAAAGTAGGGCGCATCTGGGCACATTGCCACCTAATGGGTTAACAGAGAATTAAGATTCGCTTCTGGTGTATTAATGGTTAGGCTGTGTACAGACCTTATACATTGTGTAACTGGAATGATAATATTAGTCTCCCTCAAGTTATGCACACAGTTGCTTCAAGGTTCCCACCCAGGATTCTCCCGCCCCTTGGTGTCGAATTTATTTTCAATCTTGTGTTGCATGCTTAGCTCGCCTCAATATTACTTGGTGTTGATGGCGTCAATATCCAAAGCGACAAGATCGTGGAGGTTACTCTGATGGCAGATTTGGTAACTAGCTTAGTTGTTTTTTGTGGGGTTTTTTTTATATAATTCTCTATCTCTGACGGATGACTAGTTGCTATTGGGGAGAGAGGAGGTACCAGGCTTGTAGCCAGGATGCCAAAACTGGCCATCCAAAAATACTGTGGGTGTGGCCACCAATTTTCGTGGTGGGAGTAAAAAACACGGCGCTTATCTGTCAGTGTCTCTTGTTAACTCATTAGTTGGCAATGCGCCCAGATGTGTCCTACTTTAGTATTTTACTCCGTCTAACGCCAGACAATTTTAACTGTCAGTTGTAAGATACTGCGAGTTAATGGGTTAAACATAAAGGCTGTCTTGTGTATTCTATATTACTATTGGAATAGCATGTATTGTACACAAGTTAATATGATGGATCAGATCGATCAAGGCATGTTTGGGAATTGCTATTCACCAATGCTCCCCAACAAAAACAATTTTTAAATCGTGTATTCATCCCAAAGAAACACAATTCCATTGTGATAGTTTTATCTTTACCTGGAAGTTGTCCACTTAGTTTTCCAGGAAGCTTCTGTGCGGCAAACGTCTGTCCGTCTGTGCCATGGTCTGTTGGCAAACTCTAAAATATTGAAATGGTTATAAGAGAAATTCACTAATCAAAAATGTGATCAATGAAGCAGATGGTGGACAACCTGCAGTTATCAGAGTGAGAAAATAATGTTAATTCTTGTCATTATATGTAGTAGCCTTGTATTTGGTGACAAATAGACTTGAGATTGAGAGATGTAGTTTAATTTGCTAGCCTGTATATCTGTCTGAGGTTGACCAACATTTGCAGTGTCCTAAAATGCTTACTGAAAGCTGTCAACTGTCATTTAAATCTAAGGATGAACAGTCACAGATAAAAGTATTGTCTACAGTACTACTCTACTCTCACAGTCTCACGTCAGTCACTAGACTTTCCCAAAGTCAGGCCTTAAAATATCGGTCGGTCGCGGACATTGTCCGACCCATTCGTGAAATTGTCCGACCAAGAAAGAAACGCACCGGACATTCTGTCCGACTGAAGGAAAATTGAGGTTTACCGTTTGTCCGACCCAACTGTATTGATGTCCGACCAAACTTTAACTTTGTCCGACGTAAATTTACCCCGTAAATGTTTATCAGAGCTATTATGTGGTCCGCTAAGCGTGACAGCGGAGCCGGGTAATTGTTTGACCAGTCGCATCGTAAGTCAACGCACGTTTACTTGCGATGACTTGCGTTCTCGGACGTTTGATCGGGCCTTAAAGTATCAATGCATAACTGCCCAACATTTAGCGTCAGTATACGATTTTAAAAGAATACATTTTCGCGCCAAACTAAACATAATTATTAATTATAAAAATGTCCGACCCATTCTGAAAGACACCGGACATTTTGACCGACGGCACTGCTGACCGATATTTTAAGGCCTGCAAAGTATGCATCGATTTCCCGCCACCCCAGCAGAAATATAGACTTTTCAAACTTGCAGCGCGCCAAATTTACTGACCCAGAAATGGGTCAGGGGCGCAGTGAGTATTCTTAAACAATCAGTGTGGAATCTCACGATTTCGTTACAACTCCACCCACAAAATTAATTTGGCTATTTGTTTTGTAAAATCAAAAGTTAAATATCAATTGTCAAATTATCCAAATATCCAATGTCATAATCGAGTGCGTTAAATATATTACAGCAAATCCAGAGAATTACTTTTTTCCCCGTAAAACGACAATCTCGTCGTTTCACCGCATTAGTTTTGGTAAAATCAAAGGCTATTTCGTAGAGAAAATGCCCTTTATCAAGTGATTTTGAAGGTTACAAACAACATAAAGATAGAAAATCGATGTAAGTGGTGCTTTAAATTGATGTTCTTTACATGTACATACTCAGTTGGAATTCCGCATGAAATATGATTTTTCAAGCACAAGAATACTGTGAACATCATAGTCAAGCTCAAGAATACTGTGTGTAGGCAGGTGTAAAAGGACTTCAGTCAGCATCTTTACAGGTAGTATAGTACAATTTCTAATTCCTGCAATGTTTAAGCCACAAAACAAGTCATATTATATGGGTATATGCAGTACGGCAATACTTTGTAGGTTTTGAACTTGAGAGATGCTTCCTTTTAAAAGGACTATTACAACATACAGTACAAAGAATTAGATATTTACATATCAACTTTACAACACCAATATGCCAAAATAGTGTCACAATAACTTCAGTGCATAACTTTGCATTAATATTAGGTTAGGATTCGGGTTGGAATTAGAATAAAGATTAGGATCAGGGGCGGGATAAGGTTAGGATTGGGATGATGTTAATAAGGATTATGGTAAGGAAAAGTTATAAGTTAGATAAGGATTAGAGCTAGGATTGGATTTGGGTTAGGATAACAGTTAGGGTTAGGATAAGGATTGTAAAGATTTGGAATAAGTTAAGGGTAAGAAATCACTGTATAAAACTGGAAATTGAGCCAATTATTGAAACATCCATAATTATCTAATGCATAGTACATGAATACTGACCTCATTCTCAACAGTCTGGTTACTGTGAGGAGGAGAAAAAGGATCAGCAGGGTGTCCAGTTTGTTCCACGGGGAATGAATTTTGACTAGTTTCTGGTTCCGAACCTGCAACAGTTTCTTGAAATGGAACATTGCCAAGATTGTTTTGAGCTGCAAATTTTTAAATATTATCTATTTATTTATTGGGTACAATTCCCGAAGTACTCATAGTAAACCTGTGTTGTTGGAAGCACTCTTTTCACATGTGACTGGAATTACAACACAGTCTCAGAGTTGCAAGGTATATGCACAAAAGATTTTCCCTGCCTTTGTCCACTTTCAGGAAACAATGTTGTCCACCTTCGAGAAACATGGTTAGGAAACAATGTTTCCTGGTTTGTCCACCTTCGAGAAACATGGCTAGGAAACAATGTTTCCTGGTTTGTCCACCTTCGAGAAACATGGCTAGGAAACAATGTTTCCTGGTTTGTCCACCTTTGAGAAACATGGCCAGGAAGCAATGTTTCCTGGTTTGTCCACCTTTGAGAACAGACAGTGGCAAAATGATACCTACCTGTATTATATGTATTTTATTTCTACAATAAGGGAAGTTAACCCATTAACTGGCAGTACCCTGCCACTGACGGGTAAAATCGTCTGGCGTTAGACAGACTAAAATACTATAGTAGGGCGCATCTGGGCACATTGCCACCTAACTAATGGGTTAACAGAGAATTAAGATTCGCTTCTATTGTATTAATGGTTAGCCTGTTTATAGACTTTATACATTGTGTAACTGGAATGATAATATTAGTCACCCTCAGGTTATGCACACAGTTGCTTCAAGGTTCCCACCCAGGATTCTCCCGCCCCTTGGTGTCGAATTTCTTTTCAATCTTGTGTTGCATGCTTAGCTCGCCTCAATATTACTTGGTGTTGATGGTGTCAATATCCAAAGCGACAAGATCGTGGAGGTTACTCTGATGGCAGATTTGGTAACTAGCTTAGTTGTTTTTTGTGTTGTTTTTTTTTATATAATTCTCTATCTCTGACGGATGACTAGTTGCTATTGGGGAGAGAGGAGGTACCAGGCTTTTAGCCAGGATGCCAAAACTGGCCATCCAAAAATACTGTGGGTGTGGCCACCAATTTTCGTGGTGGGAGTAAAAAACACGGCGCTTGAAATCAATTGTCAGATGGTCATAATTCAGCATGTTTTTGACAAAAAGAAATTGAAATGTATGCAATAATTAAAGCAAACAGCAGCTAACACCACTCAAAGTATTCAAGAAATACATGATAACAAAGTTACAGTATCACTTGTCAATTAAAGAAAATAGGCCGTCCATGACCGTCTATTAAAAAGTGGCCGTCCATAGGATGGTTGTATAGGGATTACATTAATCGCTATGTGGTGTTGGTGCTTGATTATTCATGCCGATGCAGCCACCAATTCCATCTGCGACAGTGGGCATATAATGAATATATTTCTTGATATCGTATTCAATGTTAATTGTTTGATACGGTTAAAAGTTGAAAAATAGATTTAGGCCTTTGAACATCATTTTTAACCCATTATAGCTGGCAATTCGTCCAGATGCGCCCTACTTTAGTATTTTACTCTGTATAACTCGAGACGATTTTACTCGTCAGTGGTAGGGGACTGCCAGTTAATGGTTGAACAAAACTTATCTGTCAGTGTCTCTTGTTAACTCATTAGTTGGCAATGCGCCCAGATGTGTCCTACTTTAGTATTTTACTCTGTCTAATGCCAGACAATTTTAACTGTCAGTTGTAAGATACTGCGAGTTAATGGGTTAAACATAAAGGCTGTCTTGTGTATTCTATATTACTATTGGAATAGCATGTATTGTACACAAGTTAATATGATGGATCAGATCGATCAAGGCATGTTTGGGAATTGCTATTCACCAATGCTCCCCACAAAAACAATTTTTAAATCGTGTACTGTATTCATCCCAAAGAAAAACAATTCCATTGTGATAGTTTTATCTTTACCTGTAAGTTGTCCACTTGGAACTGTGCCATGTTTTTCTGTTGGCAAACTCTAAAATATTGAAATGGTTATAAGAGAAATTCACTAATCAAAAATGTGATCAATGAAGCAGATGGTGGACAACCTGCAGTTATCAGAGTGAGAAAATAATGTTAATTCTTGTCATTATATGTAGTAGCCTTGTATTTGGTGACAAATAGACTTGAGATTGAGAGATGTAGTTTAATTTGCTAGCCTGTATATCTGTCTGATGTTGACCAACATTTGCAGTGTCCTAAAATGCTTACTGAAAGCTGTCAACTGTCGTCATTTACATCTAAGGATGAACAGTCACAGATAAAAGTATTGTCTACAGTACTACTCTACTCTCACGTCAGTCACTAGACTTTCTCAAAGTCTGTATCGATTTCTTGCCACCCCAGCAGAAATATAGACTTTTCAAACTTGCAGCGTGCCAAATTTACTGACCCAGATATGGGTCAGGGACGCAGTGAGTATTCTTAGCAATCAGTGTGGAATCTCACAAATTTGTTACAACTCCACCCACAAAATTAATTTGGCTATTTGTTTTGTAAAATCAAAGGTTAAATATCAATTGTCAAATTATCCAAATATCCAATGTCATAATCGAGTGGGTGAAAACCATCGTCAAATTCCCCACGGTGCGGGTAAAAAAACATAGTCAAATACCCATCTGCCTCGTAAGATTCCCATATATAAATTCTTAATGTGTATGTGAAGAGGACCAGGACTTTAAATGTATTTTGTTTGAATGAAATAGTGTATTATTTTTACCATATTTAACAACTAGAACATAAAGTTCTCCAACAAAACAAACCCGAACATTTTGTTCATATACAAGGGTCAAAATCATACCTTTTCGCCTAAATCATACATCAGAGCAGATCCCTTCGTATTTGCTATCAAAGAAAATAATTTGCTATGAAAGCTATAATTTGCTACGCTTCGTCTTTGCTATGAAAGCTCTTTCTTCAATCTTCTCGCTAAACCTGAATACTTCATGTAAACCTTTCAATATAGTGACTCGTATTGCGTAACTAGTCTTTTTATTAGCGCCTGGGGACGAGGCAGTCGCTAAACGATGAAGCTATCCAGTACTTCATATAAGCAAACCACAAGCCGGCAGGAGGCGTACAAAATCAGGTACTTCCTGTCTAAACGCGTGGGCGGATTGCGAAATCCACGCACGTTTCCACGCAAAAATGTTGTACCGCGTGAGCGTTCCGATTTTGACGCCTCTTGTGCCCGGCGTGTCAGTTGGAATTCCGCACGAAATAGGATTTTTCAAGCTCAAGAATACTGTGAACAAAGAATTTCGATATGTTAATTGGATGCGCTGTTATATTTTGTATTTTTAGTGAATTTGACATACACGGTACAAATGTATGATATGAAGTACTCGATCTAATCCATGATCTAATCTATTGTAATTAATCGAGTAATGAATTCCCATTGAGTTTAACAATTCTTTCTCTTCTCTCCTTTCCCTCTCCTACAGAGAGAAAGACTTGGAGTAAATCTAGTCAGTCACGTGAAACTTTCATGTTTGTTTCAGTTTCATGTTTGTTTCATGTTTGTTTCATGTTTGTTTCAGTCACGTGAAACTTTCATGTTTCATTTAACTTTTCTTTTTAAATCTAGAACTGGTCTAATCGCTACTGATGTGAACAATTTTTTAAGTACTTTCGAACCTGGCTATAGATCACGCAATTATGATGACAACAACTATAATCTCTTAGTCAAACATAAACAAAATTACTTTAGAAATTCATTCTTTATTAGATCAGTTAAACTATGGAACGCTCTACCTTCTACAATCAAAGCTTCAAATTCCCTTCCTGCATTCAAGAATAACCTTCAAACGTTATACACATCCAAACTGTCTACGTACATGCCTCCGGGCTCGACATAGGTTGTAAATAGGTTTTAATAATTTAATGCATGTGTGTTGTTCCGTATCATTAGGGGTCAGGTATCAATTGGGACGAAAGTCCTGTTCCTTTCTCCTGTCACCATTATGTACGTTCGTTAACCTAATCGTTGTTTTAGTTATGGTATTGTAAATGAGTTAATTTGTGACAAACCAATTAAAATAAAAATAAATAAAATAAAGAAATGTCTGTTTCAATTATTCCCAATCAACCAGTGTGAGGCAAGTTTACAGGTAATTTTTCAATTTATCACTTACTTGCTTTCTTAATTTTCTCTTTGGTCCCAGTTAATCATACCAAATTATATTATTTTCTGTGACATGTCTAAAACTTCTTAGGCCATGGGAATGAAAGTCTCTGATTTGCGTTCACTAAATTTCCAAATTCCATATGCGGCATTTTTTCATTATTCATTATTCATTATTTATCTTTAAGCCGGTGCTTCCACTTTCAAATCTAAAGTTCCTCTTTTTCTCGTAAATTTTCCTTAAATATCCTTGAAATTGCCTTGGAAGTACCGAATATATTATGGCGATTTATCATGCCGAATATTTAAACGTCGAAGCGCCAAATATGTCGAAAATATGACGTATTGTAGTTGAAATTTATATCGAATACAGATACAATGTTTTAGGCCGTTTTACTGCTGTTTTGGGGGATTTGGAACTTGAAATTTTTTAAAGGCTAGCTATTTTCTGCAAATAATGATTTTTTTTGAAAATAATGAAATTTTTACGCGGTAGTTTCTGGAGCACGCGGGCGGTGAACGCAAATCAGAGACTTTCATTCCCATGGCCTTAAATTCATTCGACTTTATAAAATTCTAAACGTTTTTTTCACTTCTGAGCCGTCTGCCACAGTGGTCTGATGATTTTGAAATGACACTACTTTATGTTAGCATCAGTATAATTATCGACTTTTTTTATAATCTATGTGTGGGATGTCAGGGGATAAATATTTGTTATTTACCGGCTAGGAGGTCCGGATAGAAAAATATTTTCCCGAGGTCTCAAAAACGGCCCAAGGCCGAAGACCGAGGGCCGTTTTTGAGACCGAGGGAAAATATTTTTCTATCCGGACCGACAAAAACGGTAAATAACGTATTTATTTTTTTGTCAAGTTAATTGACAAAGCCAAAGGTGCATGCGAAAAGAAGAAATATTCGATTTCGTCATTAAATTGTTTTGTCGCACGAAACAATCAGATTAAAAAGTTTTAAGAATATCACAAATTTATTCATAAATTTTTAAAATTATAATATTTCGGGAAAGTAAACAAACTTTCAATTTTGTCTAGGATTCCGGACCGCGGTCAAAATATCGTAAAATTGCAACCAATCAGATTGCAGGAAAGCCTAGGATTCCGCCCGCTCTCGATAATAAAAAAAATAATATGGGTTATTGTTGGGTAAATTGTGATACTTAGGGATTGCATTAGGAATTTTTTGCAAATTTATGCAAATTTTAGCTGTCATATGTGGAAGATGTTTGAAAGTGAAAGCACTGTGTTTAATGAAACTTTTACCAAATAACAACGTATTGTTGCATTTGTTGGGCATAGTACAAAACATGGACTGGACTGGACAGTTGGACTGGACTGGACATAGTTTATTGGCACATAAATTATCCCCGAGCCGGCGCGAAGCGCCGTGCGAGGGTACTAATTCCGCTCGGATATTTACACCCGGGTATGTGAAAACATTGTGGAATGCAAAGTCGTCCACCATTTTTTTTTTTTTCATGGACGGTTTTTTAAGTTATGCGCATGCGCGAGTTAAAGCCGAGACAAAACTGGTAACTAGCTACATCATGATTGGCTAAGACAACGATTTTGTTTTTATATGCAAACGTCAGAAAAATAACTGCCATTTTGGCATTTTATTTTTGGCATTTAATTTATAATGCATTTACATGAAAACTTTTTTCAAAATTGTACTCTGGAGTCGGGACATATTAATTCGGACAAATATTAAGTCTCCATTGAAACAAGAGAAGTGAAAATTTTTTAGAGGACTTTTATTTACTAAAGTCAATAAGAAAATAAAGCAGTCGAAAAGCAGAGCAAGGACAGAATTTTCGAGTTTTAAAGCGTTTTAAATTATTAAACGGGTAAGTGTTTATTTTGCATACTTGTTTTTGCAGTTTTGCCGTCAATAAGCGCTTTCGGCAAAACAGTGCGTCATGGGTAATCAGGGCATTGACTCGGAAGAAATCGAAGAACGAAGTAACAAATTAAAGAGAGTTCGAAAGCACATTAAATTTTAACGCGTTTTTTTTATATATTTTCACGGTAAGTGCAAAGTTTTTTATTTCCCTGTATTTTATGGATAATTTAAATTAATAAATCTGTAGGAATTTAAAGCAAAGCTGTTGCTAGCCGATCAATTGTGTGTCAAAATATATCAAAATATGTCAAAATATTTGACCTTCGTGGTCGATTGCGCACACACAATTGATCGGCTAGCAACAGCTTTGCTTTAAATTCCTACAGATTTATTAATTTAAATTATCCATAAAATACAGGGAAATAAAAAACTTTGCACTTACCGTGAAAATATATAAAAAAAACGCGTTAAAATTTAATGTGCTTTCGAACTCTCTTTAATTTGTTACTTCGTTCTTCGATTTCTTCCGAGTCAATGCCCTGATTACCCATGACGCACTGTTTTGCCGAAAGCGCTTATTGGCATGCAACTATAGTTTGTGGTTTTGAAATTGCATAGTTCATCCTGTGTGGTCAATACAACATTGGTTTAGTGTTAATTCAAATGCGTTATATAGAAAAGAAAAACATATTTTATCTAAAAAACTTCATAGTATAAAAATACTGTTCAAAAAAGAGTTGAAGTTTTATGACAATTTCGAAACGTTTTGCACAGTAAATCAAAGCCAAAAAAGAACAAAATAACATACCTACTTTATATAGTTGGGCAATTGGTAATTTTATTGTTAAAAGTAAAAATATTATCACAGTTTGTACAGAAAAGAAAAGAAATATAGAGTAAAAGGCAGTTTAGTTTTACAAACTTTTCGAAACGTTTTAGTGAACGGAAGGTTGCATTAAAACATTAATTTGAAGCTTATAGAATGCATAAGAACATACCTACCGCATATATCTCATATTTCTATTGCTACAACAACTAATAGACGGCCGGCCAAGTCATCGTATCTTGCAACTTGATGGCAATTTTATGTTAGAAGCTGGCAACAACCATATTCATACTCAGATAGATGTAAGGAACAAGGTTTGAGGTGTTGCCAAGTCGAAATCTTATATTTTGAATGAAAAAATATGATATTTCTAAGCCACCTTCCCGCGAAATCGCGGTAGTTTAACTTCAAACGATTACCGACAATTCTGCTGCTATGAGACAGACTTCTTTGCTCTGATTGGCTATCGGAATTGTTCCTAAATTGGTCAGCCAATGGGCGAACGTCGAAAAGTCCTGACGCTTCCGGTTTTTGCAACATACGAGGTAAACAACATCAAAGTACAAGAAAGAAATATGCTATTTATACGATTTTAATGATATTTAGGTAAGATTTTTCGTGTTAATGCGATCAATATTATCTATACTGATACAGCCCCCGTTTCTCCAACATTTGCTTAATTACTAAGTATCGTGCCAAAATGTTTTCTATTTTGTCCGGTACTGAATTGTGTCGAGCTAAAATATTTTAAATATTTTATACTGTATCCAATCTTTGTTGAATTTTGTTCAGTCAATGTTTGAAACCATACTCTCACATTGTATATCAGTCTACCAATGGAAGTGTATTTAACGATTTACCTGATTGTCTAACGAACTACAGTAGGACTCGCGTCTGTTTTGATTGTTGTATATTTCATTTGCATATATTTATTTATTAACTTTAACTTTACAACCATACATAAATGTGAAAGAACTAAAACTATTACATTAGAGAAAAAACAACTTTGAATAAATAAATATATGGTTGAAGGTAAGGTCAACAGGACACGAGTAGTCCCATGTGAAGACCGACCTTAATGAAAACAAACATAACATACATAAAAAAAGACGAGAACAAATATACAATTTACAGAAGACATGACGAATTAGGAACAACAGCTTAAGTTGAAAGAGCGGCACTTAGAACAGAAGGGTTTCCAAGTGCGCATTCTGTTTACATCGAAAGATGAGTGTAGTAGAGAAGAGTAATAAACAGTTAGCCTGTGTTTGAAGGAGGAAACGGATGAACTATTACGAATGGTGGGAGAGAGATTGTTCCAGAGAAGGACAATTCGGTTGAAAAAAGAGTTTCTATAGAGAGACGTCCTGCAATGGTTAACTTGAAGCAAGTTGTCCTTGCTTGAACGGGTGCGAGACGTGCTGTGAGAAGAAAAAGTGACGAAATATGTTTGCACTGACCTATATCAAGGCTAGCCTGTATTATTCAATGTCTATCACTGTAGCCTGTAATTATAAACACAAACGCATTTGACTAAAATGACTTTATTCATTAAGAAACTATTGTATATATATTTTTATATTTTAGTGATAACTGTTAGAAACATATTCGGCTTTTGAATGGAACTAACAATAAAAATGTACTTTGCAATTTGTCAAGTTCTAAATAATGTTCGTGAACAAACTCAAGCACGGAAATTTTTAAAGTTCTGACTTCTAGAATGGCTTACGAGACCTGTTATCATTGGGAATGATATGTTATTTTTAATAAATATCGAACACAGGAATTTGATATCAGTCCGACACTTGCTGCTACGCTAAACCAAAGGCTAAAGAATTGAACTGAACAGTGCGGTAAAATCTTGTTGAAATTATAAGAATACTCTCTGATAGTATTCAATAAGTCGAGAAATGAGATAGTATCGATTGAATAAAATAGTCATACTTTTTCCGGTCAGACAGTACAATATTTTGTGCACTATATTATTGTACTGGCTGTATTAAAACTATATTTGACTTCACGCGACATAGCCATAGGCAGCGGCGATAATCAAGCAAATGCGGGCAAAGGGGTCTAAATCAGTATAACTAAGCAAAGAACAATTGGGTATAGATAATATTGATCGCATTACCACGAAAAATCTTTAAAATAGCATAAATAGCATATTTCTTTCTTGTACTTTTAATATCTTTGATGTTGTTTATATACCTCGTATGTTGCAAAAACCGGAAGCGTCAGGACTTTTCGACGTTCGCCCATTGGCTGACCAATTTAGGAACAATTCCGATAGCCAATCAGATCAAAGAAGTCTGTCTCATAGCAGCAGAATTGTCGGTAATCGTTTGAAGTTAAACTACCGCGATTTCGCGGGAAGGAGGCTTAGAAATATCATATTTTTTCACTCAAAATTTAAGATTTCGACTTGGCAACACCTCAAACCTTATTCCCTACATCTACCTGAGTATGAATATGGTTCTTGCCAGCTTCTAACATAAAATTGCCATCAAAATCTTTTAGGAGCATGATTTGAACTCTTGGCCGGCCGACTATAATATTTTAATTATTTTTGCAGCTTTTGTAAACTGTTTTGTACTCCAGAAAAGAAATTTATATTATTAATCGAGTTGCCATGGCTACTGTGCTTCCTCTTCTTGAAACAAAATTTCCATTTTTTATTCTTTCAAAAATTCTCAACCAAAAATAGATTTCCCAAAATATTATTGTTTCCTTCCACTCTTCTTTCCAAACTATTACCATAGATTAGAGAATGAATAGATAGCTCACTCCTTTGATGTTTTTGGCGCTTCCGACAGGTGCGACTTCCGGGTGGCCGCCATTGCTCTGGCCAGTAAAGTGCAGCCAGAACTATTGGAAAATGTATTGTGAAATTGACATCGCGCGCATAAAAACTTAGTTTTTAGCGATTTGGACCTCTGAATTCAACGTTTACGGTCGGAAATCAAATTTAGGAAGGTAAGAGAGTATTTTCATCCTTTTTATTAGCCCTGAAAGTGGCTTTTTAAGTCAATCTTTGTGCTCTTAACTATGGCCAGTTCGGTCAGCCAGAAGAGTACAGCCAGAACATTAGCAAGTACATCGGATTATTGGAGCTGTGTGTTTATCGATGATATCAAAATAGATTTTTTTGACTTGTGCAGTTTTTCATCGCATGTATGTTTTCATTCAAAAGTAACATGAATATTATTTGAAATGAAGTTTATAAAATATGAAAGCTACAGTCCATATACAATTTGACAATTCTCAGCACAGCTTTTGTTGCAGTCTTGTACAGAATATTTCTCGCTAACCTTAGTATAAAGAGTATAAATAACATTGCAACCGAGCTCCGTATCATGAACTCATTCTTACAATAGATATACAGTATTTATCTGATGTATGTTTTTCCATCAGACCATCACCATTTCTCTGCCTGTGTGTTAGAAATGAAATAAAGTCTTTGAAAATCAACTTCCAAGTTAAACATTTCTTTTGAAGTTCACTGTTTTCTTGCATTAGATATTTATCTACTGCAGTTAGTCCAACTTATTCAGATATAAGATATTGGTTGTTGCTTCACTGAGTGGACCAGACCAAGAAGAGTGAAAAATCACTCAGCCTTGGCAGGGCTTGAACCTGCGACCTTTGATTTACTAGTCCAATGCTCAAACCATGCACTGAGCTACTAGGCCAATATCAGTTCACTATAGTAGATGGCAACAAACTACAATAATATGTGTGATGTAGTTGGCTAACTTTAATGTATTTTTTGCTCTTTCTTCCTTTTTTAGTTGAAGATGCCAGTTTTCTGTTCTCGAACTTGATGGTGTAATATATATGCATCCTGAGACTGAAAAAGCTTTAACATGTAATCCATAGGAACTCTAGCAAGAATGGAATGTGATGGACACACTTTTGAGGCTCTTTAGCAAATTAGCATCAACTAATGTGGACTTGGTATTCATAAAAACATTTGACAAAAAGGAATGGCTGTGATATGATTAATCCTTGAGAATCAGAGTTCTAGTCACAGCTTTTGGAATTACTACATGTCATTGTAGACAAGTTTGGATGAAGTAATTTCTTTATAAAATGAATCTTCATGGATGCTATTAGCTCAAACAATGGTGGTTGAGGATTATGAGCATTGTGAAAGGAGTGAATGGAAATTATTTGTAGTGAAAACTGAATGTGACAACGTTTAATATGACAATAAACATATTTTTAAATTTTCTATATTTTTCAAAAAATTCTGTGTTTGTGTATCTTTGTTTTGCAAAACAAGCAAAATTGTCAAAAACAGTGCAAAGTACAATTCTCTTATTAACCCTTTAAGTGGCAATGCACCCTCATGTCCCCTACTTTATTATTTTACTCTGTCTAATGTCTGACGATTTTACTCATCAAGGGGAGAGTGCTGCCGCTCAATGGGTTAATCAGACTATCTGCCCAGGCATCCTGTTAACCCTTTAAGTGGCAATGCACCCTCATATGCCCTACCATAGATTAAAGAATAATAGATGGCTCAGGTGCAACTTCTGGGGGGCCGCCATTACTCTGGCCAGTAAAGTTCAGCCAGAACTATTGGAAAATGTATTGTGAAATTGACATCGTGCGCATAAATACTTTGTTTATTAAAAAAGTTTTTAGCGGTTTGGACCTCTGAATTCAACGTTTACGGTTGGAAATCAAATTTAGGAAGGTATGAGAGTATTTTCATCCTTTTTATTAGCCCTGAAAGTGGCTTTTTAAGTCAAAATTTGTGCTCTTAACTATGGCCAGCCAGAAGAGTACAGCCAGAACATTAGCAAGTACATCAGATTATTGGAGCTGTGTGTTGTTGATAATATCAAAATAGATTTCAAAATGGATGTCAAAATGGATATCAAAAATAGATATCAAAATGATATCAAAATAGGCTGAGTGATTTTTCACTCTTCTTGGTCTGGTCCACTCAGTGAAGCAACAACCAATATCTTATATCTGAATAAGTTGGACTAACTGCAGTAGATAAATATCTAATGCAAGAAAACAGTGAACTTCAAAAGAATTGTTTAACTTGGAAGTTGATTTTCAAAGACTTTATTTCATTTCTAACACACAGGCAGAGAAATGGTGATGGTCTGATGGAAAAACATACATCAGATAAATACTGTATATCTATTGTAAGAATGAGTTCATGATACGGAGCTCGGTTGCAATGTTATTTATACTCTTTATACTAAGGTTAGCGAGAAATATTCTGTACAAGACTGCAACAAAAGCTGTGCTGAGAATTGTCAAATTGTATATGGACTGTAGCTTTCATATTTTATAAACTTCATTTCAAATAATATTCATGTTACTTTTGAATGAAAACATACATGCGATGAAAAACTGCACAAGTCAAAAAAATCTATTTTGATATCATCGATAAACACACAGCTCCAATAATCCGATGTACTTGCTAATGTTCTGGCTGTACTCTTCTGGCTGACCGAACTGGCCATAGTTAAGAGCACAAAGATTGACTTAAAAAGCCACTTTCAGGGCTAATAAAAAGGATGAAAATACTCTCTTACCTTCCTAAATTTGATTTCCGACCGTAAACGTTGAATTCAGAGGTCCAAATCGCTAAAAACTAAGTTTTTATGCGCGCGATGTCAATTTCACAATACATTTTCCAATAGTTCTGGCTGCACTTTACTGGCCAGAGCAATGGCGGCCACCCGGAAGTCGCACCTGTCGGAAGCGCCAAAAACATCAAAGGAGTGAGCTATCTATTCATTCTCTAATCTATGCTATTACAGTAATGATCAAAATTTTAATGGCACATTTAAAATGAAGGGAAACACAATGATTACGTCAAGTAAAACATTTTATATGGCGATAGCCTTTGAGTGCGTCGTGGAGAGGGGTGTAAGCCAGAGGCCCAGAGATCCAATTCAGTTTTCCAAGCCAAAATTTTGCTTTGAACCCAGATATCTGACTCGTCTACCACCTTTGCATAGCAGATTTTGTGACGAAAAAGTTTAGTAACAGTAATGTTTTGGAATGTAGTGTCTGTTAATGTTCGGGTGCATGGGGCGAGGGCACTGATCTGAAAATATAGTACCTGGATCGAGCTTCTATACCTATGGAAATTGAAGCCAGTTTTAGATTTGGCGGCCATATTGGAGGGACCAGCGATGGCCGTCGTACAAGGAGTGCAGTACGAGGAGATAATTTCAATTTGCGCTGTGTTGAGTGATGGAATTATTGAAGTTTAATTGGAAATATGTAAAGGAGTTGGTATACTGTTAAAAGTCACCGATTTGGTTTGATTTCGGGCGTTTCTTGGCGAAAAAACTGTTCGCGTGTGTATGTTGTTGTCAGCCATGAGTGAGCATATTCACGTGAAAATTTTGGAATAAATCGCCGTAATGTGCCTCTCGGCGTAGAAATCAAAGAAATTACAAGAAAGGAGACAGTTCCACATGTGAAAGTAATACTGGGCAAATAGTGATGGTGAAAGATCGGCCTGAAAACGGGTTTTTGTGACGATTTTTGCGTGTTGTAGCAACAATATTTTGCCTTCCATAGTAAAACAAGAAACGAGACAGGACGTCTTGTGGGAGTAATATTGCGTGTATAAATAATGAGGAATCACTGAATCAGGCTGAAAATGAATGTTATTACAGAAACTTTACGCGTAAGTGGCCGTGATGCACTGTCGCCAAATAGGACATCTAGAATTTATTAGTGATGTAAATAATAGTATACTTTCTATGCTCAGTTCATGCTTCAAATTTAATATGATGTTTGTAGTAAAGTCATAAAAACTTTTTTAATTTTTATACTGTATATTTCTTGTAAAAGTATGTTTTAAATTTCTGTGAAAGGTTTTACCTGTCTGAAACATTCTGTGTCCTGTAAAGAATTTGCAAAAAGCTGTATGCAATAAATCAGCATACCATGATAACTGACCAATGCTATTGTAAAAGTTCTCATTGAGAAATGTTTTTATTAATTCAAATTTCTTTTTAATATGTCTTTAAACTAGATTTATACCATTTGGTTCCTGATCTACTTGTCAGCTATTGTGTCATTAATTCCTTGGCACAGGAAAAAAACAGGGGCTAAATATATTAGGCCATCCTTTTAAGCAAGGTCTGAAATTTGCAGTATCCTGATATCCACAAGATACTAAAATTTGGTGTTGGATACTAAATAGTGAATGACTTGTATCCTGACTGGATATACAAAATTGCAAACATTGGTATAACATTAAATGTCTTTAATCAGCATTCAAGTCAAGTGCATACAACTTTGCTTAAGGTTTATATGCATCTTAGTGTATCATGATACCAACTTATTTAGTGTCTAGTTGTTGACTGTTGTGTCTTATGTTGTTATTGTTACTTGTAACAGTGAGATGGTCAGGAATGGGTAACTCAGTTGGAATGGATACTAAAAAATAATTTAAATTCCAGATTCTGGAAAGGGAGTATTAATGCATATTATATGGCGGTTTGTAGTTCAATTACAGTAACTGAATATGACAATCCCTGGGGTTCCCAACAGAGCATGTATTCCCCACTAGCACCACCCCTGCTTTCTCTGTACAGATTCAAGCTTAAAATACATGTTGTAAATAAATTGTTCATTTAATTCATAAGGAAACTAAATGCCACAGCATGATGCTTTATATAGATGACATGTAATCAATCTCTTGAGACACAGCAGACAAATTTGTGACACACTTTATTGGGTTGGTAACTTGGTGCATACAGTGTGAACAATATACTTTGTACTTGTAGCCCAAGCTGCCCTATGTATGCTGTTGTGGCATTTATTGCAATCCAACCATTGGCAATGCAACCCTTGTAGTGGAACATTCTGACGAATTCTATCAATCTGACCAGTGTATTAAATTTAGTGAATGCAAAAAAAAATGCATAACAGCATAAGTACTTTCTATTTATTGTGCCTCAGCAAACAATGAATTATTTTCTTGGACCTATTAAATATACTGTCGTATTTTATACAAGTATGAACAACGTCCGGGCAACAACAATCAATTGTTAATTGTTGTATCTACAACACGCAAAGTTCGTCGACTTTAATCGTCACAAAAACCCGTTTTCAGGCCGATCTTTCACCATCACTATTTGCCCAGTATTACTTTCACATGTGGAACTGTCTCCTTTCTTGTAATTTCTTTGATTTCTACGCCGAGAGGCACATTACGGCGATTTATTCCAAAATTTTCGGATCAATTGAAGTTAACGACCCCCCTATGCCAATGGGGTCGTATACTTCAATAACAAATATTCGGACTGAAGTATACGACCCCCCTTGTATTATATCGTTAAATTTACGGGTTTTTGTGTCTGTTTCAAAGGAATTTTTATGACTTCCCTTTATTCTCTATTTCTCTATGTCTCAGTTCATTGATTTTTTGACCAGGAAACAAATTCAAAAGACTTTCAACACGATCAATAATATGCGCTTGAGGTGTTTTGTTTTGCAATTTTGTCTCCGTGTTTTGATCGCAAACTGCATCTTGTAAATATCTGTTCGATGACTCATTGCTGGAAAGGCGTTATAAAAGGCCTTAAAATGTTTGGCGAGCATACTGCAACAGTATTCCACCCGATATCCACCGACGAAATGTCTATCCACGACGAACTGCGAGAAGTAATCTTTGGCGACAACATGGAAGTGACGATAGATTTCCTGAAGCAACACGGTCTCGTCGCAAGCCAGAGAACTTTAGAAACCACCAAATATATAAAAAGAAGCTAAACGAAATTCTCGATATAAAAATCATGAATAAAAATCATGAATCATGATAAAAAGCTATTATTTTGGGGGGTCGTATACTTCAATGGCCATTGAAGTATACGACTCCCTTGGGGCAGGGGGGTCGTTAACTTCAATTGATCCAAATTTTCACGTGAATATGCTCACTCATGGCTGACAACTACATACACACGCGAACAGTTTTTTCGCCGAGAAACGCCCGAAATCAAACCAAATCGGTGACTTTTAACAATATACAAACTCCTTTACATATTTCCAATTAAACTTCAATAGTTACATCGCCCAACACAGCGCAAATTGAAAATATATCCTCATACTGCACTGTTTGTACGACGGCCATCGCTGGTCCCTCCAATATGGCCGCCAAATCTAAAACCAGTGTTGCCACTTAAGATTTTCGAAAATCCCAATATCTGGGGTATAAAAGTCCCAAGATCGGTTAAAAAATCCCAAGCCGCGTAGTAAAAGTACAATCAAGAGTCTGGTACGATTTTTATTTTAAGTTTTATATAGTAACATCGATTGCAAACCGGAAAAAGTATTTATATGTCTATTTTGTCAATATATTACTACGCATTTCAGTGGTATGTACAAATATCTGTAATTTTGTTTTCGCCTTCGAACGGCGTTCGACGTTCGACGCAGGCTTGGTTACACATTTTGTTGTGTTACGCAGCGGCCAGCGGACACACTCAGAAAATGAAGTACGTCATGTTGATGATTTAAATTAAAATATTATATAATATGGACAGCCTTTGTGTCGCGTATTCTATTTGCAGTTGAATTGTTCGTTTTTTTTCGCAAACTTGGCTGACGATTTACAAATAATGATAGATAAAACCTAAAAAAATCATTCATACAAAATATCCCAAGATTTCACGAAATTTCGAAAAAAACTCCCAAGGTCCCAAGCTTGAGTCTAAAATCCCAAGATCTTGGGATAAATCCCAAGGCGTGGCAACACTGTCTAAAACTGGCTTCAATTTTCATAGGTATAGAAGCTCGATCCAGGTACTATATTTTCAGATCAGTGGGCGAGGGGTTACTGGAAGCATGTATTTCTAGTTTATAAATAAATTATTGATTGCTATTGATTGATTGGACTGGACAGCTGGACTGGACAGCTGGACTGGACAGTTGGACTGGACTGGACTGCTGGACAGCTCATAGTTTTCTCTATTAACTATGGACAGCTGGACTGGACAGTTGGACTGGACAGCTGGACTGCACTGGACTGAACTGATTTTTAATTTTTTTCCTATAATGTTTTGCACCTCAAAGTTTTGATTCTCGTATATAAATATTATTATTATATAGCAAGTGTCAAAGTTCAATTTTCCTGTTTGCCGATTGGACAAAACCGTATCACGTGCCGGCCCACAAATATCTGCCCTATAGAAAACAATACCAAAATTGTTACAAATGTTTTGAAATCTGTTGTTGATGGCAAGCATGACGTTTCAATACGGCCGATATTGTGGCTTTTATTCATAATAAAATGACCAAAAATCACAAAAAAATTAAAAAATCATGTGATTTTTTAATCTCGTACAATTTTAATTTTTGGAGTGATTTGCACCTCGGGCCGCGTTGTACTGTAAAATTTATACCCTTGGTTGTTACTTCTTATATTCTCTGAAATTCATATCACTCCAGTTATAAATTGAGATCATAGGTTCAGTTCAGTCCATGTTTTGTACTATGCTTACATGCGGGGCAAGTGTATTGGTTCAACAAGTAATATCTGTTCAAAAAATTCATTTCTAGATGATAAATTGTTAATTTTCCACTTTCTATAAAGAACAGAAGGGAGCCATGTTGTGTAGGCTCGCTCCCGCTTAAAGGAGATTTATTTCACTCCCGTTATAAATTGAGATAATCGGCGGAGGTAATATTAATATTTATATACGAGAATCAAAACTTTGAGGTGCAAAACGTTATAGGAAAAACGTTATAGTCCAGTCCAGCTGTCCAGTCCAGCTGTCCAGTCCAACTGTCCAGTCCAGTCCAGCTGTCCAGTCCAGCCAATTGTCCATTCCAGTCCAACTGTCCAGTCCAGTCCATGTTTTGTACTATGCCGTACAATTTTAGGTTGTCTCACGGTACTACTAGCTAAAAATAACTGAAGATTGCAATTAAACAAAACAGCGCTGCGATATTTGCCAACGGAGCTCGAAAAAGTTCCACCGATCTTCTTCGCAACTCCATTCCATCGAAGTTAAAGACATCGTGTGGCACCGGATTGGTATTGATCTGGTTGGTCCTCTGCCAGAAACACTCCGTGGAAACAAGTATATGGTAACATGCACAGGCTATTTCAGTAAGTTGCCAGAAGCTGCACCCCTACTAAGTAAATCTGCGGAAGGTAAGTAGAATCTTGGAAGATATTAAAATTCCTACAAAATTGTTTTGATTGTAGCCATTTACATAAAGGCTACAAGCGATAACTCACACGGCGAAGTTTTTCGCTATCCAACCACATTTCGAAGTGTGTTTTCCTTTCGCGTCACGCGAACAAGTGGGAAACGGGCTTTAAAATGGGGGGGGGGGGAGTTTTTTAAAGATGATAAACTATGTGGAGAGAAAGCGACAAAAATTCATTTTTAGCAATCTGTTAATTTTTTTATTTGATTATGTTGGATGCGGGGTGTGTCACTCCAAATGTATATAAGTTTTTCCTACTTTGCATGACATTGGTAATTTTCTAAGATCATTATTGATAGATCATCCATGTTTCATATGACGACATGTGACGTTGGCGAGCTGCATGGCATATGAATTCGAATGACGAATCAACCTGAGAATTTTGCCAACTGACAGTTGGCGAAACGGCCGTAATCGATTGTTTTCCTGGCATTTAGATGGCCAGCGGTATAGCAAAGTCTTCCATACACTCACAGGTTTTTGTTCACTTATTTGGAAATTAATATTGTAAAAATGGAAATTGTTCAAAACGAGGTTTTGGGCAGCGTGGAGAATTTTCAAAAATCACCCATGTAATTATACTGAGGCGTATATTGTCTGCTTTTGCAGGTGTAGTGGAATTTCTTTATGACCTCATCATGCGGTATGGTGTTGCAGATATAGTTATGTCGGATCAAGGCCGAAAATCCGCTTACCACCCGCAAACGAATGGTCTCGATGAAAGAATGAACCAGACGCTAAAATAAAACCTTGGTAAAATTTGTCAACGGCAATCAAAAGCACAAGATAAGCATAAGAAAGCATTTGATGCATGCGAAACACCAGCCACAACCATTCAAGGAGATGTTGTCCTATTGAGAAACATGAGGAACAAAGATAGGAAAGGCGGCAACCTCGAATTAACTTGATCTGGTCCGTACACAGTCAGCAAAGTCATGTCGAAAGGTGTGTACAAACTTCGAACCAAAGAAGGCACTGAGCTCAAGACATCCGTCAATAGCGCAAGGCTAAAGATTTACCACGAACCCATTAAGTCTACACCATTAAAGAAACGGTCGCAAGTAGAATCGACGAAAGACGACCATGACAAGCGCAGTTTCGGTCCAATCCTTAATAACTCTAAGCCAGACGATATAGTGATCAACAGAGCACAAAGGATCCTTTGTGAACAGTTCGAAAACATTAAAGGTTGGCAAGATACGGTTTTGAGCCAAACCTCTCTTGTTCCAGTTAACGAAGCTATAAGAATCGATACAAATACATCATACTGGTCACGATCATTGGGTTTGTTCAACATCCATCGGTGGTTTTGTTCGACTGTATGACAGTATGCGCTGCAAAAAGCTGACGTCTATGAAAGTACAACTAACCTAATGTTATCAGCCGCCTGTGAAGAACAAGAAACTCGACGTTGAGCATCCACCAAGGCAACTCCAACGGGGCGGAGTCGAATTCGGCGAAACCGATCATTGAGTTTTTGAAAACGTGGCGAAAAGACCAAATATTATGGGAGTTAGCCTTAACTTTTTGTTCACGAAAAGTTGAGGAGCTACCCCTTGCTTTTTGGTGATATTTAGCCACTTTCTGAATTTTTGAAGACGTGGCAAAAATGACCAAAAAGTGAAGGTGTTAGCGTTAACTTTATGTCGACAAAATGTTGAGGGGTTAGCCCTTCCTTTTTATTGGTGATTTTAGTCAAAAGTGGCTAAAATGGCCAAAAGGTAAAAGGGTTAGGCTTAATTTTTGTCGACAAATTTTAAGGGGATACCCTTTCCTTTTTGGTGATTTTTTGCCACTTTTTGAGCAAACCATAACGTACAGTATAGTACGACATAATACAATATTAATAGTAAAGCAGTGAACAACACCGCACAGTATAACTGATACAGCAGTGCTCAGTATGATACAGTATATAGTGCAGTATAATTATAGTGCAGTATATAGTGCAGTACAGAACAGCACCACACACAGTACAGCATGGTACTGTGTAGTACAGAACACTGTGGCGTAGCATGCCACCGGATAGTACAGCACAGGAGAATACAGTAGGGCACATTTTTATTGCAATTCATTTAAATTAGAAACCTTCAAGCTTATTCTCCTTGTATTTCTTCTGTCACTCGTTCCAACAGAGCGTATACTCACTTGGATCGTTTTGGTGAATAGGTGAAGATTAAGTCAATACTTTCGTATAAAGTCTATATTGTTAATTATACTATTCCAAACTTGAAAGTGACGTTGACTAGGATAAGTTCGTTGCAGGCAAAATATAATCTTATAATCTTTACTCTCTCAGAACCTAGAAAAGAACGGGGCAACTTGGAATAGCCTTCCCAGGGAAGTACAATCAGTTTACTCTTTCAAAATTAATATTATAAAATACAATAATAATTGGTTAGTAATTGATAGTTTATGGGACACGCCAAATGAACTTATAAATAGGGTTTTAATTATAACTTGTTTATGTGTTTTTTTTTGTAAATCTGTGTAACTCCCTTCGTGGAAACCTAGGTTCCGTTGATGCGGCTAGCGTAATTAAATAGAATTAACATTCATATAGATAAAATACTACAATTTAAGAGCTCAGAGAGAATCCCATATCCTGGGATGCTATATTGATAATGCTATCATCTATGATTTGGGTGAATGCGCTCCATGTGATTTAATCAAATTATATGCAAATTTTGCATATATTCAAAAGTCGAATTGTCATGAATGATTTGCCGAAAAACGATGGAGACTGTACCAAATGACTTATTTTCACATTTAATTGAATTGTTATGGAACATTCTGCGGCTCTCTTTAGTATAGCTCAAAACTACTAAAATGAACTGTAATATTGTCAGCCAGTAAAGTCAAATTTTAAGTGTAGCTAGTTCTTTTCGGCAACAGCCTTTTGGAGTAATTTTGACGTTAATGTTCCATAATTTTCAAAGAAATAGGAAATAATCATACACACAAAGTTTGCCGTTTTTGAGTAATGACAGGCTATGAAAAGGTTAATGTCGGTTGCGTGAGATCTTGTTATACTTTGCATCCCTGCAGTTTTGCACGGTTAAGGTAAAGTTATAAATGCCAAACTGTAGGGGTTCAATGTATGACGTAACTTTATATATTCCGTTATACTGACTCAGAAAGCAATTATGATATTCCCATACATCATACCTTTTTAAATGGACACTTACAAATCTTAAATAGAAATACCGGCCTCGATTTAGTAACATAAATCTGAGAGTGAAAAAACCGACAACGCCTTGTTTTGAGCAATACCGGGAAATACGTCATTTACTCAAGCCTCATTGAATTGTATAACATCAATCAACTACGTCAAATCATGTGTTGTGTCCATCTACAACGAAGACTATAAAATTGGCTGCTTTTGGCTCAGAAGAGAAGAACAAGGCAAAACTCAGAAGAGAACTAGAAACCTATTGAACATTCAATAAGAAACTCTTTGTTGGGCTTTAAAAACTATTTGTATTTATATTTTATATATTAAAAGTCGTAACAATACTGGCGTAAGCCTCGTAACAGAATATTATGATCCGATTTTCGTTTCCCTTTTTACTAGTGAAAACGTTGCTAGATCAGTATTTAAAGCCTTCAAATGTTCGCTCTGTCCTTAGATCGTCCTTACAAAGCTCGAGTTTAGCCTGTAATATTTCATATCTTTTTTTCGCATATTCAAACAAGTTATTAAACTTCTCATAGGCCAGCACTTTAGCTGTGGAAGCTTCACCTAGGGCATCCTGCAATATTCTCTTTTTCTCCATTCTATCTTCCGTAATTTCTGAAAGTCTCGTGAAGTGATCGCATTTCACCAAATAGTACTCGATTTCACGAAATTGAGTTAAAGTGTTTCCGTTCAGAAGGCTTTTACAAACTGAAGATAGCTCCACACTAGCAGCATTCAAATCTTCCTTACTAGGCGCAACGACTGCTGCTTCGCCTGTCACAGAGTAATTAATTAATACCCTGCAGGTTTTATAAATACAAAGTTTGTGCTGAAAGTCAGTAATTCTGTATGGAATATTTCCTTCAATGAGAGTGCTTGCAACTTTGGCAGCTTCTTCTAGATAAACAAGTGTTTCCTCTTTCATTTCGCGATACGTCTTAGCATCATGTTGATTTTTAAAGCCCAAGCATGCCGCATTCATGGCACATTCCAGATACAACCACAAAAGACAAAGACCAGGGGGGATATTCTGTCCCAACTGCAAACCTTCTTTACTCTTTTCGTAACTTTCTATATACTTATTTTCGCGCCTAGCAACAAGGGATTTGGAAAGACAAAGGCGAACTTGAAAAATTGTGCTGTCTTTTGAAGAAGGTAGCAAGTCTTCAAACTCCTCCAAAAATGTTTTGGCAACTTCAACTTGACCACTTTTGTAAGCAATGGTGATACGTCCAGCTAACACTACAAGCTCAGCATTTCTTTTTTGAAATTCTTTCTTTGTTTTAGCCAGTGTGCACAACTTCTCAAAACCTTCAAGATCTCCCGCGTCTCTATGGTCCACGAGCTTTTCGCTTAGCTTAATGAAAAACGTCCTATTCTCTTCTGAACTCCAAGTTATGGGGTCCATGTTGCTTGGTTTGATAATATTTCTTGAAAATGCTCCATTCATAAATGATTTCCACCATAAATCAAATTCCATTTTCTCGACCTAGGCGTAATGAAATAAAAGCAATTTAATATGACAAACTGGCGTTTCTAGCATTCTGATTGGCTGTAGCAGCATGCGGAATATGACGATATTTGACCACGGTCCACGAAATTCTAGGCTATAGGGACTGTAAAATGGAGTAAGGACGATTTCAAAACCAAAAAAGTCCTCAACTGTTCCTAAACTATATTAAACTTGAATAGGGGCGGATCCAGGGGTAGTCAACCCGGTCACGCGACTAGGGTAAAAAATTGCGAAGTTAATTAATTCGAATTCAAATCGCGGTCCAGTTATCAAATTGGTTCAGTGGCGTCAGCATATTTAAGTTTGTAGTCCAGTAATTACATTGCGTTCAGCGGTACAGGTTTATGTAAAGCAATATGATGATCAGTCAAAACAGCGGTCTTCCGCTTGAATCTTGACCGACTTGGTGGCAAATCTGGTCATTTGATTGGTTAGCAGCGATGTTGACCACTTTCCGGGGAGTTCTGACCGGGCAACTCAATAGGGGCACAAATATAAGCTCTGCCATTGGCCAATCTTAAAAAATATCTGAGTTCTCATTGGCTGCATAATTTTGACCGATCAGAGCGAGTCAGCCTGGTCAGCCTGAATATATTTATAGAACTGCAAAGGTTCAACAAAGTAGCACAGCCAGAAATCCCAATGTCTGCTAGTATTTACGAGACCGTACAGTCCGCGTTTGCGAAAAATGATCGGCGATATCTTCAAGAAATTGAAGTTGATCTAAAGAAGCGAATAGACGCTTCACCGAAGAGTTCTGTTGAAGAGCTAGTGAGCGCCATCAACAACACAAGCTTTTGCCTTGGGAGAAATTTTGGTGCCGAATCATAAATCATATACATCCCGAAGTACGTTCGAGATAGAAAGACCAACTGTTGTACGGCCCTAAGGTAAGGTCCTATACTGTTTATTTGTGCGCAAAGTATTGACCCGCGTAGGTGATGAGGTGAACTGATTTACATAATATTGCGGTCAAGACTTTGACTCGACGCTTTATAATAATATACGTTATAGATAAGATTTACAGCTAACCAAGTTTAATACCCAGGCGAATCGGAAGTTTGTTTATGCTTTTTGTGGACTAATGTTAGTTTAATATTATCTATATCTATACTAGATTTATATAATGTATATGGAGCAATATACAAAGGCAATACCACATGGCATAGCTTGGTGTAAATGTGTAATACGATCATGTGTTATTTTGTGAAATTCATGTTTTTAATCCACAGCCACAGACGTAGTTCAAAGAGCACACATTCAATGATTCAAATATTTAAATGTCTGATCAAGTGAAGTGAAATCCCTAAGGAGTGATTTGTTGGAGTCAGTGAGACTGAAAATTGCTATATGGGTCCCATCTTATGAGGTTAATTTTTGGCTGAAGCTGCTCCCAGAGTGCCGCAAATGGTGTTTCCGAGGTTCAAAAATCAAAATCATGCCCCCCCAGACCCCTCTAGGTTGCTCGCGCCTTCGGCGCTCGGCCAAACTTGGATTGTCAGATATTTTGACTAACGTACGAAAAATCCTGGATCCGCCCCTGAACTTGATATGGGCGAATTTAATTATTTCCTACCCAATTTCAAAGCATAATTTCAACTAAAATTTTGTGTTAAAAGCGAAATATATAAAAATATAGACAGCGTCAGTAAAGGATAAAGGCAGAGTTTAAAGTGTTTTGCCTTTCAAAAGTTGAAAGATAAACATAAAAACAAGTCCATATTGAAAATAAAAAGCTTTTCTTCCTAGAAAATACGGTAGACAGCATCTAAATGGCGTGTCAATTGTCCAAATTTCAAAAGAATAATATAAGACACCTCGGACGAGTAATGGAGAGTTTCTGATTGATATACCAAGTTGTCACTGCATAGATACTTGAAACAATGCAAAACATTTTACCTGGTATTAAAATTTTTGAAAGTTTTTTCCCAACCATAAAGTATTCATGCACGGATGCACGAAGACAGGGAATATGGAACGAAACTGTAGTTTAATCTTAAGTCAATTCATTTTGAGTACCTGATTGCTCGACTGCGCCAAACGCAGTAAAAACGTCTTTACTCAAACTTATAAATTCAGTCGAAAATCTGATCTCTCCACCAATTTCGAATCAGTCCCAGGCGTAAATAAGGAAGGGTCCCTGATTTGTAACGTTGTAACCCATGCATTAAATTGAGTTATTGTCAACTAAAATTGACTCTTATTAGTCAATACAGAAGTCATCAAAGGCACGTTTGGCTATGATCCGTTAAAATGCTTTCCCAAAGATTTTTCAACAAATGCACTGTCTACGATGCCCGACGCACTAGGAAGGGTCTTAAGGAGTGGGAAAAGATTACAAATAGGATTTGGGTATAATTTTGAGCGATTTCCGAGTAACAGCAAGGATTAAAAAAGTGTATAATTAAACTTACCTTTCCTTCTTTAATATAATAACTTTCTGGTTCGCCAGTGAACACTCCGCCACAATAAGGGGCAACAAAAACTACAACAACATAAGTTGAATCTACGGTTTCGCCTTGCGCATCCTTAACCTTCTCGAAATAGATTTCCCAATTCACGCCTTGCCTAGGTGGTATTTTTCTCTCTGTCCAGATAAGTTTATTTATCGCTTTGGTTACCCCATCTTTAACTTCTTCTATATCTTTTTCCAGGAGCTTTTCACCAGTAACAACGCGTTTAACATCATTAATTCCGTAATAAATATGTCCGCCTCTGTGGTTTGCAAATCCAGAGATATAGTTGCAAAACTTATTTTTCTCATTTACCATTCGCTTTGCAAAGGTCGTAGGTTTTTTTTTATCATTTGATGCCTCTGCTTTTAAGCTCTTCAGCTGAACGACATCGCTTTCGTCTAATTCTGACGCATCATTTAGTAGAAAGTTATTTAAATGCGAACCTTTCATAACACAGTCTTCAACAATACCCCGGTGTAATACACGTTCAATTACGTCAATATGATCTGTCGTCGCTACCGCAGCTATTTGTTTCTGTGTAGGTAGGCAGAGATTGTAATTAACTGTGATAAATCTTTTGTTCTTTTTCACATATACTAATATTGTATAATCAGCTTGGACACTTTGTGTTTCTTTGACATTGACAGAAGTGACAAATGCTGCGACACCAATAATTTTTATGATGATCTGTTCAATTGATCTAACTTCCAGTGTTGTCTCAGTATTAATTTCGATTCTCCCTCCATCACTATTGAGCAATGCACACACAGCTGGGAGTATATTGTCGCTTATGAAGACCTTAGATTTCTTTTTAACTGGACCTGAAATGCTGATGACATGACCATTCCCACATAAAGCCATTTACAACATGTGATCTGTAGAGATGTGTAAAAAAGAAACAATGTTTAGAAAAGTGATGACCCTGATCTGAGATATCTTTACATTACAAGGACTAGGTTTAGACTGGACTTTGGACTGGACAGGACTTTTTACGATTTTCGCTGATTTCGCATAATTCTAGTTCACAACAAAGAGAACGAGCTCGAATGCCGAATACAGACGCTGAATTCCTAGTAGACTAGCATCTCTAAATTTCCGAGAGCAATCTTTTACATTTGGTTTGCACTAATATTCAGTACTCTAATCTAATATCGTCTGTATTTTTGAGTTCTTTGAAACACTCATGCATGTTATTACCTATACCTACTACACTCGAAACCATGCTATTACCTATACCTACTACCATTACCTATACCTACTACCATTACACCTACCACTATAATTACCATAATTATTAAACAACGTGATACAAGATTACGTTGCATTGAGTCATCTGTCAGTGTGCAGTATGTATATACACCCTATGTATTTTCAAATTCCACTGGATATGCTAATTAGTAATGTAGTATTTTACTTGGGCAAAAGACTCCTTGGTGCAGTAATACAATCATCCTGTAAGGATGTAAAATGTTCATAATGTTCTTTGCAACTCTTGCTCTAATTGGACATTGCCAAACTACTTAATGGGTCATTCCAGGAACATCCATGTAATATAGCTAATTAATATACCAATAACTAATCCAAATTAGAATAACTAATCGGTATTCAATATAGTTCACAAACACTATAGCACGCGTCTTTATCTCGGTTTATTGAGTCTTAAACACTACATTCTGGCGACGAGGATACACAATTGGAGTTAGTAAACACGTTTAGTCAATATACAACGTCGAAACATCGAATTTCAAAGCGCAAATTCGTATAAAAACAAGATTTTCGTGTGACCACGAGGAAGCCATTTCGCGCCATTTTCACAACAACAATATATTTCGATATTTTTCGTATAAAGTTGTTCCTATCCATGGCAGCTACTAGTTTCTCCTTGCCGACATTCCCGCCATTCGATGTCCATGCCGATGGAAATACTGGTCATCGCTGGAAAAAATGGCTAGGCCGCTTTGAACGGTTGCTTGTGGCGATGAATATTACCGACAAAAAACAACAACGTGCGATGTTATTACATTTCGCAGGACCGGCTGTTGACGAAATTTTTGACACCCTTTCAGACACTGGCGAAGCGAAAGACTACGACAAAGCGATAGAAGCACTCAATGTCTATTTTATTCCGCACGTAAACACGGCGTTTGAAGAATATAATTTCCGCCAAGCGAAGCAAAACCAAAGTGAAACCCTAGATGCCTTTCATACACGTTTACGTCAGCTATCGCAAAATTGCTCGTTTACAGATGTCGATAAAGAGATAAAGAACCAAATAATCGTTGGCTGCTCATCGCAGAAACTTCGAAGAAAGGCTCTACGTGAAGACTCTACCTTAAAGAACCTTTTAGGCGCGGGAGAGCCGAAGAAACGAGTCAAATACAAGCGCAAATCGTGGAGAAACAAGAGTCGAGTCAAAATATCAACGCCATTAAGACGGGCGCTCGAGAAACATAACCCCTCGCCTCGCGACATGAGAAACCACAAAATCAACGTCAAGGCTCAAATTATCAAAGAAATTTCAACAAACCCCACACATCAACTTGCCGCAACTGTGGTGGTATCTACCCCATGCCCGAGATTGTCCAGCCAAAGGAAAAGAATGTCATTCCTGTAAAAACTGGCCATTTTGCAAAGGTATGCCGATCGACCCTAAATACAAACCTTACGAACACCGGAACAGAGTCAACAACCTTTCTGAACAACCGAGTACTAGCCCTCATGAAGTCGACCCTGATTACATTTTCACTTTGAAAAACAATTCGAACAGCAAAACCCAACCCCCCAAATGCCAAGTGTTGGTTAAAGAGCACCTTATTGATGTCATTATTGATTCTGGAGCTTCGGTAAACATCATAGACGAGTCCACATACAAGCAGCTCAACCAAAGTAACACCCTACCTCTCAAGCAGCCTGAGTCCAACATCTTCCCCTACGGTACAAGTGTCCAGATACCCATTCTTGGAATGGTCATGGTTACCATTCAGTTCCAGTCCACAACTTTGGATGCCAATTTCTATGTTGCCAAGGGAACTGGTGGAAATCTCTTAGGTTGCCAAACAGCCGAACAGTTAGGAATTTTAAAGATAACCATTAACACAGCAGTTACCTCTAACAACGCTCGCATTGAAGATGAGTTCCCAAATTTGTTCGGTGGTATTGGGAAGATAAAGAACACCAAAGTCCAGTTACATATCGACACCGACGTTACACCCAAACAGCAAAACATCGTCGAATTCCATTCCACATCAGAAAGGACGTTGAAAAGGAACTCCAGCGTTTAGAAGACCTTGATATCATTGAGCAAGTTGATGGTCCGACACCATGGGTTAGCCCAATCGTTGTGGTGCCCAAGAAAACTGGAGCTATCCGATTATGTGTGGACATGCGTGAAGCGAATAAAGCAGTGCAAAGAAAAACACCCCATGCCAACTGTCGACGAGTTAATCACAGACCTCAATGGTGCCACAGTGTTTAGCACCTAGATCTTGCCTCAGGTTACCACCAATTGGAGTTACACCCTGAATCCCGCCATATCACAACCTTTACCACTCACGTTGGACTTCGACGTTACAAGCGACTAATGTTCGGCATTAACGCAGCCTCGGAGATATTTCAGAATGAAATTGCAAACCTACTGGTTGGACTACCTGGTTGTAAGAATATTTCGGACGACATCATCGTCTATGGTCGAGATGACAAAGAACATGATGAGAACTTACGAGGCGTGTTAAACCGCTTACAAGACAACAACGCCAAATTAAACGGTGAGAAATGTTCCTTCCGTCAGCACCAAGTAGTATTCTTTGGGCACACATTCAGCGCAAGTGGAGTTCAGGCAGACCCAAAGAAGATCGACATTATCCGGAATATGCAACCTCCAAGAAATGTCAGCGAAGTCAAGTCCCTTCTCGGAATGACCCAGTACGTATCTCGGTTTATTCCCAACTATGCCTCCATTACAACACCCTTGCGTATCCTGACACACCAGAACGCCAAATGGCAATGGCAAGCGGAACAAGAGAATGCTCTGAAAAAACTTCAACACGAGCTTACGAATGGTCCTGTTATGGCTTACTTCGACTCTTTGAAACCAACCACCGTCATTGTTGATGCCAGCCCCTCGGGTTTAGGAGCACTGCTTACTCAAGCAGGCAGAGTTATCAGTTATGCAAGTCGTGCACTTTCCAGTGTAGAATCCCGTTATTCACAAACTGAACGAGAGATGTTAGCCGTTATATGGGCTATCGAACACTATCATCTTTACCTCTACGGTGCTAAGTTTACTGTCATCACCGACCACAAGCCGCTACTCGGAATCTTCAAAAGTCAGAAACCGACTTCAGCGAGAATCGACCGCTGGAAACTAAGACTGATGCCCTATGATTGCGAAGTTGTTTACAAACCAGGGAAAGATGCAGAAAACCCTGCCGACTTTCTCAGCCGTCAACCCAATCCTGTTGTTTCTTCGCCCACCGACAACACCACCGAAGCCTATATCAACTATTTGTGCACCAACCTCATCCCCAAAGCTATGAAACTAGACGAAGTGAAGAAAGAAACCGCTAGCGACCCAGTCCTTTGCAAGCTTTCTGAAGCAATCACACACAACCGATGGCTCGATCCTGAAGTGAAACCGTTCGTTAACGTAAAGGACGAACTGTCTGTCTGCAATGGATTAATCGTCAGAAACCACCGCCTGGTGCTACCTCATTCACTGCAGAGCCAAGCCATAGATCTTGCACACGTAGGCCACCAAGGCATAGTCAAAACGAAAATGCTACTTCGTGAAAAGGTCTGGTTCCCCTCCATAGATAAGATGGTGGAACAGAAAGTCAAGATGTGCCTGCCGTGCCAAGCAGCAACCACAGGTACCCATCGACATCCAGAACCCTTGATCATGACACCGCTGCCCGACGCACCATGGCAAGAGGTTGCTGTTGACTTTGTTGGTCCGTTCCCATCAGGCGAGCTGCTACTCGTTGTTATCGACGAATTTAGCCGATTCCCCGAAGTAGAAATTGTCACCACTACGAGCGCAAAAGCTGTCATCCCAAAGCTGGATAACATATTTTCCCGCCAAGGTGTCCTGTTGTTCTTAAAAGTGATAATGGTCCGCCATTTAACAGCTCGGAATTTGAACAATTTGCTAGTTACCTTGGTTTCGAACATCGCAAAGTCACTCCGTATTGGCCAAAGGCGAATGGAGAAGTGGAACGGTTTATGCGCACCATTGAAAAAGCCATACGTACAGCACACATCGAGAAGAAGAATTGGAAACAAGCCTTGTATCAATTTCTCCGCCAGTACAGAGCCACACCGCACAGCACGACGAATGTGTCACCATCCGAGGCCTTGAACAATCGAAAGTTGAAGATACCACTTCCGAGTATTCCAAAAACTCAGCAACAAGAAACTCAAGATCCAATGCGAAAGCGAGATCAAGAAAAGAAAGAAAAGATGAAGAAATACTCAGATCATCGACAACACTCGAAAACAACTGATCTGAAGATAGGAGACACAGTCCTGATCCGCCAACCAAAGAAGAACAAGCTTACCCCACCGTTTAACCCCAAACCATTTACTGTTGAAGCTCGGAAAGGAACTATGGTTACCGTCAAACGTGGTTCGAAGAAGATAACACGCAACATATCCTTCTTCAAAAAGATTGATAATCGTGTAACGGATAGTTCAGGTGACGAAGAGGATGACGACGATTTTGATTACGACCGAACCGACGAAGTCCAACACAATCAAGAACCTGCTCATTTACGAAGATCCCAGCGAGAAAGAAGACAACCAAATAGACTTGGATTTGAACATTGAACTATCAATGACTATAGACACATATTGCATGTTAACAGTTGAAATTTGTTTCAGTTTAAATTCCTATTGTCGTTTCGGGCAGAGGAGACATTTTGAATAACATATAACGTGAAGAACAGAGAACCTATACTAATGTGGGGAGGGATGTAATATAGCTAATTAATATACCAATAACTAATCCAAATTAGAATAACTAATCGGTATTCAATATAGTTCACAAACACTATAGCACGCGTCTTTATCTCGGTTTATTGAGTCTTAAACACTACAATCCACACCTCTAAATTCCCGCAGAGGAAATCAGAAGTTTAGTCCCTTCCCTCTTCTGTTGTCCTACCATTTTAGTCATATCAGAAGCGGTTTTCCCCATCCTCATGGGGTGCAAATATCTTCTGAGACAACCCAATATATATTACATCTATCCTAGCGCGGGTATCGATTTGTTATTTGAAATGATTGATTTGCGAGTTCGTGAAACAATTATCAAAACACTAATAGATTTTGATGTGTATATATAATTTTTACTTGACAATGAAAACTCGTTATTACAATAAAATTTTATTTATATAACTCACGAGAGCGCAAAGCTAAGATTGTCTGGTTTAGGAATATAGACGAGTTAGTAAAGGCGAGGAGGAAAAGCAATTAGGATTAGTGTCAAGATAATTAAGGTGTGTTAACATAATTAGACTAGAAGTGATAATAAGCTAGAAATATGTACTAGTGCTCGCTGCCAAGAGGAATCTTAAAGTTAATATTATTTGTGGTATAAAAGATTAAATCTGGGAGAGTCCACTTCCTAAAACAATTATAAAAATTAAAGCTAAATTTTTCGCCGACTGAAATGCGAAAAGAACAAAATGACCTGGTTCTCTAGAACGCAGAAAATACCATTTCAGAGACTTCAAAATTTTCGGGGGGAAAATACTCCTGGACCCTCCTAAAAATATTTGATATAGTTACAGGTCCTTCTTCGTCACCTTTTGGCTTGATATACCAAAAAGAAAATTTTGCTTTTTTGGGGGGGGGGGTTTGCTGACCCAAATTTATTAAATTTCAATTTTTCAATTTAATTTTGCACATTATTACAGAATCATTGAAATTATTTACAAAAAGATAATAATGAACAAAAAAAGAATCGGGCTAGGGATCTATTTGAAACAACCGTATACAAGATAACAATGTCAATTATATATTAATATCAATTACAAGCAGTTGATAAGGTAAATCATAGGGTTACAACTATTTTTACAATGATAGTTTTTACAAAGATAAAGGATGATATAGAGAGTTAAGGTTAAGTTGAAAATATTATTTTTATTCTTACATCAAGGAATGTATATAAAAAGGCTAAGAATTTAAGAAAAATAATTTCGGCTTATATTTAATAGATTTCAATTCTGGAATAAGGCTATATTAAGAGTATGCTTTCTGTAGTTTGTTCCATAAAACGATTTGTGCAATTGCTTTGAATTTCTTGTATTATGCTTATGAATAATTAGCAAATGTCATTGGTAAATCTCCTATACAATTATATTGCCAATGTATATCTGACTATTTTATTGCTAACATATGATGAACACCCATATTTTATAAACTTGGGTATCTGTAAACGCAGGAAAACAGACCATTCACTCTTTTTGTTAACAATAAGTGTACGTATAAAGGGACAATAATACATCACTGTACAAAACGGTGTAAAATATATAATGTCCAGTTAAAGGTAGCATTATGTAAATAACAAATACGATTACCTAACTTGTTTATATTGTTTTATACCACAACTTTTTATACCATTGCTAACAGATGAGATACGTGATGTAAAAGACCGACTTCTTTGTGTTTAAAGGTCAAAAAACTGTTTTAAAATGCGGTTGAGTTGTCCCCTGATGCTAAACAACCAGGTATATAAAACAAAATGGCAATCTATGACTTCATGAATCAAACTTTGGTAGGTTGTAAATTATTTAACTTGCTGTTTACACTTGAACAAAACATTAAAAAAATTACTTTTTTCCTACGTGTTCAGTTTCGCTGTTTCGGCACATAATACAATATGTAAACTATCAATAAACACAGGGATGTATTTACTGGGGGGATGCAGGTGGAGTGCGCACAAACGTGTTTTTAAAACAAACAAAAGTGATCACTTACTGCTATTTTCGAAAATGTGAAGCTCAAAATGATGATTGAGCTAACTCTTAAAAATAAGTATTTTTCAACTTTCGAACAGTGTTTTTCCTATACTTTTATTAGGAAATTCGATAAGTAACACTTGCCAGACACGCCGACCTTTCAAAAAGGAGCCACAACAATATGTTTTTGTTGTGTTACAGACAGGCAACAATCACATATGTTTAGATTACATACGAATCAGACAATCAGTATTACATGCCCGGTTGCCACCCGTGTAACACAATATATTTCTGTTGAGCCAGTCGAGTTTTGACATGTAAATGGTTGAAAAACAGCATGTTGGCGCAAACACGCTGTTTTACTACAACACATAGACCTTCAAAATCGGTAAATATTCGAAATTAAACGCAATAATTTACGAATTTAAGCCTTCGGGTAACCACTCGTCCTAATAAATCCATCCTTATTTTGAAACTCGCCTCCATACAGGTATTTTAACAAGTGTAATAGTAATACCATTTTCTCATTAGCATGTCACTTTGAGTTATGACAATTAAGAAAAGGAGAAATTTGCACATGTTAATTAGGTAGTGAACTAATTACAATAAATTCATGATATCGAAAATTGCTTTTAAATGGATTCCCATCTATCGAAATGTCGTTATAAAAACCTTCCAATTTCGGTACATAAATGGAAAAATTACGGAAGGCAACCACTTTCACCGTCAAAGTGAATACACTCCGATGACATTTAGTGTGGTTTCCTGCTTGTAACAAAAAATGCCATCGACAGTCACTTTTTTCGAGGCCGGCCGGCCGTCTAATAGTCTGTGTTTCGAGTACATGAGACACGCTCAAAGTTTTAAAAAAACTTCAAAGCAGCAATGTTAAACTGTGCATATAATTATGGAGCTTCTTTGTCTTGTGAACTGTCACATTTATGATTTAATTATTACGTTAGAACAGATGCCGACAATTTACGTATGGACATCGCAGTAAGTTTAAAGCAATCTCGATTATTCAAGGCTACGACTATTAATGATAAGTAGAATTGGCGATGATATACTTTATCTATTCAGTATTTTTGTCTTAATATACGTGTGTCATTGCGATTTGTGAGCCATATTAATATATGCGAAATAATAATTGAATGATAACATATATTTAAGACAATAACACGCGTACGGTTTCAAGCCGCCGAAACTGTCTATATATTATTCAAACATCATTGAAATGCGATGCTTTCCTACGCACTCAGTAACTGCTTCTCACGATATGTTCATATAAAATATAAGTGTTACAGAGATTTTTTATTCAACTTCGAATGTCAAACAAGACAATTATTTAAGGCAACAACACACGACGTATTAAATTGAAGTATTCAAACAGTGGGCAGATGTTGACTGTTTCTGTGTAGTATTTCAAATCTAAAATTAATCTAGTTATAAAAGTCCTATACTAACTCTTTGTCAAAGTCGAAGTTGCCTTTGCTGGAAACCCATAATACAATGTCGTACGCCTTTTAAGTTTAGGCAGACGAGAACTGATGTCTTTATAATATATAGACAAAGGATCTATATAGTGACTATAACAATCTGAAATTACAGTAGCTCTTTTGATACATGTCTGTTTCAATTTTGTTCATCTCGTCTTACCTCGAAAGATTGATCAATAACTTCTGATAGCAATATCACTTGAATACAGGAGTAAATTGATTTCATAGTACAGCACAAACCGTTGGCTTCATACATGATATTTGACACCATATTGTTTATGTGCATTGTAATCTTACTAGCTCTGCATAATTAATATTCATACGCAATCAGCTGGACAGCAGTAGCCGATGTAAATGCAGTGTTCGCCAGTAACGAAGTAAATTTACTTCGTTACTTTACTTAATTCTGTAACAACCAAAAAAAATTCCGCATCTAGATTAGTGTTTCAAGGTCTCCAGGGCAACTAAATTTGAATACAATCCTTACCCCTAAATTCTTGTAAGGTCACTTATTTCGGTAGACCAATATAGGAACTCAACCATCACGTGAAATACTATTTTAAACATGACTATATATATTTAAGTCAACAAAGAAGCGATTCATGTATGAAGTTGGGAATATTAACATAGGCAGCGTTTCTAGTGTTCTGGCGGAAAATACGAGCTGTCTATTTCTCTTCACTCAAAAACTACAACTATATCCAGTTATTTTAAAATCCATAAACGATTCACAGCCCAGCCAAGGTCTTCACCAGCGAATTAGGAGCGTCAGAGAAAAGAGCCTGGGTACGAGGTCGGTGCCTCGCTCTCAGGCATCAAGCTCGCTCAACGGACTGACTTTGTTCATACCAAAACATTTTGTTTATTATACGAAGCCAACTTTTATATACTAAGAAATTTAAACGAATGAACATATCTAAAAACTAATCTATAAAACTTTAATAATATTAGAACTAATCAATTGAACTGATATTTAATGTATACATATATAACTAGAATAATAAGTAGCTACTATAGCAATAATCTACAAATCATGTTTGAAAGCTCAACAAAACTAGCGTGCTAGACTAGAATCTCAGGTGATAGACTAGAATCTCAGGTGATAGACCGGGATCTCAGGTGATAGACTAGAATGGACTATGAGATTTTAAATTTAATGTAGCGGTAATGCAAATTGTCTCGACACGCATAAGTTCACTCAACAATGAATAACAGATCAATATTTCAGATGAAAATGTCTCAAATTTTACTTTTCTACTTGTCCACGACAAACTGTAGTTACAACTTAAACTGCATGCAGTGTCAATCTTTTGGAATATACTTCATTCACATATGCATGACACCAAGGTCCAAGTTGATACTAAGAATTTCAACTTGACACTTGGAAATGCAGATGTCGCAACATAAATTCAATTCTCACAGCATGGTGGTTAAGATTGTATTGTCAAACCAAACCAGTTATCTCCTTATAAGGATGTTGAGAGACTGACGCTCAAATCACGAGATGTTTTGGACACAATACGACAAATTAAGGTGTTGTCTTAAACACAAAATGCATTTGGCACCGTCAAGATCAATTTATTGGAGAATCTTCCAAGATTACCAATAAGTCACCATTCGTCAACTTTGGTAAGTCTAATTTTATAATTTCTGCAATATTTATCACTATAGCTCATACCTATTCTCTATACAAACAATATGAACTCGCTACTGTACCAATCTCGGTAGGTTTGATAGACAAGCAAGTAGACCAGCTGACTAGACTTCTAAAGGTCTAAAGGGTTTAAAAACGTGAAGTTATAAATGATCTCACCACCAATCTCTGTAAGTTTAACAGCTCAATGTAGCGGTGCAGTGAGTTAGATTTCACAAAAAGAGAATTTCAGCCCTTAACTCTGTATAGACTTGATATTGCTTAGCAGGCACGCAGCAAAGTGGACCAGATACTTGCAAAAGAGTACACTAAAAGAACTCACTATCAATATCTGTAGGTTTGATAACTAAAGAGAGCAGTGCACTAGATCATCAAGCAAGTATATCTTTTTCAGCACTTAACTCTGCATGTAAACTTGATATTGCTCAGCAGATACAGCAGTGGTCTAGATTCTTGAAGATTCATAATGAACTGAAATCTCGTTTATTTATGAAGGATAAGAACTCGCCACTAATATATTTGCATGTACACTAACTTGATAATTCAACAGGTAGAACAATTATGAACTGGATTTCTGAACGAGAAATATTTTAGCACTATATAAACTCTGTACACTTGATATGGTTGCATGAACACCCACAGCAGTGAACATACTTAGATTCCTTTACCTACTTCTGAGGGCTTTATGGCACGACACGTATATCTTAGAGCTATAAACTACTAATTGATGCGTATGAAGGTTTCATAACTCGACAGATAGGCAGAAAAATTAATTAGATTTGGATTAAATTAGGTCAGTTGCGAATTGAAATATTTTGTGTTAACGCAGGTTAAAAACCGGCTCACAAGTGCCACCAATTTATGTAGAGAGGTGATATAGAATGGCTAAATGGATTTCTTATGGTGTAGAAATATATTGCGTCATTAATAAACCGGTGTCACAGCGGATAGTGTCTCCCCGGACAATATCTGCTGGCAGATACTATCGCCCCGGACACTATACGCGACGCGAATAGTGTTGCGGATTCTGTCCCCCCAAAGAAATCCTGAGATAAATTTTAGCACTTGCGTTCTTTGGTTAAAATACAGAAATTTGCAGTAATGTAAACCCGTTTTGACCGATTCCCCTCAACAGGTTTGTTCACGCTAACTGATCGACACTCCAAAGTCTTTACGCTAATAGAAATAGCTAATGAAAGCGTCAGAAACGTGAGTATCGCAGGGAGATAAACCGACATGGAAAAGACGTTCCTCGCAAATCTGAGCTTTTGTTTTTGACTTTCACGTGAGGGACACGCGGGAATCTAATTAAAGGGGGACACTATCCGCTACCGGATACTGTCCGAGGGGAACACTATCCGATGGGGACATTATCCGCTGTGACACCGGAATAGAACTGATTAGCTGAACTGATATTTGACGTATACATATTATACAAAGAATAATAAGTACCCGCTATATGGCAATAATTTAAAAGTCATTCTTGATAGCTCTACAAAACTCTAAGTACGTGATAGACTTAAATATCTGCACTATTTCCCTAAAGACTTGATATAGCACGACGCCAGTTGACTGGGAGAATTAAAATTTAATGTACCTATAAATTTCAAGTTGATACAATGATATACTTAGAATTTCAAGTTGATACTTGGAACTTCTGCCAAATACAAATTGTTTCAACACGTGTTAGTTAATTAGCACGGCAATGAATAACAGATAAATATTTGGACAAAAACGTTTCAAATGTTTCTTTCACACCGAGCGGTGGATTAGATTCCTCAAGAAATATTGTGTTCTTATAATAATCTGCAGGATAGTAACTGACCAGCTGGAGAGATATTCCTTAGTTTTATTCTTCTTGCAGTGGGTGTTCAACCATATCATTTCTGTAGACTGGATAACTCGTAAATGACTAGATTTCTGAAGGTTGAGTCTTGAGAGTTTAAATCTTGTGTACTCGACTTATAAAGGACAAGAACTCATCATCAATCTCTGTAGGCTTGACAGCTTAACAGGTAGAGCAGTGGACTAGATTTCTGAAGGTTGAGAGGTTAAATCTTGTATACATATGAAAGATAAGAACTCACCACCAATCTCTGTCTGCTTGATAGTTCAACACGTAGAGCAGTGGACTAAATTTCTGAAGGTTGAGAGGTTAAATCTTGTGTACCGGCTTATAAAGGACAATAACTCATCAATCTCAGTAGACTTGATAGCTTAACAGGTAGAGTGGTGGACTAGATTTCTGAAGGTTGAGAGTTTAAATCTTGTGTACTTATAAAGAATAAGAACTCGCCACCAATCTCTGTAGGCTTGATAGTTCAACAGGTAGAGCAGTGGACTAGATTTCTGAAGGTTGAGAGTTTAAATCCTGTGTACTTATAAAGGACAAGAACTCATCATCAATCTGTTTAGGCTTGATAGCTGGCTTAACAGGTAGAGCAGTGGACCATATTTCTGAAGGTTGAGAGTTTAAATCTTGTGTATACTTATAAAGGATAAGAACTCGTCTGACCAGATTCTGTTAACTAATTTTATGATTGAACTCAACTTTTTTTGTCGTTACATAAAAAGGCGTAAAACCTTTAGTCTCATTCTTTACTGATAGTTTTAAGTGATTTTTGCAAACCTTACAGATAGATTCCTAATGGCTGGACAAGGTTATGAAGTAAGTCGTTTCATTGGTCCAGTTAGAGAAAGTCTATTTTGTGGTGTTTGTAAAGATGTGCCGAGAGACCCACGATGTTGCCATGAAGAACACCCATTTTGTTATGCTTGTATAATGCGATCTCTTCAAGATTGTGAAAATCCTGAATGTCCAGTATGTAGACAACACCTCACCACAGAAACTTTGAAACATCCTTCAAGATTGTTCATGGAATGTTGGTCAGAGCTGAAAATCAAGTGTGATTACATTGAACGAGGGTGTCTCGAACATATCCAGCTTGGAAATCTACAAGATCATATAAATCATTGTGGATTTGCTCCGGTGACATGTGAAAACTGTGAAATGCAAATAAATAGAAAAGATAAAGACAACCACAAGAACAGTTTCTGTCAGCTCGGAAGCGCCAAATGTCAGGACTGTGGAGAGATCAAAGCAAGTCAAGAAGAAACGAAAATGGAATTGAATCTAATGAAAGCACGACAGAGAGAAATGAACGAAAACCAAAATCAAATGGAGATAACTCAAAATTTAAGATGGCAAGAACTGAATGGAATGGAATACACTCAAAATTTACAAAGGCTGCAGCTCAGTGATATCGCCACTAGTCAAGAAGAACACCATGACTTCGCAAATAAGAAATTCGACAGAATGGAAGAAAGTCAAGAACAAATGAAAAGAAAACATGATAAAATGAATGTTAAAGTAAAGAAAACGAAGGTAAGACACGATTGTTATTGTATGGCGACCATTATAATTGTTTTGTACATCTATCCTTTGGAATTTACAAGATATCTGTCCAGGCCATATAGTGTATATTTTTGGGCGGCGTTGTTTCTATTTTATTCGTGGCATTTCTGTATCACGCTGCACGATATTGGCTAGAAACTCTTAGTCAGAAGAGTTGGTAATGTATGTAATTGGTTTTAGTCGATTCTCACACTTTGGTGAGCATTCTCTTTTTACAAAATAGATTATTACATGACGAAGGCCTTCGCTCGAAACGTCGAAGTTCTCATTGTATTTTTCAGGTAGTTTTAACTTTTACACAACAGTCAACCGCCTTATTACATGACAAATTATAGCGTTTTAAAACTTATTCGTTTCGTCGTTATACCGCTTTTGAAGGACGGTTGCCTCGTCCTTGTCCAAAGCAACAGAATATTTTTATTTATATACACAATAGGGCCATTTATACGGGAGAAAATAAGTCGCGACTTACATAATACGCGTCTTATATAAGACGGGAGCACACTCGTATAAATGGTCAAATTCTAGTAAGTCACGACTTAAATAAGGACAGGGGTCAGAATTTGACCATTTATACGAGTGTGTCCGGGTCTTATATATATAAGACGCGTCTTATGTAAGTCGCGACTTATTCTCTCCCGTATAAATGGCCCTAATAATACTTACTAGTTTCAAGAACCATAGTTTGTTAAAATGTAATCAGTGTCTTTGGGACAATATTTCAACACTTTTACTGTAATTTAGAACAATGATGATGAGATGAAACAATCCCAAGCTGAGATGAAACAATTCCAAGCTGAAATGAAAACTCAGCTAACTGAAATGGCAAGGAAGCAAGATCAAATATTTTTTAAAGTAAATCAAATAGAGGTAAGACAAGGTTGTAATTATGTTACCCCCTCCCACTATTACGTGAATAGACAATTTGTCTGAAATTGTGCCGATTTTGAGTGTAAGTAAGGCTATTTAGGAGAAGGAACTTTTTATACTCCCTTCATAAACCATAGTGTTTAAAATATAACACTTATAACTGTCATTTAGAAAAATGTTGACGAGATGAAACAATCCCAAGCTGAAATGGAAGATAAAGTAAATCAAATGGAGGTAAGAAAAGATTGTAATTATATTTGAAAATTGCATGTCACTGGCAAAAAATAATTATTAAAAAGTCATTTCCACTGGAAAACTCCAGTTTTCATCGGGTAAAAAGTATACATGAATGGCACAGGAGTTAAAATTTAAAAATATTTTAATCGCTTAAGTGGATACCAATATACCTGTCACGTTTTAGGAAGAGTTACTATTTTTAGACTTTTGTAATTTTGTATTCTTCTGTATTTTAACCCTGACCCTAATCCTAACCTTAATCCCAACACTAACCTTAATCCTAATCCTCACCCTAATCCTAACCCTAAAAGTCTAAAAATAGTAACTGTTCCTAAATCGTGACTCATATGGATACCAGGGTATAAAATCTGGTCGTCAAATCTAATACCAAGTCGCGCTATATATTAATTAGCACTTATTAATCGATTATCTACATGCACTTGTTAATTACTTAATATTTATAATTATATACATTATACAGTATAATATTGTACTCACAACATCCTCACTGAAAAGTAATGTCTAACGCTTTAGAATTACTTAAGGTGGCTCGATGTAGTAATCACAAAAACCTTATTCAAGAATCGCGAAAACAATACTTCATACTATATGAACAAACCCGCTTGACCATTTGTGGCGTAGGAATATTAACTAAAGAACTTCTAAAATGACCTGACGTGAGCATTTGCTGGCGCCATCTCGCGTCATTGCGCGTGTTATATACAAGTGTATACCGTTTTCATGTCGATTGCTGAAGTCATTAAAATTTCTATTTTTGAAAATCAATGTGCTATAACTCATTATTTTGTCCGGTAACCTATGTTCAAATTTTGCATACTGTATTGCACCGCAAAAATCTTTCATTTTACCAAAATTAAAAAAATCTGTAATGCCAAAAAAATTGTATCGAAGAAAACGACATTTTTCTTCAAAGATCAAAATTTATAAAAACCCCGATACCTGGTGAATAATTCCTAAAAAAACGGAGTTTAAAATTTCAATGTGTTTGAACACCTGAATTTTTTAAAACTGTATTGATCCACCTTAATCATTTCTATTATTTGCTCATTCGCCACGAGGGTTACCATTGGGAAGGGTAAATTTTCATTAGGGAAGGTAAGCTTTGCCAACAAAAAGAATGAAAACTTGTTATTTTCCACAAAACAAATATTTATAAGATATTAATTAACTTCTTGCTTGAGGCATGGTTTATAAAAATGCATACAGTTTCGTCTCTGAGATGTTCGAACACCAATACTGTAACCTAGTCACCGAAATTTTCAATTTTACAATTCAGGAGAATGTTGACGAGATGCAAGGCGTGGTAAGACTAAAGTTTGAAAGAGTTGAAGAAATGCTGAATCACTTATTACAAGGAAGCAATGTAAATAACAATGGTGCTCAAGCTATGGATCCAACAGTTCCAGCCAACAATCAAGACATTATTATTCTTGGCGGTAGGTATGCAACAGGAGAAGCCATGGTTTTAAATACAGTTGAAAAATTCAACTTAGTTGAAGAGAAGTCGACCGTGCTACCACGAATGAATCACCCACGAGCAGGATCAGCATCATGTGTTTACAACAATGACGTCATCGTCGCTGGCGGTTCCGATAGTCAAGGTGGAACTGACAGCATAGAGGTCTTGAATATGAACGAGTATCCTTTGCGATGGACGATGTTTGATGTTAAACTGCCTGCTAAGTTATCTGGTCATGTCGCCATAGTTTATCAAGATAAATTAATAGCTATCGGTGGATATAGCTGGAATGAATACAAAACATCCGATTCAATGCACGCGATTGCTCTCACCCCGCCGTATACTTCCACGCTGCTGGAAAGAATGCCTCATGCAAGAGAATGCCACAGAGCGGAAGTTGTTAATGACAAACTATTTATCTTGGGAGGAATAAGAAGCCGTGATTTGCATGCCACTGACAGTGTTGTTGTATATGATCTTGTCACTAATAAGTTCAAGCCATGTCCATCGTTACCCAAGCCTGTCTGTGGAATGTCCACAGTTACTTGGGGTAATATGATCATCGTTGTTGGCGGTTTGGTTAATGGCCAGTTTTTAAATGACGTCATCATGTATGACACTGAGACCGGGCGAAGTGAGTACTTGCCCTCCATGATACACAAGAGGAGCGGTTGCTCAGCCGTCATCATGCATGACGTCATTGTTGTGTTGGGTGGAAGCAATCATGAGCAGGGATATCTCAACTCAGTAGAAAGCTTCACTATGGGAAGTCACAGTTGGAAAGAACTGCCGACAGGAATGATAGAAAAAAGATTTTGTGCAACTGCTGTAGTGAGACCTTCCAACTGAAAGGTTTTCTCCATATAACCTTCTTATTCGCCCCTTGCATGAATATCATAATACTTTGTGCCGTGAGGGTAAATCGTCAGTGATTGGAAACCGAAACCCATTCTGTTTCTACTTTAAGAAGTTTTATCTTCGTTTTCCTGTTGGGAAATTAAAATACATTTTTCAACAGAGCAACCCCACGGTGCGAAGGATTATGGTATTTATGCAAGGGGTGAATAATAGATTCACTGGAATCGAAATTAGTACGGGATAGACCATCCTTTTGAATTGAATTGCCATTTTTGAAGCCAGAATATTTATAGTGGAAAGAGATTTTGAAATCTGTCAATTTGTTTGCAAGTCTAATCCTTGGGTGCTTAAATTAGTATTATTATCAAGCAAATGTCTTTTTCTATGTTACTTGAAAGACATATAGCTTCCCACATCTTTGTAATGAGTTTGAGAACGTTTTAAACACTGGATAGATTAATTAGACTTATGGTGGCCATACTGGTGAATTTAAGAAGAAGGAGAGGCCATTCTTGACCAATTTCTATCCAATCAATTTGTTTCCTTCCCACTAATAACCAGAGACTGTAAGTACCTCTTCTAGCATGTCAACAATACCATAGTAGATTTATTGTAGTCATTCCAATATGGCCGCCTTGACTTCATACTACTATCCAGCCCTAATTTTGAGTTCAGTGAGTAGATTCCCATTAGACTAAAGAGTCACTGAACCAGTAGCGTAACTACTATGGGTTCGGACCGGGAGAACCCCGGGGGCCCCCAACCCTAATGGCCCAAAGAGGAGCCCCCAGGCAGCCAGGATCAAACTGTAGAGCAAAAACAAATTGATAGGGAAGACTCTGAGAAACGAAAAATGCATGAACGCCACAACAAAATATCAAAAAGCGTTCTCAACCGTACGAAAATCGAACAATTTACGTAAACATAAACACCACAATTCATCTACCGGGTGGGGCAAAAAAAAGTACGACTGTTTGATTTAGTATAACTTAAAAACTAAAAGAGCTATTACACTAAAACAAGCTGCTTTGCATTTAGCCATGTCTAACTTAAATTTTGATATGTGCCATGTGCATTTCCATACAATATTGACCGAGATAGCTGAGTTTAAACTTGAGTAAACATTTTTGGAAGTGTCGAGAATTAGCTAAAAATGGCCTATTAAATAATTTGATAACCATTATTAGCATTTTACGCAAGTATTATGTTTCAATGAAGTGAAGTTGAAGTTAGAAGGCCAAATGTTAGAATAAAAGAGGATATCTATTCAAGAAACATTTCTAACTTCAACTTCACTTCGTTTAAATAATACTTACGATAAAATGGTAACGGTTATCAAATTAGTTTAATAGGCCCTTTTTAGCCAATTCTTCACAGTTCCAAAAGTGTTTAGTCAAGTTTAAACGCAGCTATCTCAGTCAATATTGCATGAAAATGCACATGGCATATATCACAATTTAAGTTAGACATCGTTGAATGCAAAGAAACTTGTTTAAGTGTAATAGCTCTTTTAGTTTTTAAGTTATACTAAATCAAACAGTCGTACTTTTTTTTGCCCCACCCGGTATATATAAATGTAAATTAAAGATTTATGGTACAACCGTACTAATTTCCAAGCAAATGTAAATTTTGATATGTTAAAATGTCGTTTTCTGACCTTTTCTGTAAAATCTTCCCCCAAAGTTCAGGAAATGGCATTTCAGAGACTCTCGATTTAAAAATGTTCCGGGGGGCATGTCTCCGGACCACATGCACTCGTACTAGGGGAGCCTTCAAAAATTTTTAACCGGGGCTCCCAGATATAACGTTACGCCACTGCACTAAACATGAAACTATGTTAAATAAATCATCAGGTATCAACGATCTTGTGAAGTGTAAATATTGTACATATACTATACATATATAACTTGCGTTTTGTTAAAACAAATATTTTAATCTGAACATTAAAGGGGAAGTCAAGTCCGTTCTGCGCATCTTTTCTGCGCATTATTTGAGGGCCCTCACCATTGGAATTTTAATTGAATAACGCATGCGCATTACGCATGTGATTATGTATTCAAAAAACAACATGAAGGAAGGCGAATGCCATCCCGAAATGTTGTTAGCGGCGAAATTGAGGGAGTTGTGTTGTATCCAACGAAGATAAAAAGGCCAAACGAAAAAAATTATTTAGCAGAATATTTAAAAGACGTTAAGACGAGCTAAAAGTCAAGACGGACAAAGAATGAAAGAATTAGTAGCTAGCCTTGCTTCTTGACAATTATATTTCAAACACGAAGCAACTCCTAACAACCAGGTAAGAAATATAGATTGTAGTCTAACGAATAATGTATTAAATAATGGAAAAAAGCAGTGTTTTGATAGAGATCTACAGTATCTGCCTATAATTTTGTAGTGACGCGGAAACCCAGAAGTTGAAACTTGCAGCAGCTGATCCATGAAGGATTGCGACCAATATTGCTCTAGAGCCCAAACCTTAAAGGGAACAGCTGTTTGTAAGACATCAATCAAGATTTACAAACTGGTTTATGGTTTTACATGATGTCTTGATAACCAATTGGCTCCATCAAACCATATATTGATAAATTTCTGTTTTCTATACACTATTATGCACTAGCCAATTGAAACCCTGACCCCCTGAGAATATGCAGGGTATTTTAACAATCCCGGCCTAAAATTTTGTCCATTTATTCAACCATTATTAATATCAAAATGTGCTGTAAGTTACCGGAAGCTGACGGCTTCACACAGAAGAAAGTCGTACATTAAATATCAGGCTATGCAAGAGTTAGTTCCCAGCCTTTGAGCATAGCCTTTGAGCATAGCCTTTGTGTCAGTGTTAAAACCCCGGATAGCAGAATAGCAACGCTTGTTAAAACTCTCTATTTCCCCCTGCAAAATCATGTTAAAACCCCACATATGCCTGAGGGTGGTGGTCGGTTTTCAACATTTTAAGAAGTAACCAAAGCGAGAGAAAGCGGGAGATGGGAGGGGGGGGGGAGGTTGATGTACTATTTACTCTATTCAAAATTTATAAGAGAAAATATGGGTTATTATCATTCATTAACTGGCAGTATCCCCGCACTGGCAAACAGGATTACATGGATTTACCGGGGGGGGGGGGGGTGGACAGCTCTCGTAGCCTTGGCCGAGAGGGGGTGCCAATTCCCATATCAAATCCAAATTTTGGATGTGACAGGGCATTTATCAATATAATATCAGGCAACTCATTGGCCTTTTTGACCATGTAGGCCATCTTATTTTTTAAACATTTTCTGACAAGATAACCCCCTTAATCCTGTCCTCAGTGTTGATTCACCCTTCCCTTGTCGAAGGTCACTCCCTGCTTCATGATCAAAGCCCCCTTAGCACCCCCTTAGCACCCCCTTAGCGCCCCCTTAGCACCCCCTTAGCACCCCCTTAGCACCCCCTTAGCACCCCCTTAGCACCCCCTTAGCACCCCCTTGGAAGTAAAATTGTATAGTGTTAGACAGAATAAAATACTAAAGTAGGGCGTACCTGGGTACATTGCCAGCTAATGGGTTAAATTTCATTGAAGAGGTTTTGCAATTGTAAAAAGTCAAGCACTATTCAACAACCTATAATTTTCACACCAGAGGATCAACATTTAAATGTATGCTTTGTGAGGGGGAGAGAGTTGCAAAAAATTTATGTTTGTATGCTTTTGAAAATTTTGATGATTGCATATGTAGCATATTTTTATAATATAATCTAATTATACAAACAAATTTGTTCCAAATAGCTAAATGAACTGATAATTTTTTATGTGTAAATATATTATATGTAATAATTAAAATCTATATGATTCTGTCTTTAACAAAAAGAAATCGTCGAAGCAGAATTTACTAAATACATTATACAAGTCATTTATTGTGTATTGCCAATAGCACTAAAGTGTAGCTGGCCGCAAACCTGTATAAACTCCATTGGCAGAAGGATACATTGCTCTTATTGCAAGAACACAACAACTTGGCACCACTACTCTGTTGTCCTCGCCCAAACGCCCATGCTGGCATAGAACAAACTGTCTAGATGCAGAATGCCTAAAGTGTTCATTGTTTCTGGGGTGTTCCATAACTAGAATGTCCTCTCTATACGTCATTGCAATGTCCAAAACATTTGCATTCAGGACAAGCTGGTTGAACAAAGGGTTTGTTGTCACACAAGGCATAACTCTTTTTGAACAAGGTTTGTTTTCATTGTGGGTGGGAATTGGTGCTATTAGAGACCTTTAGCATTGCGTTTTTTCGCAAAAACCGCAAACCGCAAACCGCAAAATATCACGTGACCCTGGTCTTGCGGTCGCGTTTGGCGTTTGACGTTGACGTTTCAACCGCAAGAAGGTGTTCTAGCGGTAAGTGAAATACGGCAACGTTTTAACACTATTTAAAGTTTAGAAACACACGTTTAACTACTAAAGCAAAGTTCTTTGGCCTCTTTTCTTGATACATGGCAATTTTTATCCTTAGATTATAACTTTTACAAGAGTTATGGCGATTATTACCGAGCAAGTGAGAATAGCCATGCGGAAGTAAACAAAACATGGCGTACTCATTACGCGGTAAGCAGGAATGAAACGTCAAGCTAAATGCACCAAACTGCCCAAACGTCTAACGGCAAACCGCTAACCTGAAACCGCGGTTTGTGGTTCGCGGTCTGAAAAATTTACGCTGTGCTAAAGGTCTCTAATGGCCACAAAAACACCGTTCAGGACTTTTGTCTGATGGACGGTCTGGTTGGGATGATTCATCCTGACCTTGTGGCAAATTTATCGGTAATTCACCAAGTCAGAAAACGTTGCTGGCTGTCTTCGCAAAAATTCCAGTTCCAACCTTCTCAAAGCCTCCAAATTTATGCTTTCAACCAAATTCTAGAAAAAATACATATACTCTTTCAGTTTAACTTTAACTCACCATAGCCATTGGTGTCTCACAATAGGAGCCTTACTAGCTTCAACTTTGCCAAGTTAGCTGAAGCAAAGGGGAAATAGTATGTAACTTGTTGATGTGCAAAAAGTCTTTAGTTTGACACGCCATTGAATCAGGGATGTGAACACCAACACTCCCTATAAACATTAAAATACATGTACAGACTGGGGATCTTACACCATCAATTTGATCAGTGGGTATAGAGTGTGTTTGCACAGTGAGTAGACACAATCACTTGAAACAAAACTATATACTGTAGTGGAAAAATGATATACAACTATTAAAAGTGCCATCTCAACAAAATACTATGTTATCTTCAACATATATATATGCACATATTCAGAAATTAATCACATGTACAAGTACAAATACATTGCCAATTTATAAACTGTAGCTACTAAATTAGGGAAACAAATGGTTGATTTGAAATATATGCTGCCTGCAGATGCTGCTCGTGGGTCAGCAGACGTTTTTTCGGCGTTTTCCTCCACAAACAATCCCCCACGGCCTCTCCCATGACCTCTGGCTTTTGATTCACCACGTTCCCTGGTTGTTTCTGTCGCATTTCCACAGTCGCAAGAAGATGTTTTGCCAGTTTTTCTTTGACCGCGTGCACACGACCTCTCGCTCGCTTTGCACTTGGTTCTGGGCTATCCAACTCGTCACTACTATCATGTTCTGCACCCTGAAATTATTAGACATTACATATAAATATTTTTAACAACTAAAATTCGACAACACTTACATTTTTTTACATTTTAATACGTACCTGCGTTTCACTTTGACTCGATCTTTCAGATGTTTCGAATGAATCTGTGTCGCTTTCTTGTTCATTCCGTCGATTCAAACACGAACTTCTGTCTGGGTGGCAAACGGAAGAGCAATACTGCCCTTTTCCCTTTTCCCGCAAACACATTCCATGACATGAAGATACTGCCATGTTTATATCCACATTGGGACCTTGTGCAATGTCTTATGTCCTCGATTTGACTGCGCTCGATTTCATCTACTGTGCTTCGACTTTCGTCCATTGTTGTATAACGCGGCTTGTGTTTAGCGAGGAAAGGTGGCACTTCGTTTTACTTCCCATGAAGCAGGTAAAAAATACTGTAAGTATTGTAAAAGGACCACACAGTCACACACAAAGTCATTAAAATCCAGGTGAGAACAACTAGAGGCGAAAGGCTTCATGTAAGACAGTTATAGTGTATCAAAACAAAGGATGTAAACAATGCGCAGAACGGACTTGACTTCCACTTTAGCATTAGTAATAATCAATAAGCAACACCTGTGTGGCAACACACAGGTGTTGAATAACGTAAGTATTAATTCAGTGAGGGAACCACTATGTATTTTTATTAAATACAAAACAATTATAGTAACTTTGTTTTATTTCGCATTAATATATTCAAATAGAAGGCTTTGTATGGCGGTCAATATAAATATTTTGTTTTTGTTAAAAAACACAAAGTTTATTAAATATACAAATGATATATAATATATATTATTGTGAACCTCACAACTGTCGTTTGTTGAGTGTTATACTTAATTTTGTAACAACCAAACCAATCTTCCCCATCTAAGTTAGTGTGTCAAGATACCCCTAATCCTTGTAACGTATTTCTCGATATACTAAATTACTTAGAAAAAATATCACTTTCACGAAATGACATGTTTTAAAGTTCTGTTCACAATAAATTACATATTCTGAACTTTTTACGCTATATATACACATTAGAATTATTATTTTAGCTTTTTATATTCTTGATCTATAAACTGATGTTTAGAGTTGATATTTCTGTGAAATTTTCAGCAAATTTTGAAAATTTCTTAATTCTTAAAGTCTGTTTAAGAGGAAATGAAGCAGCTTCAAGGTTCATAATTAGGTTATTGCGATTTGCGATACTCTTTCTGGAAGACACCGTCGAATATCAACCGCCAAAGGATGATGATTTTGAGCGCTTGTATCTTTGGCGCCCCTGACCCAAAACGGATGAAAATACCACCAATCGATTCAGCAAACAAACCTGTTCTTGGCTAATGCCAAACAAATCGCTAAACACATTGTTTTACAGATCTCCGTGAGTTTTAACACCTTTGTAATCTGATATTTATTATATCGTAAAGTAATTATATATTCAGTACCTTTGGTCGATTATAACTTCTGTTTTAAAAACATTTTCGCTAATACACCGTTTTATAGAGCTTTAAAAACAGTACGTACTGACCAACTTTCAAAGAAAAACAATAAAAATTGACAAAGTTACGTCGAAAATTTGAAATGTAGCGTACGGGTCAAACCGGACTTTCAGACAAACTCCGACCGGAAAAGGCCCAAAGACAAACAAAGAATGTTGCTATGGTTTTTTAAGTGGCCGGAATGAATTCCCCAGAGTACAATATCCTATATAAAATCTTTTTGTCGAGACTGAAGCGCGTGGGCAAACCATATATAGTCAAACTACGGCAAGCGCGTGCATGCTGGAAAATAGCCGATAAATAAAAAATTCAAAATAAATACTTCTAGTCGTAGTATCGAAGCGAAACTTTCCAGAAGAAATACACAGATAAAAAGCTAAATTTCGACCATTAGAAGTCTGTGGTCAAATGCAAGAATAAAGAAGATATTAACGATGTAGATAAATAAACGGTAGCGAATTTGTTTTATAGTCATATGAAAGCTGAAAATAAAACAAGAATCGTTGTCTAAATGCTTGCTTTTTTGTTTCATTTTTGGCTTTCATACAACATATGTGGAAGAGAAAGGTTGCCATGTATTGGCATTTTATTATCACTGACTGGGCTAATGTCAATATGTAGGGCTAGATCACATGGTGTGAAAAGGCGAACACGCATATATCAACTACTGGGACCGGTTGTTCAAAAGCCGGTTAACGCTAACCCCGGGTTAAATTTTAATCTGCTGTTCTGGGGTCGGTTGTATCAACGCCGGATAGTACTATCCACCGGATAGCGAATCTTCCAACCTTCCTAAAATGGTCCGTTGATTTGTATAATCTAGATTAAACCTTAGCATTTATAAGTTCAAGTTTCTTTTTATTAATTGTGGGGTCTACATTCGTAGTTTTATAGCTTTTGGAGCATTTTTACAACAGTCGAAAAATTCGCTATCCGGTGGATAGTGCTATCCGGCCTTGATACAACCGCCCCCTGGTTTGTATACTTCTACATGTTTGTTTATTTCAAAACTTTGTAAACAAAAACTTCTATCGCCCAGTACAAGGTTGATAGAAAAAAGTATTCGTGTTAATATAGCCGATGCCGGGAAACTTGTATGAAAGTTACCACTAACCCAGGGTTAAAGTTAACCGGCTTTTGAACAACCGGCCCCTGGAGCATATGAAATTAATGTTCTTAATTATCAACCTCTTAAGCAAGGATACATAATCATTAAATGTAATTACTTTAAAAAACCCAAACTTTTTGGTGTTAGCCAGAGTAACTGGCAGTACCCTACCACTGACGAATAAAATCGTCAGGTGTCAAACAGAGTAAAATACTAATGTATGGCGCATTGTCTGCGCATAACAAGAGACACTAGCAGATAGTTTTGTTAGCCCATTAACTGTCAGTACGCTGCATCGCAATCTTCTACAACAAAACTTGTTCTCTAACTGTGTCACGTCGGCATAACATAGCAGTGCCCACAATGACACCAGCCTGGTGTTGCAGCTGCAGGGGGGTGTCCACACTTCAGGGCCATGTTGTGGTGGATCAGGTTGTGGGACCCCTGCAACAGGTTGTGGGATCTCTACGCCAGGTTGTGGTTGATCCTGTACCGGTAACTCACCATGGACTACGGTAGAGCAGCAAATACTACTGGTTGTCTTCATAATAGCTCAGTAGCTATCCCCCTCAAAACATCCACAAATTCTAAAGGAATGAGTTTTTGCTTGATGGAAGTCATTAAATATCTGAAATAGGTGCATCTTTAAATAACGTATTTTTCAGTCTGATATTATCTGGATTCTCATCCGGTCTTAACATTATTGAAGAAATGCATGACCATCGCCTTGACGCCTTCTAAAGTCTTCTGCATGATAATAGAACCGCGGTATATTTACCCGCTTTGTAATCAATACCACAAAATATAAGCGATTCAATTGAACTTACTGATGATTGCGCAAAAAAATTGGAATCACTCGAGTGTTCACTTGAATCAGTATCTAAAATATCCTTGCGTAAGTTCATACACACGATCTCAGGATAGCAAGCAGACGTGCAGTATTGGCCGGTTATCATACAAGGACATGCATTTCGTGGGCCATAACTTGAATTATCCTGGAGACACATCGCTCTACAAGAACTGAAGAGCACAGGGTTACGTCGTCCTTGTTTGGGATTTCTGCAGCCACTTCTAGTTCGATTTGATATAACTAAAACTTCTTTCTTTTTCATGAAAGGAGTCGGCGAGAACGCGAAGGAAAAAGAAATACAACAGGAAATACCGAAATACGTCATGTAAAAATTCTATTACATAACGTAAACAATAGCATTGTTATGCGCAGAAAATATGCGCAGAACGGACTTTACCTCTTTCTGGTCGGACGCATTTTAATTATGTTGTCGCAAGAGCACTTTGAGTACGATTTCCTTTGCAAAATATTTACCCCTGGCAATGAAATTAACACCATTGGAATCCTTACAAAATAAGCTTTTTAACAGTGGGCTATTTTGCCGACTAAACATTAGAATCAAAAATACTAAAAGTTTAATCCCAAACATACCTCCAGTCATATTCCAGTTCAACTCAAACAATCTTTTGGTAATGTCTGGTTACTTGAATACCGTTTAGTTCTGTACAATTTTAGTTGATTTCACACAGTATGTTGCCGTTTATTTGTCTGTATAGTAGTTTTTAGTTTGTTTCAGAGTACTATCACAGAATAGAGATGAGCAGAAAGCTCACTCAGGGGTGCAAAGTGTGCCAAATTATCAGCCGACTTCCGGTTTGGCCGCCATGTTGAAAGAAAGCCTCCTGAGTGAATTTTACTGGAGTTAATATGGCGGAAAACGAAATGGAACCACAAAAACCGCTGTAGCTGCACGAATATTTGGACGATTCTCATTTTACTTTCACACCATTTAAAGAGAAGGTAGGCAATTGATTTAGTTGTTGCTGGAAGGCAAACCAACAAATTTTAGCGTGGAATTTTGCCAACGTAAGGCGATGATTTGCAAACTAAACTATAAAAGTAATCTTATTCTACACTATAGACTTCTTAAATGTAAATTTTTCTTCTTTAGTTTTAGTTGCTGACTTTCACCCACACCTCTTGAAAGTAGGAAACTTGCTGTCCATGAAAGAATTCCAATTCAGTGTAAACTCGGTGAACAATTAAAGAAATTATAGAGTGAAAATTATATACCTATTTTAGACATATTTTTGAAATGAAATAGACAGAAATATAGTATGTAACTGCTGAATTTCAATTGTACAAGACTAATTAATTCACATTGATAAAATGTAAATAATTAGCTAGGTGAAGTGCAATAAATTAATAGTATTGAATTTGAATATGTTGGCAATGTTTCAACAAATGTGCGATTCCTAAGTATCCCTAAAATTGAATTTCCTAACTCTTAATGCTTGTTAAATCTTACAAACTTTATATAAAACAAGATTGCCATGCCATTATTACTTTTGCTCAGTCCATGATTAAAAAATACCAATGTGTGGCAAATTTGTTTTATAGTCATATGAAAGCTGAAAATAAAACAAGAATCCTTGTCACTAAATGTTTGCTTTTTTGTTTTATTTTTGGCTTTTATACAACATATGTAGAAGAGAAAGGTTGCCATGTATTGGCATTTTATTATCACTGACTGGGCTAATGTCAATATGTAGGGCTAGATCACATGGTGCGAAAAGGCGAACAGGCATATATCAACTACTGCAGCATATGAAATTAATGTTCTTAATTATCAACCTCTTAAGCAAGGATACATAATCATTAAGTGTAATTACTTTAAAAAACCCAAACTTTTTGGTGTTAGCCAGAGTAACTGGCAGTACCCTACCACTGACGAATAAAATCGTCAGGTGTCAAACAGAGTAAAATACTAATGTATGGCGCATTGTCTGCGCATAACAAGAGACACTAGCAGATAGTTTTGTTAGCCCATTAACTGTCAGTACCCTGCATCGCAATCTTCTACAACAAAACTTGTTCTCTAACTGTGTCACGTCGGCATAACATGGCAGTGCCCACAATGACACCAGCCTGGTGTTGCATCATCTGCGTGTGGGGTGGGAGCTTCAGGGCTTTGTTGTGGTGGATCAGGTTGTGGGACCTCTGCAACAGGTTATTGGATCTCTACACAAGGTTGTGGTTGATCCTGTACTGGTAACTCACCAAGGACTACAGTAGAGCAGCACATACTACTGGTTGTTTTTATAATAGCTCAGTAGCTATCCCCCTCAAAACATCCACAAATTCTAAAGGAATGAGTTTTTGCTTGATGGAAGTCATTAAATATCTGAAATAGGTGCATCTTTAAATAACGTATTTTTCAGTCTGATATTATCTGGATTCTCATCCGGTCTTAACATTATTGAAGAAATGCATGACCATCGCCTTGTTGCCTTCTAAAGTCTTCTTCATGATAACAGAACCGCGGTATATTTACCCGCTTTGTAAACAATACCACAAAATATAAGCGATTGAATTGAACTTACTGATGATTGCCCAAAAAAATTGGAATCACTCGAGTGTGTAAATTCATACACACGATCTCAGGATAGCAAGCAGACGTGCAGTATTGGCCGGTTATCATACAAGGACATGCATTTCGTCAGCCATAACTTGAATTATCCTGGAGACAAATCGCTCTACAAGAACTGAAGAGCACAGGGTTACGTCGTCCTTGTTTGAGATTTCTGCCGCCACTTCTAGTTCGATTTGATCTAACTAAAACTTCTTTCGTTTTCATGAAAGCAGTCGGCGAGAACGCGAAGGAAAAAGAAATACAACAGGAAATACCGAAATACGTCATGTAAAAATTCTAATACATAACGTAAACAATAGCATTGTTATGCGCAGAAAATATGCGCAGAACGGACTTTACCTCTTTCTGGTCGGACGCATTTTAATTATGTTGTCGCAAGAGCACTTTGAGTACGATTTCCTTTGCAAAATATTTACCCCTGGCAATGAAATTAACACTATTGGAATCCTTACAAAATAAGCTTTTTAACAGTGGGCTATTTTGCCGACTAAACATTAGAATCAAAAATACTAAAAGTTTAATCCCAAACATACCTCCAGTCATATTCCAGTTCAACTCAAACAATCTTTAATATCTTCTTTATTCTTGCATTTGACCACAGACATCTAATGGTCGAAATTTAGCTTTTGATCTGTGTATTTCTTCTGGAAAGTTTCGCTTCGATACTACGACTAGAAGTATTTATTTTGAATTTTTTATTTATCGGCTATTTTCCAGCATGCACGCGCTTGCCGTAGTTTGACTATATATGGTTTGCCCACGCGCTTCAGTCCCGACAAAAAGATCTTATGTAGGGTATTGTACTCTGGGGAATTCATTCCGGCCACTTAAAAAACCATAGCAACATTCTTTGTTTGTCTTTGGGCCTTTTCCGGTCGGAGTTTGTCTGAAAGTCCGGTTTGACCCGTACGCTACATTTCAAATTTTCGACGTAACTTTGTCAATTTTTATTGTTTTTCTTTGAAAGTTGGTCAGTACGTACTGTTTTTAAAGCTCTATAAAACGGTGTATTAGCGAAAATGTTTTTAAAACAGAAATTATAATCGATCAAAGGTACTGAATATATAATTACTTTACGATATAATAAATATCAGATTACAAAGGTGTTAAAACTCACGGAGATCTGTAAAACAATGTGATTAGCGATTTGTTTGGCATTAGTCAAGAACAGGTTTGTTTGCTGAATCGATTGGTGGTATTTTTGTCCGTTTTGGGCGAGGGGCACCAAAGATACAAGCGCTCAAAATCATCATCCTTTGGCGGTTGATATACGAAGGTGTCTTCCAGAAAGAGTATCGCAAATCGCAATAACCTAATTATGAACCTTGAAGCTTCTTCATTTCCTCTTTAACAGACTTTAAGAATTAAGAAATATTCAAAATTTGCTGAAAATTTCACAGAAATATCAACTCTAAACATCAGTTTATAGATCAAGAATATAAAAGGCTAAAATAATAATTCTAATGTGTATATACAGGGTGTATAAAAAAAACTGAACAAAACTGAAATTGCTCTCAACTTCGCGAAGCGGCTCCAGGTACGAAGTTTTTTATTAATATATATTGTTTGGGTATTTATAATGTAGAATAAACTAAAAAATTCTGAAAGTACATTTTTCAAAACCCAGGGGGGGTGTCTTGTCCAACAGATCAAAAATGGCTTGCGCACGAAATTTCAATGCTTAAAAGTTATTTTGAGTTAGTGCGCGGACAATGTGTTGGGCGTTGCATTGCTGTTCAAAATTTCAGAAAACTTGCTTAAGTGTAAGTCCTTCAAAACGTCGCGTAAACTTTCATTTTTAAGAAAAAATCAGCTTTTGCATGCTTAATTTAATCCTTTACCTAATTTGCATATTTCTAATCGTGTTTGAATCGACGGAATGAACAAGAAAGCGACACAGATTCATTCGAAACATCTGAAAGAGTCAAAGTGAAACGCAGGTACGTATTAAAATGTAAAAAAATGTAAGTGTTGTCGGTGTTGTCGAATTTTAGTTGTTAAAAATATTTATATGTAATGACTAAAATTTCAGGGTGCAGAACATGATAGTAGTGACGAGTTGGATAGCCCAGAACCAAGTGCAAAGCGAGCGAGAGGTCGTGTGCACGCGGTCAAAGAAAAACTGGCAAAACATCTTCTTGCGACTGTGGAAATGCGACAGAAACAACCAGGGAACGTGGTGGACCAAGAGCCAGAGGTCATGGGAGAGGCCGTGGGGGATTGCTTGTGGAGGAAAACGCCGAAAAAACGTCTGCTGACCCACGAGAAGCGTCTGCAGGTAGCATATATTTCAAATCATCCATTTGTTTCCCTAATTTAGTAGCTACAGTTTATAATTTAAAAATTGGCAATGTATCTGTACTTGTACATGTGATTAATTTCAATATATGCATATATATATGTTGAAGATAACATAGTATTTTGTTGAGATGGCACTTTTAATAGTTGTATATCATTTTTCCACTACAGCATATAGTCTTGTTTCAAGTGATTGTGTCTACTCACTGTGTAAACACACTCTATACCCACTGATCAAATTGATGGTGTAAGATCCCCAGTCTGTACATGTATTTTAATGTTTATAGGGAGTGTTGGTGTTCACATCCCTGCTTCAATGGTGTGTCAAACTAAAGACTTTTTGCACATCAACAAGTTACATACTATTTCCCCTTTGCTTCAGCTAACTTGGCAAAGTTGAAGCTAGTAAGGCTCCTATTGTGAGACACCAATGGCTATGGTGAGTTAAAGTTAAACTGAAAGAGTATATGTATTTTTGCTAGAATTTGGTTGAAAGCATAAATTTGGAGGCTTTGAGAAGGTTGGAACTGGAATTGTTGCGAAGACAGCCAGCAACGTTTTCTGACTTGGTGAATTACCGATAAATTTGCCACAAGGTCAGGATGAATCATCCCAACCAGACCGTCCATCAGACAAAAGACCTGAACGGTGTTTTTGTGGCCATTAGCACCAATTCCCACCCACAATGAAAACAAACCTTGTTCAAAAAGAGTTATGCCTTGTGTGACAACAAACCCTTTGTTCAACCAGCTTGTCCTGAATGCAAATGTTTTGGACATTGCAATGACGTATAGAGAGGACATTCTAGTTAAGGAACACCCCAGAAACAATGAACACTTTAGGCATTCTGCATCTAGACAGTTTGTTCTATGCCAGCATGGGCGTTTGGGCAAGGACAACAGAGTAGTGGTGCCAAGTTGTTGTGTTCTTGCAATAAGAGCAATGTATCCTTCTGCCAATGGAGTTTATACAGGTTTGCGGCCAGCTACACTTTAGTGCTATTGGCAATACACAATAAATGACTTGTATAATGTATTTAGTAAATTCTGCTTCGACGATTTCTTTTTGTTAAAGACAGAATCATATAGATTTTAATTATTACATATAATATATTTACACATAAAAAATTATCAGTTCATTTAGCTATTTGGAACAAATTTGTTTGTATAATTAGATTATATTATAAAAATATGCTACATATGCAATCATCAAAATTTTCAAAAGCATACAAACATATATTTTTTGCAACTCTCTCCCCCTCACAAAGCATACATTTAAATGTTGATCCTCTGGTGTGAAAATTATAGGTTGTTGAATAGTGCTTGACTTTTTACAATTGCAAAACCTCTTCAATTAAATTTAACCCATTAGCTGGCAATGTACTCAGATATGCCCTACTTTAGTATTTTATTCTGTCTAACACCATACAATTTTACTTGCCAGCAGGGGTGGATCCAGCTTCGTTTGATAAGGGGGTGCTAAATGGGCTTTGGCCATGAAGCAGGGAGTGACCTTCGACCAGGGAAGGGTGAATCACCACTGAGGACAGGATCAAGGGGGTTATCTTGTCAGAAAATGTTTAAAAAATAAGACGGCCTACATGGTCAAAAAGGCCCTGTCACATCCAAAATTTGGATTTGATATGGGAATTGGCACCCCCTCTCGGCCAAGGCTACGAGAGGTATGCACCCCTCCCCCCCAGTATATCCATGTAATCCTGTTTGCCAGTGCGAGGATACTGCCAGTTAATGAATGATAATAACCCACATTTTCTCTTATAAATTTTGAATAGAGTAAATATTCCATCAACCCCCCCTCCCATCTCCCGCTTTCTCTCGCTTTGGTTACTTTTTAAAATGTTGAAAAATTGTGGATAATCCCTAATTTATTGATTATCTGACCATACATCAAGAGCCCCAGAACCTGTACAGCACCATAATGCACTAGTCAATTGAAAACCCACCACCACCCTCAGGCATATGTGGGGTTTTAACATGATTTTGCAGGGGGAAATAGAGAGTTTTAACAAGCGTTGCTATTCTGCTATCCGGGGTTTTAACACTGACACAAAGGCTATGCTCAAAGGCTGGGAACTAACTCTTGCATAGCCTGATATTTAATGTACGACTTTCTTCTGTGTGAAGCCGTCAGCTTCCGGTAACTTACAGCACATTTTGATATTAATAATGGTTGAATAAATGGACAAAATTTTAGGCCGGGATTGTTAAAATACCCTGCATATTCTCAGGGGGTCAGGGTTTCAATTGGCTAGTGCATAATAGTGTATAGAAAACAGAATTTATCAATATATGGTTTGATGGAGCCAATTGGTTATCAAGACATCATGTAAAACCATAAACCAGTTTGTAAATCTTGATTGATGTCTTACAAACAGCTGTTCCCTTTAAGGTTTGGGCTCTAGAGCAATATTGGTCGCAATCCTTCATGGATCAGCTGCTGCAAGTTTCAACTTCTGGGTTTCCGCGTCACTACAAAATTATAGGCAGATACTGTAGATCTCTATCAAAACACTGCTTTTTTCCATTATTTAATACATTATTCGTTAGACTACAATCTATATTTCTTACCTGGTTGTTAGGAGTTGCTTCGTGTTTGTAATATAATTGTCAAGAAGCAAGGCTAGCTACTAATTCTTTCATTCTTTGTCCGTCTTGGCTTTTAGCTCGTCTTAACGTCTTTTAAATATTCTGCTAAATATTTTTTTCTTTTGGCCTTTTTATCTTCGTTGGATACAACACTAACTCCCTCAATTTCGCCGCTAACAACATTTCGGGATGGCTTTCGCTTTCCTCCATGTTGTTTTTTGAATGCATAATCACATGCAAAATGCGCATGCGTTATTCAATTAAAATTCCAATGGTGAGGGCCCTCACATAATGCGCAGAAAAGATGCGCAGAACGGACTTGACTTCCCCTTTAATGTTCAGATTAAAATATTTGTTTTAACAAAACACAAGTTATATATGTATACTATTATGTACAATATTTACACTTCACAAGATCGTTGATACCTTATGATCTATTTAACATAGTTTCATGTTTAGTGCAGTGGCGTAACGTTATATCTGGGAGCCCCCGGTTAAAAATTTTTGAAGGCCCCCCTAGTACGAGTGCATGGGGTCCGGAGACATGTTCCCCGGAACATTTTTAAATCGAGAGTCTCTGAAATGCCATTTCCTGGACTTTGGGGGAAGATTTTACAGAAAAGGTCAGAAAACGACATTTTAACATATCAAAATTTACATTTGTTTGGAAATTAGTACGGTTGTACGATAAATCTTTAATTTACATTTATATATGGATGAATTGTGGTGTTTATATTTACGTAAATTCAAGAATTATGTTTACGTGTTCAAGAAGCATCTAAGTCGTCAACTTAGCTAGACGTGCCTAAATTCGCTCCGCGAAATTGTGAAATCATTTGTACAAAATTGGTGAAATGAGTGTTGATCAAGGCAAAGGATGTAGCGTCCTGCACGGTATATCAACAAATAATAAAGGAAAACTGTTATGGACCGAATCTTTTCAATTATTACAGACATTTGTCGAAGAAGTATTGAATTTGTCGAATGGCGTTTGGTCTTGCCCAGGTGGGGACGCGAAACAGTATAAAGCTGAAGATATAGACATAAGATGGTACCCGGAAAATAAATCAATCACGTTAAATGGAAAGGCTAAGGACGAGATCAAAGAAAAGTTGCTCTCTGTAGCTGCTATACAAGGGCAGTTGGCGAACACTGTAAATAAAGATTTCGACCAGAACGGCCATGTTGATGAGATCATAATCCACTCTTCCCAACAAGACAATAGCACTCTTTCCCTAGAGACTCTCAACAGTCAATTAGAAGCCATATCCAAAGACGTCAATGCAAATACGACAGCCGTTAAGTTGTTTACTGAACATGCAAATGCGCAGAATACGGAAATGGATAATCTAAAGATGGAAAATCTGACCTCAAAAGTGAGAACGACAACTTGAAAGAGAGAGTGAATAATCTAAGCTATATCTTGGCTGACTTGCAGGGTAAGGCTAAAATCGCTGAGGAAGAAAAGGATACCCTAATTAGAGCAATGCGATTAATGGTCGAAGATTTGAATCACAAAGGAAGTGTGATAAATGCGAATCGTAACGAAGAAATGGAACAAAGGTGCCCACAAATGGCAAATTGTATACAGCAGACAAACGAAGTGTCAAACGAAGTGATTAATCCGAGTATTAATTTAAGCAATAGGTTTTCCACCCTTAGTGTTGACGAAAACGACGTAAGCGATCGGAATGGCCGGGATGCTGTATGAAACGAAGTGGAAATATATTTTCCACCGGAAGTAACGTAGAAAGCCAGTCATGCAAAGGAATTTGCATATCCAGAGAGTATAAATACAAGCGTGTGAAGCATGAGCTTCATCACGTGTAACACTAGCCACACAGTACAAACAGAAGCATATATTTTTAATATAATGTCCGGAGATGAAAGTGGTCATACTTCAACCACCGCACGCGTAGATAATAGCGAAGTTACAGAGCAGGTTTTTGAAAGGTTCAAGCAGTATCTGGATCGGAAAGTTGAGAGCCTAACGACGAACTTATCTTCAGAAGCATCGGGGCGTTCAAAGAAAATCGAACGACAAGCTGAAGGGCAAAGTCTAAAGTTCGCTGGGAACAAAAATCAATTCTTGTTTAACGTGGAGGTTCCAGACTTGTTAGAAGAAACGGTAGTTATATTAAACAAGAAGGATATTCCGAACGCCTTGGACAAATTGGAAAGTGCACTGGGTTCGCTACGACAGCGTCAGAAGAAAATCAAACTCGCCGACAAGAGCGAGGCCGGTTGGTTGGTTGTAAAAGAGCATGAAGCAGAAGAATTGGCAAGCGACTCTGATGACGAGAAAAGGATCCGGAAAGCTCAAACAACAGCCCTCCGTAAGAAGTCAAAAGTGGCAAACGAAAGAGTCAAGTCACGCCGTTATGCATCGGCTGCTACTTCTGGGCCTAGCCCTAGTCGGTTTGATTCTGATGACAAACAGTTTTTTCGTGGTGAATATATAATTTATAGTACTTAATACTATTGCAATTAACTAGGCATTAGCCCTTTCTTTGGTAGATCAGTATGGTAGGCAAGTGTGTACACGCAGCCTACCATGTATTTATGTGTGCTGAGTAGTTTCTCAGTGAATGTAGGAGGAAAATGGTTTTCCTTCGTATGCACGTAGTCAGTAGAAGGAAAATATATTTTCCACCGGAAGTAACGTAGAAAGCCAGTCATGCAAAGGAATTTGCATATCCAGAGAGTATAAATACAAGCGTGTGAAGCATGAGCTTCATCACGTGTAACACTAGCCACACAGTACAAACAAAAGCATATTTTTTTTTAAATATTAAATGGTCTTCGTTCTACTATACTGTACACGGTACCTAAGAATTTGGGCTGGTCCATTTTTTTTTGTTTGTTTTTCAGGCCGTCGATTTCCTAGTGCAAACGACCTCTGCTTCAGATGTGGGAAGAGGGGACATTGGGCTGAGAAATGCTCAAAATTCAACAGTACCTCCTACCAAGCCCAGTCCTACGCGCCAACACGGCCACCATACTGGGGGGAGTCACAAAAGAAAACATGAAGAGCCCATAGAGACAGCAGAAAATGATGTGGATGAGGAATGGATGGCAGACGGACATGAGGATATCGCCGAGGTGAGACAACTTTTCCCTGAATTTGGCTGTTTAAAAGGTGAAAACAGTTTCAATCCTAATTCGGTCCAAGTAAAAGGCCGGCTGAAGGCACATGTGGATTTCTGGGTAAAAATTAAGGCGCCAAGCTTCATTATACAGTGCATAACTGACGGTTATAAGATACCATTTTACCAAACCCCCGAGAGGGCTACCTTTCCGAATAATCACTCCCCTCACGCTCATGGAGATTTTGTAACAAAATCCGTTCAAGAATTATTGCTCACCGGGCGCATTGCCAAAACGACCGAGGAAAATCTTCTCGTAATTAGTCCATTTGTCAGTATCTGTTAACAAGGACAAAAACGTCTGATATTAGATCTACGTTATGTTAACAAGCACATATACAAACAAATTGAAGATTGACGTACAGCTATGAATTATTTCGGCAAGGGGAAGTCTTTCACAAAATTTGATCTCAAGAGTGGGTATCACCACATTGATATTTTTCCTGAGCATCAGCGTTTTCTGGGTTTCTCTTGGCCTTCGCGTTCTGGCGAGAAGCATTTCTACATGTTTACAGTGTTGCCATTCGGCCTCTCCTCAGCGCCATATATTTTTACTAAACTGGTTCGTCCTTTGACACAGCACTGGCGTTCACAAGGCATCAATATTACAATTTTCTTAGATGATGGGTTAGACATGGAAAATTCCCAGGAAATTTCCCAGAAAACTGCACAAACTGTACGGTCTGATATCTGAGCATCCGGTTTTCTTCCAAATGAAGAAAAATCAGTTTGGGAACCCACCCAAATAATTTGTTGGCTGGGCCTACAATGGAACTGTGTTTTAGGCACTATTTCTATCAGTCCTCAGCGCATAGAAACATTGCTTGCAAATTTACACGATCTCACCAAACAGGAAGAAGTTAGCGCTAGGACTCTAGCAGCCGTTGTAGGAAGGATAATTTCTACAGGGCCCGTCACAGGGAATTTAGCTCGTATTATGGCAAGACATTGTCAGATGTCTATCGCTAATATGGACACGTGGGACACCCCTTTTGTTCTTGATCAGTATTACTTACTCGAGCTCAAGTTTTGGCAAGACAACATCCAAGTGCAAAATGTGAGAGTCTGTCAACAGTTTTGTGATACGAACAAAATTGTTTATTCCGATGCTAGCAACCATGCTTGTGCCGCACTAATTCTAGGCACAGAGAGTATTGCTCACCGTATGTTTACACAACAAGAGGCGGTTACTAGTTCTAGCTATCGTGAGCTCCTTGCTATCCAATTTGGGATTGCGTCCTTTGCACCGATTCTCAAGGGTTGCAGTGTTAAATGGTTTACTGACAGTCAGTCTGCCATGAAGATTGCTCAGGTTGGCAGTATGCGGTTAGATTGTCACAAATTGGCAATTGACATTTTTTCTAGGTGTTTACAAGGCGGGATTCAGTTAGACATTCAATGGATACCCAGATCACAAAGCACTCAAGCGGACTATATTAGCAAATTCACTGACTATGACGATTGGGAGCTTACGGCCGATACTTTTCAGCAGTTAGAGGCTCTTTTTGGCCCCCATACGCTCGATTGTTTTGCAAGTTACAGGAATGCAAAAGTTAAAAAGTTTTTCTCCAGATACTGGAACCCTGGTACTGCAGGGATAGATGCGTTTTACCAGGATTGGTCCAACGAAAACTGTCTAGTCGTGCCACCAGTAACTATCGCAGCAAGAGTTTTGAATTTTATGTATCAAAACAAGTGGGAAGGGACGCTTGTGGTCCCATTTTGGACTTCCGCTTCATACTGGCCTTTAATCATTTCAAGGTTTTCGTCCTATGCTCGGGGAAAAATTGTCCTTAAAGGTAGCTTAGCTTTAAGCCAGGGGACAATTTGAAAGATGCCGGATGGCAAAGTTATATTGGTTAGCGGGTACATGTTGCCGGTTGGCGCTCATGTCAAGTGCGAAACAGCAGGACAGTTTATATTGTTGGTCTGTTCGTCTGTGACGAGCTTGATGGTCAGTTTGCAATTTTGCTTTACAATATCGATTTATTTTATGTGCAATTAGATACACACATAATAATTTTTGCTTCATTGTTTTCCAGGATATTGCGAGTTCATCTACTTGGGCAGGATTGCCAATGAATGAACGAAGGATCATTGTACGGCAGGTACTAAAATCGCGAGCAAACAGTACGGTTAAAAAATACCTTGGAGAATACAAGAGATATAAACAGTTTCTTGTTGATGCTGGGCATTCTACATGTTTACCTACATCGAGCGTACTCGTTCCCAAGTATTTGTCCTATATATGCAAGCATAGGTCGTCTTACAATGCAGTTCTGTTGGCGTTCTGCGCAATTAAATGGGTACACTCTCTAGTTCCCATGCACACGGAGGGGAATCCTGCAGACACACAGGTTTCGCATAACATAGTGGAAGCTAGCAAAAGATTGTTTTTTAAGCCCTCCAGCAAAAAAGAGCCTTTACCGATTGAGGTCGTCAGACGTGTTTGTCAAACGTATTCTGGATCAACGGCAACCCTTATGGATCTTAGAACTGCGCTAATTTTTTCGTTAGGGTTTTCAGGTCTTTTTAGGATTGGCGAATTACTCGAGCTTCAAGCCAGGGACGTTGCTATGAATAGCGATCATGTCGAGATCACAGTGAAAAAGTCAAAGACGGACCAATACCGGCTTGCTAATAAAGTTTTTGTTGCAAAGTCTAACGGGCCAGCGTGTCCATATGGTTTGCTTTCTCGTTTTTTTCTTCTAGCGAAGATAGTTCCGAATTTCGACGAGTATATTTTTCGCTCTGTCAATTCCCTCAAACAAGGCTCGTCGAAACCTACGGTGAATAAACCTATCAGCTATTCAAGATGCCGCGAGTTTATAAAGGAGTCTCTGGGATCGGTTGGCGTGGATGCAAAACGCTATAGTACCCACAGCCTGCGTTCTGGTGGTGCGACGGCAATGGCACAAGCTACGACTGGCAATATATGTCAGAGCAGACTTCTCAGATTACAAGGAAGGTGGAAAACGGACAGTACAAGAGATATGTATATAAAAGATTCAATAGACGACAGACTTTCGCTGACTAGATCTTTGAACTTATAAAGTAAAAAAAAATAAAATAATAATATATATATATATATATTAGGAGCGAAATTTATCATGAGAATGTAATTAATAGCGTTTAGAAATGAAATAAAGTTTGTATATATAGGAATGAAAGGTTTTGCTGGCCTGGTTTTCTGTTGTTCAGGTTTGCTTCGACAAGAATATCTTCGTGTTTACCTGCTTTGCCCATAAAAAACTCATAAAGTGAATCATGCAGTGAATGCATTTGTTTTGACTTCGATCAACGCTTTCTACTAAAACTGGACAATGAAGAAGTATGCTGTAATTTGTTTCTGGTCGTTTCACGATAAAAAACATATAGCCTCAAAGTACGAAATATAGTACGAAAAGTACTTTAACAAATGGGCAGAAAAATCATGTTTTCATTACATTTGGTTCATGTCTTTAAGTTTTATGATGGAGAAAAGTTTTTTCTTCTATGATATCTGTTTAAATTGTATTTTTTTTTAACTTCAATGTGCCCAAATACTGAAAAACATGAGCATTTAAAACAAATGTATTAGTTTTCTCGGCCCATCGTGCTTAATAGTATGAAGCCGTTAGAGTTATGCAATTCATTTTTGTACTCTAACTATCGTTAGGCCAGCTTGGATAGATTTTTTAATCTAAAAATTGTTTCACTCCTGTGTTTTGTCGCGTCGTCCAGAGCGGGCCGGATGAGTTTCAGATTAAGTTGTCTAAAGATACATGTGCAGCATTTTAGATAATCTGAATATATAGTTTGAAGAACTTGGTAAATACAATAAGTACATAGAAAGAGGGATAAAGATCATGCATGCAGTGATCATTTTTCCGACATGGGAACGACATTCATAAACGCTATTCATCTGACCCTATTATTGACCTTGCAATTTTAGTAAGATTGCGGCAAAAGCTGAGTAGTCTCGTTAGTCTAGAACCAAACTACCATTGGCAAGTTTGTAGGATCGATTTCCACAATGAAACAATGCTCCTCACTAGTTTCCAGGTTAGGGTTAGGGTGGGGTGTTTGGTCAAAAATATCGCGACACCAGTTCCGCTGTTGAAAGGATATCCACGCCGTAAAAACCAATGGCAACCTTTCTGGTTCGGTAAAAATGAACGCATTTTTACCTGTTAATGCGAGGACATGCGGCGCACTACCAAAAGAAAACGTTGCAATGTTTAATTTCGATAATTTCTCGACTTTCTTCAGTTGAAGTGTACTTGTACCAGAAGGTAGGGCTAAACCGGCGTTAACATTTGCTCCAGCGAATACACATCATCTTCCTTAGTTAAAATGAAAGCCTCATTACCACTTGGACCAAATACACAAACTGATTTTGCCACTTGCAAGATGGAGTCATCCACCATATGAAAAATACACCACTTTCGTGGTACATACATCACTAACATAATCGGTTAATCTTCGTACTTTTTTGAATCTATTTTAAGATCTATACAACAATAAACATAATCAGAGATGCATGTTGGGGAATTAGGCTAGAGGATTTACGCACATACGTTGATGGGCTTTTGTACATCGAAATTTCGAAAAACTATATACATATTTGGTACGCATGTATAAAGGCCTGATTTCACGGCGAAATTATTCGCGAGAAATTGTGTCTGCAGAATACGGAAGGCTGCACATCAGTGATTCTATTCAATTTTCCCACTTTCGCTTTCTCAGTGAGTAGAACTAACTTCTACTCACTGGCGAAGCGAAAGCCTGATTTATGTTTTCTGCGCATGCGCCAATTCATTTCCTGAGAAAAAACACTCGTGGAATCAGACCTTAAGGGTAAATATTCTAAATTTTGGGCATCTCAGCAACAGAATGTTGAAGGGTTTTCGCTTGAAATTTCCATCTATAAAAAACCCTTTCAACATTCTGTTCTATGGAGCAAAATGTCCACAATTTAGAGGTCGTTTTGAGCACTCTGGCCCCAAGACACTTCACGCATGTCTGGATGCGCATGTGTCTGAGTATTGTACCACATGCGCTTGGTGAGGGCAAGAGTATGGTGTATAAATACGAAGTCACTCGCATCTAAACTGCGTTACAAGCTGCACTGACGAGCCGTTGGACGGCGAAACATGCATGTCTGCAGATATATATATATATATATATAGTAATTCGAAGGTCACGGGTTCGAAACCCAGCCGCGGCGGGCAGAATTTTCTGCTTACATCACTCGAGAACATTCTCTCCTTACCTTAATATATATTTCATGGATAAAAAAAGATAGCCATAGTTTGTTTGACGTTAGCATGGGCAGTTTCGACGGCGCGGAAATTTGTGAGGTAGTAGGCCTTTTCATTTTAAACCACCTGAGTAAGAAATTTGGCAAAGAAAGCATCGGCCTATATAGAGATGACGGTTTGGCTATTTTGGCTTTTGGCGAAAGTAAATCAGCACGTTCAGCAGACAAAACTAGAAAAGATCTCCACAAAATTTTCGAGCAGTTTGACCTAACATAGGACGTAATTTCCTTAGTCTAATTGACAAACATTTTCCACCGCACCACAAGCTCCACAAATTTTTTAACAGAAATACAGTTAAAGTAAGTTACAGCTGCATGAACAATGTCAAGTCAGTAATCACAAAACACAATGCACGCATATCTAGGAATAACAAGCCACAGGATAGGGACACTACCAATTGCAGTTGTAGAGAAAACACCATTTGCCCGCTTGAAAAACAATGCATGACTAGGGACATAGTATACAAAGCAACAGTCACAGTAAGCAACACAAACACGATCAAAAATTACATTGGCATGACTGCAACCACATTCAAAGAGCGATTGGCCAACAACACTAAATCTTTTCAGCATAAAAAGCATGCAAATGACACGGAACTTTCGAAATATATTTGGACTTTGAAAGAAAGCAATAAGGATTTCAGTATTAATTGGCAAATTTTAAAACATTCTATTTCGTACACGGGAGGATCAAAACGATGCAATTTATGTTTAGAAGAAAAATTTTGTATTTTGAAAGAAAAAAACAAGAATTGTTTACTCAACAAAAGAGCTGAAATAATTTCACGGTGTCGTCATCGTAATAAATTTCGCGTAAACAACGCAAACAAAGCCATGCATGCACACATTGTCTCCCACATACACCCCCACGCTCCGGCAGGAAGTATATAAGCGGTCATTTCTTTCGATACTTGTAAACTGCCTGATGATTCTTTTACAGATGAAACAGCCTGTTGCAGACAAGTTTTGAGGTAAGCGAAAATATATATATATATATATAGTCAAATCTGCAGACATGCATGTTTCGCCGTTCAACGGCTCGTCAGTGCAGCTTGTAACGCAGTCTAGATGCGAGTGACTTCGTATTTATACACCATACTCTTGCCCTCACCAAGCGCATGTGGTACAATACTCAGACACATGCGCATCCAGACATGCGTGAAGTGTTAGTGAACTTTATTTAGTCACGGTGGACTCATCAGGATTTTACACACTTATGATAAAGTAACAAAGGAAATTAGCTATATGATAAATTATACTATACATATTTACAAAACTACCTGTTTTTCATGAGTGCCGTGCATTAAATTGATTAAAATTAGATAAAATATTTAAAAATTATTGAATAAAGTTGCTACAGTCAGACTTAAATTTATGTAAAGTACTAGCCTGTCTTAACTCAGTAGGAAGAGAATTCCACAGTACTGCACCGCTATAACTAAAGCTATTTTTCAAGAAGTGTCTTGGGGCCCTAGTGCTCAAACGACCACAAGGGAATATATATATATATTTATATATATATATAAATATATATAAATGATGCACGTATGCATGTTGTAATTTAAAGTGCTTATGCAACCACTCTATTGTTTCATACCACTCTATAGACTCTAAAATGTATTCAAAAAGTTTTATCTAAATCGTAAAATTTTCACATTTCCAAAAATTGCAGGGAGCCACCTTAACAACTTTGGTTGTTGGGTAAGCTGTTACGCAAGTCTATAATATCATCAAAACAGCTGAAAGAAAATTCACAAAAATATGTTTATAATTTATCAAAACAAACGAAAGCCAGGGTAATTCACAAACAGTTTAAAGATTTTTCATGATTGTTTCTGAATAGAACGTTGTATGAAAAGTCTTAAGGCCCGATCAAACGAGAACGCAAGTCATCGCAATTAAACATGTTTTGACTTGCGTTGACTTGCGACGCGACCGATCAAACGATACGCAAGAAATTTAGGGCGATTTAGCCCGTGTGCTTTTCTTTCATGTTCTCACTTTTATTGGAAACATTTTCGTCGAATTTTTCCAGTTTTTCTGTATTTTTTTGAAGCCATTTGGAACGAATGGTATTCGACTTCGGCGTTTCCCGCTTTTTTTAACAATCACAGAGATAAATAGAGCGCGAGCACAGAGGACTAGCCTAGCTTTACATATTACCATGGCAACTGGTTACGAAAAACTTGCTCAGTTGAACTTGCGCTTGGTGTTCAAACGTGTCGCAAGTGCTCGCAAGTTTACAAAAACTTGCGATGAAGTTTGAACCAGTTCAAATCATTCGCAAGTCATCGCAAGTCATCGCAAGTTGGTGGTCAAACGAGGCACAAGCAAGCGCAAGTAAAAACTTGCGATGGCTTGCGTTCTCGTTTGATCGGGCCTTAAATACTTGTAAACTAGGAAATCTTATATGAGTTATAACAAAATTATCGAGCGCAAGAAACATTGCATTTTTTTAATGTATCAATAAATATGTATGTCAAAGCAAGACAATTTTATACCCGTCAAAGTAAGAACACTTGCGAATTACTAATAATATGAATGCCCTTGAACAAAACTCTGAAACTCGCATGGGGCACATGATTCATTGAGCAGATAATACGGACCTGCATGCAGACACAAATTAACATACCAATTGGTTCTGATCAGCGATGTAGATAGAAGTGAAAGTGTGTAACGGCGTAGCGGAGTTAATCTTAAAGATAGATAGAGTCATTGCCTCAAAGCGTAATGTACCATTCTTGGGGAGATTGGATATTCCATGAAAAGTCTTGGAACTTATGGAACTTTTGTAATGTATAGATATACATATTCGGTTTATGCAGCTGAGTGGACTTAGTCAATGAAAAGTAGAAGGACACCAGCTATATTTTCCCATTTATCACGAAAATGATAATATAACATGCTGTGTTGGCAATATCAGTGTCCACGGTAACAGAGACAGCGAATAAAAGCATGTTAGGCACTACATTGATGGCTTTCCTCAAAAGTAATTGTTAAATATTGAAAAAGCGAAAGACATAATTGAGCTACAGCCTACATGCATTAATTTTTAATCGTGTGAGCCGTTTGACACTTTGCCAAATGGTTTTCTGAAATAAATAAGACAAGCTCTTATCTATATACCCTGTGGCTATACCGTTAAGCATCCATACTCCTGGGGGCGGTTGTATCAAGGCCGGATAGCACTATCCACCGGATAGCGAATTTTTCGACTGTTGTAAAAATGCTCCAAAAGCAATAAAACTACGAATGTAGACCCCACAATTAATAAAAAGAAACTTTAACTTATAAATGCCAAGGTTTAATCTAGATTATACAAATCAACGGACAATTTTAGGAAGGTTGGAAGATTCGCTATCCGGTGGATAGTGCTATCCGGCGTTGATACAACCGACCCCCCTGTACAGTAACTTTATACATCAAAATTTATACGTCCAATTATGTTGAGGCACGTCTACTGCCACATTTGATCGAATCTCATATGAATCTGCAGGATTAATACTGTGTGTAATTATCTTTAATCAAACCAATTAATATTAACGAATGTTGCAAACTGTATATCACTCTCTTTTATTCTTCTTTCCAAACCGATGCAGGGTTTGGTTGAAGGAAACGTAACTGCATGGATATGTATAACTTCAACGTCCCTCTTCTCAACGACACATCAAGTGAACCTGAAAGAGGGTATGATTTCATAACAACACCAGGTGACATCGCCATTGCTGTATCAATAATCGATGTAATCCTGATTCTTTTTGGTGCAACGATAAATCTCCCTGTCATAATAGCGATCGCAAGTCATCATCGTACACTCAAAACCATGGACGTGCTTATCCTGAATTTATGTCTATCTGATTTCAATAGTAGTATATTTTACCAACCATTAAGCCGGTTTTCCACTTGCGAATTTTTTCGCGCGAAGCGGGTTATTTCGTGCGAATAATTTCGCACGAAAAGTTGTTGCATTTCCACGAGCGATCGAAAAATCATAGCGCCAAATATAAAATTCAAAACAAAATGGCGGCATTGAATCGTAGAGTTTACGCTGTTTATCAAATGTTATCGCTGTTTACGTCCCAGAGACATCTATATTTTCTTAATTCTTCTATGAAGACTTCCTTATCAAAGTTAACCAACGACTGTTGACGATTTAATTCATCATTTGTACATGTCTCGGACCTCTCGATGTCTTGTTGAATATCCGCCATTTTGAAAGATGATGAAGGCGAGATGAAAATTCTGAAATCTGATTGGCTAGCGACTTCTTTCGCCGCGAAAAAGTAGAAATCATTCGAACTCCTATTTTCGTCGCCGCGAACAGTTTACGAATTTTATCGCCATATGACAATTACGTAATTGACAAAACACGCATGCGTAAAGGCGAAAAAAACCGCTTCGCGCGAAAAAATTCGCAATTGGAAAACCGGCTTTAGTCATAACGCGCTTGCTGGCTCGCAGTGAACTAAGCCGTTTCCACATTGGAGTCTTTAAAATGGCTACGTTTACGTGCCTTCTAGCCGACTGTGCCGCACTATTTTTAATCACCTTCGATAAATATGTCGGCATCAGATTTCCATTCCGTTATCACATGTATTTCAGCAAACAAAAGGTAGTCGTGATAATTACTTGTGCTTGGGCTACAGCGATAGCAATCGGGCTAACGTTTGCATTATGCCAACAAGCTGCCAAGATTGCAGGGATCCTGTACGGCGTGCTAATCCTAATAATGTTCATCATCACAGCAACTTTGCAACTTGCATCGTTCTTTATTGCCAAGGTAGTTAACTACAATAGTACAGCTGGGGAGTCTAAAATAGGAGATGGAAATTCTTCGAGAGATGATAAAAAATCTGAAATGGTTCATCAAACGCCCATCACTAACTCCGGGCTGGTTCATCCGTTTACCAGCAAAGCAGCAAGAACAATAACACTTTTAACCATGGTTTTTATCAGAAGTTGGTTACCTCAGATTGTACTCAATGTGTATTATATGACAACATTTGATCGGACAACCTTCTTTAGTTTAATCTATCTCTTTGTCGCATTCCAACAACTTCACGTATGTATTAATCCTTTTATCTATGTCTTCAGAACTCAGTGCATTCGGGATAAGTTTTTTGGAAAACGGAACGAAGTACGAGAGTCCTCAGGTCACTGATCCTCATGTACAATATCAAGTGCGAATACTATTCATAAAAGTTCCTACCCGTGCAAGTGATTTGATTTGAGAATATCTAGAATGTGCATGGGGTTCAAGTTTGAATCCAATAATGCACTTGAGATACGTTTTTGGAGCAAGAAATGAAGGAGATTCCTCATGACACTGATCCTCAGGGTATCAGGAACAAATACTATATAGTATTAATGCCCATGCATGTGATCTAATCTGAGAATGCCTCGAATGTGGGGTCTCAATGTCGAACAACATTTACGATTTTGGTTTAAGAATGTAACTTCCTGAAAAATATAGAAAATGTTTTCGACGTTTCGAGTGAAAGCTCTTCGTCTGGAAGTTGATTATTTGTAAGACGATGGACTTTCGTTCAAAACATCGACGTTTTCTCTATATTTTCAGGATTTGACAGTTTTATTTGGGAGATTCAGGTACGCAAGAACTAAATAGAAGAAATAATAATGTTAAATAACACTGCAGGACAGTAGAAAAAGGCACGAATTATCACAAACTGGACAAATATATCATGCATGTGAGGCGTCTTTCTCGAAATAGAGTGAATTATCTAGCACGTGTTCTACAGTAGTATGTATAGAGTAGGAGTAGTTTTTTTAGCAATAAATATATTCCTGATTATGATTATCATAATCTCAAAAACTGAAAAATACATTCAATATATAAGAATTTATTAAGCCAAGTAAAAAGATTATTTTAATCGTATTTGACAAGTAGTGAAGATCGTAAAGACATTCAAGAAGAACAATTTGTGCATATACGAACAGAATGACTGTCACAATTATGAACGGCAGGATAATTTGAATATCGTATTCGATGATTTGAGTAAGTGAAACTAATATTTGTAAGCCTTTTGGTAGAAAAATAGTGCAAATGAATACAATTTTATATCTTGACCGTGTAAATCTACGGCTATATAATTATATACATTAGGTTTATAGCCAATATAAGCCTCTTACAGACGAGCAGGTTTTCTATGACAAGTTTTTATATGACAAGTTTTATTTGCCAATTGCACGTGTGTACGTGGTTTGTGGTTTTCTGACCGCCATGATAGCTAATAGAAGAATCGATTGCTGACCAACCGCACCTAAGTGCTCAATTACTTTGACAAGTTTTCCTTGTTGACCCATACAGACGAGCAAAATTTGTACTTTGGCAATTTTTTCTATGACAAGTACACTTGTTCAAAAGCTAGTATGCTAGCTTTTGAACAAGTGCACTTGTCATAGAAAAAATTGCCCAAGTTGCGTATACAGACGAGCAAATAAAAATTGTCATATAAAAACTTGTCATAGAAAACTTGCTCGTCTGTAAGAGGCTTTAGTAGGTACAGGATGATAGCATGAATGGAGTGCAGCTTGCCACTGTATTGTCATTTTCTGGCACCGCATTTTAATAATGTTGCATTGTTCTCAAAATATTATTAAATTCTCTGGGAGTATTATTTATATAAAATTCATTTTAGATTCTCTTTAACTAGGCGAGTCAGAATCAATGCATTTTGATGGGGGAAAGACTTATTATAAGAAAACACCTAAAGCCAGAACCTCCCGACAATTTAAGGTAATAAGGTATAAAACAAAAATAGGTACGCTAAGCGTACATGTATCGGCGCCAAATGTTATTTTAAAAACAATAGTTTTCATGTCTTTGTTTTTGTTGTTGTTGCTGTTGTTGTTGTTGGAGTCGTTGTATTGTTAGATTTGTTGTAAACATCTGAGACGACTTTTCTGGCTGTAGCAGTCTACTTGTGACTATTTTAATATATGTGACTGTTTTAATATATCGGACCAGCTCGGTAAGCGAGATCTCGCCGTGCAATTATTTTTATTGTAGAAATTGTTTTGAGCATATATGGATCACGATTTTATATGGATTGACACCCATATCACTTGAAACAGGCGTTTTTTGGTTACCGTACTACACAGAGATGCCGTGGCGAGAACAGGCAAAACTACGTTATCAAAGAAACTATAAAATCGTCCCGGCAAGCGGGATGAGTTTTCTCATATAAATACAAGGCAAAATTAATTTCGCCTCCCGGGCTGTTCGAAACTTAACCTTTGTCGGCGTATTTTTCCCTTATAAATACATATTTTTGCGGCTATTAATACAGTAGTTATTCAGAGACAGCGGAGGATTTATACTGTAGTTAGAAATATTATGATATCATGCGTGTCATTGTGACTATAAACACTAAACTTTCAGACTTTGTTGTATAGTCTTATCTAGTCCTAGTTTTATAATATGGGAATATAACTATTTTTGACTATTATATGCTAAATGATACACCATTTTATTTATTTTCATCTGTTGAAAATGTGTGGAAAATATTTTCCGGTCATTGTAATGCATTTTATAATTTCTTTGGATTTAACAATTATTCGCCGAAGGCAGGTGAATATCGGTGATATCGAGGTGAATATCGGTGTGAAAATTACCTTTGCTAATGTAAATTAGTTAAATATCAGGCTAGAATTGCTAAGAATGTAGCATGTAAATTTCCTAGCATTTCAAGCGAGTACTCGCTAGCGTATTTGTCGAGGCGTGTGACTGCTCCAGTCAATAAAGACGATATTTAGTTGATGTAGACTCTGATTTGAAACCGTTGGGAATGAAGCATGCATGTTTTAATAATCTGCGAACACGCAGTTTTTAGCTTGAATGACGTTATAAGTAATTCGAAGTCAATAAAATGAAGTAATAACAAACACACTTACACATACGATAGCAATATGCAGATACAAAAAGCGAAAAGGGAAAACATCTGGAAAACCCAGTTTTTGTTTTGTACATTAGGAAAACACCAGCTTATTTCATTTGTAAATTTAAGAACTGCAAATGTAAACAGCAATTTTAGCACATTTGTTGGAGTCGTAATGTCGCCATTGATAGTAACTGTGAAATTGAATTCAATCAATTCTGTCAATTCAGAACTTGAAATTTATCTCAGTGAACTTGATGCAATATTAAATAGTATAGATAGATAGATAGGTAGGTAGATAGATAGATAGATAGATAGATAGATAGATAGATAATTTTATTTTGACACGCTAACTACGTCAATTAAAAATATTAATTTCAACGAAGGGCGTGTGTTAAAAAGTTATAAAATGTTCTTATGGTATATAAATAGAAATAATGTAACTGTTCCAATTGACCAAATTGACAATATAGACAACTAACAAAATATATAGTTAACTATTTACAATAAAGGATTTATATATATATAAATATATTATTTAGCAACATGAGCAGCAATTTTTCTTTCAAATAGAGAGTGGGACCCAATCCCTCTGATTTCTTTATGGACTGAGTTCCATATTTTTGCCCCATCAAACATGAAACTCTTTTTTATGCTATTTGTGCGAGGCTGTGGCAAAACGAGTGTTGTTTCATTGTCACGAAGACAGTAATGTGTATTCTCATTCTTGTAGCTAAAAAGGTATGTAAGGCTTTTTGGCCCAGACTTATTTAAAATGTTGAACATTAATTTTGCCTTGGCTTTAGTTCTCTGTACTTTTAGTGTCTCCCAACCTAACGAATTTAATGCAATTTGAGCATTAACTTCATTTCCCATGTCCATAATAATTCGAGCGCATCTATTTTGAAGCTTTTGTAATCGTTGTGAGTGAGTTTCACCAAAAATGTCCCACACTTCACAACAATAAGTAAAGTATGGTTGTACAATTGCATTAAATATAGAAACAAGTATATCACGGTCAACAAATTCTTTTAGTTTTCTAACAACAGAAATGCCTGATGCGACTTTCGTACAGATACTCTCAGTGTTGCCTTTCCAAGATAGATGCTGATCAACTATTACTCCTAGTATCTTATATTCCTGCACTTGTTTAATTGGTTTGTTTTCAATCATTATGTTTAAATGTGAATCTGAAACAGTATGCACTAGAGATCTTGTTCCAATGAGCATAAATTCAGTTTTAGAATGTTTAGTCTCAGTTTGTTTGCGTTTAGCCACGGTTTTCCAAATCAGAGTTCATTGCATTTTCAACATCATTTATTGATCCACCGGACGCAGTTAGGTTTGTGTCATCTCCAAAAAGTCTTGGCTTTGTCCTATCAGGGCGACTATAAGATAGGGCGGCGAAACGGCAATGTAACCCCTGATCAATGTGTGATGCGCGGGACCCCCCAAATATTCTTCTTATGCATGTGGATACATTTTTATTTGTTAAAGAAAATTACCACAAATTTGTTATACAGGGTGAGTCAGAAAAAACGGACACTTTGCATATATTCAAATTAGCCGCGAACGTATAGCTGGAATTTGTCAATTCCCATGTGACAACAGGACGTGGTTTATTAATGCAAAAGTGTTTATTAACTATAATTCGCAGCGCAGCGCGTGTACTATTATCCAAAGGGAGATATTTAGGCAACTTATGTCAAATTACAGCCGCTATGCGGCTAATTTGAATTTGAAAGGTGTCCGTTTTTTCTGACTCACCCTGACTTAGTTACTTTCTGACTTAGTTACTTTTGTTCTATTCAATGTTTTCGCAAACTAGAACAATAGTAACCAGGCATGTGAGTTATCCGAAGTTGTGAATTGGGTAGCAACGACCTAAACACACTGATGTAAACAGCGTTAGCCAAATTTGTCTATTGCCTGTCATACTTTCCCCATTTAAATGACCGGTTGGTGGGCATTCAATGGCAGGTAGCAAAAAAGTTCAAAAAATTAAGAAACGATATTTATACCAAATATACATCTATTAATGGTCTAACTGCCCTGGGATTTACTAAGTTCTGGTGCCAAAAGAAGCGGTTGAATTTTTTATAAAACCAACCGGGGTTGGAACTGCCGAAGCTCTCGTGATGGATGGAATGACCCTTCGTCTTTACAAAATCTGCAATATCTCTTCAAATGTTTGGTTTTGGCAAATGATGTTCTTATGGTAAGAAGCGTATATATTTTTGTGTAGATTGAAATTGCAAAAGTGGTCTTAGTGTGTTTGACTACCTTTGAAATAAGCGAATTTTCAAAACAGTCGAACCTGAGAAATTTTTACACTACAATCCAATTTTTATGCTGCAGTTGACATGCTATAGCAAAAAAAGTTCAAAAAATTAAACGACAAAATTGGGCAGGAATAAAGTTTAATTCGTGGCAGTGTTGTCTTAAAAAAAGCTACGTTCTAGCTCGATTCTAAGGTACGAAATTAGTAAATTGTTTTGCGAGCGGGGCGAAATTGGACAGGTAAGTCACAAATGTTTCGAGATTTAAAACACAAAATTTGAAATGTTTGATAGTACAGAACGCCTTAAAACTTGTTGTATGAACGCTAAAAGGCTTGAATAACATCTTGAAAAAATACAGCAACAATCGACTGAATACTTTTTAAAATATTAATCATCTACTCGATCCACCTGAAGGTTTTTCCACTCCTTGTTTTTTTTTTAACAATTACACAGGGGCCGCGTTGCCCCAGTCCCAAAGCGCATCACACATTGATCACGACATTATCTAGCCGTTTCGCCGCCCTATCTTATAGTCGCCCTGGTCCTATTTAGGCATGCGCATTCAGATAAATCATTTATGTATATTAGGAAAAATAAAGGACGCAAAAAACGACATAAAAAAGACATAGCGGATCTATGCAGAGTGGACAAAAGCACCAAACCTTTCTCATACCTGCAACTGGTCATAGTTAATGAACAGGTTACCAACTTTGAGAGGTAAATATTGTTAAAATGTCAAGATTTTAAGCATTTTAAAAATAGACTTAAAAAATTAAATGAACATCTAGTGTAGTATAATTTTATAATATTTGTATGCTATGTTAAGTCTGGGAACTGTTACATAGGGTTAACCTCGCGATTTCCTGTTCAAGATTGTATTGTTATATCTTGAATAAATATATAAATATATGTATGTATGTATTTTAGAATGTGCTACACAAAAGTTGATGTATTGTTTGCATGAACTATCTTAAATATAGCTTAACATGCTTCGTTAGGATGTGCGTGGAGATCAAACACACTTTTAAGCTTCAAACACAAGTCCTTCTTCAGCAGCTAAGTAGGAATAAAAACATTTTGATGTTTTGAGCGACACTACTTCTCCAGGAGGTTAGGAGCTTTAATTTCTACTAACCTCCTGACGATTGCCTTTCGCTTGAAATGTCAATATGTCCTTCTACTTTCTCACGGTGTTCATTGCAGACACTACAGCAACTTGTCGAGTAAACTATATATGTTAAGGGGGCCCTCGCCCCTCATGTTTTTGTTCGCGAACCTAGTAGTTCTTAGTCGCTCTATCTCATTGTGGTTTGATGTATATGCAACATGCCATATATCATTTTAAAGCTTATAACATGGTCTACACAAATATCAGCACAGGTGACTTCCCAGGAAAAACTTATATGTATAAGAACCTTGCGAATCCAAAAAGTGAATTTTTAATTAGTCCATATTTGAAGTCTATCTAGTAAAAAACTAAGCATCAAAACTTGATATATTTAAGTTGTATAATAGATTACATCCCAATCAACAAAATAATGGATGCTTTTGGTGTAACACTCTATTTTGTTGCCATGGCAACAAATATTAGGTAAGGATCTTATTCAATAATACCAATTTTGGTATAGAACATTCAATTTTTAGCAGAGAGTAAAAAGCATCCATTAATTTGTGCAAAAGTACCTAAAGAACAATCTCAGAAAAAATCAGCAAGTAATGGCCGCTAACCAAAATACGGTTTTTGAGAAAACGCCATTTAAAATTAGTGAACTATAGCACAAGCGTTTTCTAATGTATTACTATAATATACCTGTCCAAAACCAACATATATCAGTGTAAGGATATTGTAATGTCACATTTATTGTCCTTTGCTGATGTAATGTGCCAATGGGGCATCATCACTGTCCTCGGAATCAATGTTTTCCAAAAGTCTGGCTAATGGAAAATCATCATCATCAGAAGATGATGTAACAAAATCAAGCGGATCAACATCATTGAATTTCCCACTGGAATAAGAGGATTCACCTTTCTCTTGGTTTGCTGCCAGCTTGGCCTCTCTGATTTTCCTTCTTCTTACCTTTTCTTTCGAGTTTGCCTTCTTGATGGAGTGCCTCATCCTAGTCGCATCTTTGTTCTTGCAGCCTTACAGCGTGAACTCACCACCAGGGATGTTAGCAGCCTTCATGACATCTTGTCTTGATGTAGACCCACAATTGAAAGCCAGTATAGCTGACATGGCTGCAATTTCAATTACACGAGGCCCTTTGAACCGGTGTTTCGGGGCGTGGTTCCATACAAGACCGTTCAAGCTTTCGTTGACATTCTGTGAATAACCCGGAAGGCACCGAAACAAAAGAGAATACTGGCTGAGACGCTTGAATTCAGGAAGCAGAAACTCCAAGAAAACTGGATCTAAATGATGGTCCTTTCTCTGAAGCTTTCCTTCTTTTTTGTAAGAGCACCAACTATCTGGTCCTGACGAACAAAATTTATGTCGCTCTTTGTTATCAGGAAGTTCACATGAATGGAATAGAACTGCCATTATAGCCTGTTGCATCATGTATATTTGATCCTTTTGTTCTTGTGCAGTTAATTTCCCAGGCTTGACATTTGCTCTGATTGCATTGCCATAGTATGTTTGGAGCTTATCTATCACTTTGTCCGTTAGCCTATGCTTGTTCCCCTTCACCGATTTCCCTTCCTTCAGTTTGCTTGCTTTCTTCCTCAATTCCCGTAAATGTGTCCCCATTCTCTTCTGGACATGCCCAACACAATCCAATTTTTCACCCTTGAACAATCCGCCTTTCCACTCTCATGACTTTCCTTCCATTCTTCATAGCTCTTCGATTCACGCCATTTCTTATACTCGGCTGAACGCTTGTCGGTGTTTTCCCATTTCTCACAATCGGCACAGCTACCATATGTATCCCAGATACTACCATACGCCTTACTGTCACCATCACTGATCATAAACTTATAGTGCAGATTGCTGTCCTTCGACCGCTCCCATATCTTCTTGGCGATAGAGCACTCCATTGATCCACTTGAACCAGTGTGAGTTTGGGTACATTGATCCTGGTGACCACGGAACCAGATATCAAATTCATGGGAATCTTCACCCAGATCATTCTCAGCTATCGAACATTCTCTGCATATCTTGGATTCAAAGTCGTAATCAAGTACCTCACCAGTTTCAGCAGAAATAACAAAACCGATTCCAAAGTTTGCCGTGTACCCTCGTTTAGACCATGTGCCGTCATAACTGACAGCAATGTCTGCAACATCCGACTCATTTTCATTGTGGCGTGAGAAGACTTTATCCCTTGCTTTCTGTAACTGCTCAGAAACAGCTTTCTTGTGGGCTTCATAAAGTGCGGTCACATGGTTGTTACAAGCATTACTCTGGCAAGGCGAAGGCATGTTGAAAATATCGCACATAACCGACATTCCATCTCTCCCCATTCCCATTTCCAGTGCAGAGTAAACCATTCGTCGATTGATGTCCATGGAATTTTTGGGGTTCCATCCCTGGTTCTGGCTTCCAGAAGTTTGGTGTCACACTTAGAGCACTCAATGATTATAACAGCACTATTTCCATATCTTCGAGCCTCATCATCAGTGACTTTCAACTCTCCCCCTGATTCACAATTATTCAAAGACTGAAATGCATTTGCTAAATTTGAAAGTTCAATCAGCCTATAACCATACTCTCCATCGAAATCTTCTCTTCTATCGTTCTTTTGGCTCGTTATCTTTCGTACAGACGCAGTTGCATTGACTGGTGTTGAGCCACATGGCGTCGATGTTGAGGATGAAGCAGGTTCAGAAGAGCTGCTAGGGCTCGAAATATTCCATCGATTTTCACCACGAAATCGCTTCTTTTTCGACACTTTCGGCATTGCCAAGAAAGAATAATCTCTAAGAGACTATTTGCCGTTACAAATAAGCAAGAAAATAAAGTAAAGCCCAGTCAAAATATATACCTTTGATGTATTCTCAGTGTTGATAGCTATTTTCTCAAACAAGAAAGAAAATGTGGTGTTCTATGGCTTAGTGACCAGGTCTTAACATCGTTACCAGTCCCTTATGTTGTGGGCTATCATAAATAGCTAAAAAAAATTAAAACGCCCACAAACAACCAAGAAAACCGACAAAACAAACAGTAAATATAAATGCGTTTCCATGGCAACGGGAAAGATAGTTGTGTAACCTTTCAAAAAAATGCAATTTTGAGAGAAAGGAATGTCGTTTCAGCTCCAATTTTGTTTTCACAACATTCTACACATGGTAATGATGATTTCTATGCAAAAAAAATGTTTATGAATTTTTCAAACCTCTTAAGATATAAGTTTACCCAGTATTTTTATATGGGCATTATAGTTTTGTCTTAAAACTCAGTGAAATCACATAATTTAGTGTATGTATAAATGAAAAAAATAATAAATAAATAAAGTGTACATTGCTAATTATGACAATTTGATACACCTACAGTGTCAGTACCATATACGATTTCAATTCATTGGTGAGCATGGTCAGGTTATAAAATATATCACTTACTTTCTGTAGGAATATTTTTTATGGTTGTCTGACATCTTCCCTGCGTGTCCAAAATTTATGGCATTTCTGTTGTTTTCATATCAAGAATCTCGTATAAAAAAGCTCCTTCTCCGAGTTCTCTCGTTTGTTTTGAAAATTTACATATCGAGCCTTCGGTAGTCGTTAGTGGTAAGTCGTATAACTAACATGACCAACCTTTGACCGACCAACGTAAAACAGGTGGGTACTGAGAATTTGCCAGCGCTGGTCAACAAATTGCGGGCGCACGCAAAAAAATCTTTCAAAATTTGTTAAATGAGCAAAAACAAGTTTTCGAGTGTCTTTTTTGGCTAGAAAACAGTGGATTTATCAGTATTAAAATACTTTTCTACAAAGTTCCTAACAAAATAAACGCGAGGAGAGCAATTGGACTGAAATCAGAGAGTTATAAAGGATATTATTCTACGACGAAACATGATCGAAATTTTACTTTGTTCGAAGATACTAGTTGTTTTGGCTCCCTGAACAGATAAAATTAAAAAGTTAAACTTACGATCATAATTTTTTAGCTGGAAAACAGGCTGCAAGTAGGATAGCACTTGTAAATACTTGTTACTACTTTGTCAACATGGCGTCGCTAAAATTATGAAACATTCATGAAGCGTGTGCAATTTTTTAGAAAAAATAGGAATACGCATTCTATATCATTCTATTATTTCTATGGATCTACCCTTAATTGTTGACTGTTGAAAACAATTTTAAACTCTAGCACGTATCTTAGATTTTAGAGCTTTCTAAACTTTCCTGTATTTTACTGTTAACATTTATATTGAAAAAACTGTACTATGTATTTCTATTTTGTAATTAACCGGGGCTGTTTGGCGAGCTGAAACTGAAAGAAGCCAATTAGGTGACAAATCTTGTTTACCAGCTAACTTTGTCACGAACGTAAAATCTGTGTTTTATGCAGTAATTTTTTATAATGACTAAAAAGTACCTGGACACCAAGAACAACTTAAAAGCTTATCAAATGTGTTAACATTAATCACTAATTTAGATGAATATCGCCGCATATAACGAGATTTTAGCTAGCCCAGTGAAGTTTGTTTTGCGAATTAAAATTGTTAGTTGCTGTGGGTGTATTATTTGCATGGTCTATGAGTTAAACCACTAAATTTGGATATTGAATGCTCAAACGTACGTTCGTTCATATCGAATGCTCACTAGTGCAGTCCATACAAACTGAGCAATGCACGTTTAATGTGTTTTCCATACGACCATACCCGCATTTTCCATACCCGCGTTTTCCATATCCGCGTTTTCCATACCCGCGTTTTCCATACCAGCGTTTTCCATACCCGCGTTTTCCATACCAGCGTTTTCCATACCCGCGTTTTCCATACCCGCGTTTTTCATACCCGCGTTTTCCAAACCCGCGTTTTCCGTACCCGCGTTTTCCATACCCGCGTTTTCCATACCCGCGTATCCGCTACCCGTTACCCGCTACCCGTTACCCGCTACCCGCGTTTTCCAGATAACCGAACTGTACTAAAGATTTTTAGTACAGTACTTGTCTGAATGTCTATTTCTGCTTTGTAGTTTGTATTATCAATTGTCACTTGTCAAATTGGGTGATGATTCGATAATTTATATTTTGTTTCATTAGGACTTTTACTTAAGTAAAAAACTTTCAATACTTTTACTCAAGTAAAATTCTCAATGCATACTTTTACTTAATTACATTTTGCAGGCCATACTTTTACTTAAGTAAAATTTTCAGGCAATACTTTTACTTTACTAAATTGCGGAGTTACTTTTTACTTTTACTTAAGTAAAAACGTTCAATACTTTGCTGAACAGTAAATGCGAGTGAAATATATGAGCGAGTAAAACTAGTGAGCAAGCTTGTCGCTAGACTTGCCACAAGTCGATCTCGTACCATGGAGCGGCGAAGCTGCGAGGCGCGAGATCGACTTTGTTTCGCTGGCTGGGATTTAGATCTGATTGGGATTTAAATTCTGGCGCGAAAATTAACGCAGTTAATTAATGCGGATGTAAGTTTCACAAAAGTTGTCCATTTCAGCTCAAGTTGTAAATAGTCAAAATAGACTTTCCTTTGACTTTTCCGTCGTAGATCTCCGCTCAAATTTGAAAACATTTCTAATGACATTGACATTTCTAATGACATTTCTAATGCCATTTCTAATGACATTGACTGTTAATAACATAAATTGGAACAAAATGCTATCAATTTGGACTGAAATGCCGTATAAATTTACGGTTTTAACATTGCTTTCATGTGTTTTGTTAGAATACTTCTTTCTATGACTATATTTTATTTAATGGCGGTTTCAACAGTTTGCACGCCAACTAAGACATTTGAACAATATTGGGTTCTCCGTCGCCGAAACCTCTTTTCATGCAATCGAGCTCGTACGGAGCGATTTTAAACTGAACACAGACTTTCCCTGACCCGTTGGAGAACTAAAGAACACGCCGTCTTTCCCAAGAGCATACGCTTCAACCACTTCGTGTTGCGGGCCTCTCAATTCCTCATACCCAAATTAACTTTGAGAGACCATATTTTATTGCATCTTCGAGAAGATCCATATTCTCTATTCTTTGAAATGACTTTGTTTTATTTTTAATTTATAAGTCGAAAGCTGAATTTGACACCCACCGCAATCAAAAGATTACGACACCCCTCCCACCTTCCCCCATACAATGTTGCGCTTAGTGTGGTACCCAACATTGTATGGGGGGAAGGGGGGATTTGAACATTAAATTCTGATTTCAACGGGAAAATTTAGGTCTGGAAATCAGAAATATGACACAGGAAGTTGCTATTTTTACAAGGTGTTCCAAGGATTTTTGACCAGGATTGTACGTAGGTTAAGGGTCAAGGGTTTGTGGTAACTGGTTTATAACCTCCCTTGTAATCTGTCTTTGCAAGAGAGTGCATTTTAATGCGGGTGTAAGTTCTATGTCAGTTATATATTTCAAGGCAATATATACAGGCCATAGAGCTTCATTTTCGTAATATTGAGACATTGGCTTTAGTGTCTTTATCTTGTTATTGGTGGCACAATTATTTCAAAAAGAGGTACGCATATGCGTACATGCGTCTACGTTGGCAGACTTGCCGAAGAGACGGCAATATCTTTATTGTCAGCCTCGATTGCAAGTTGTAGTCGGGGAGTGTCTATATCTACGCAAGTAGAGTATGAGGATTTTACCGGCTGGGAATATTTAAATCATTGAGTCAAATGCATTTTAAGTATTCACATGAAATTATTACAAAACAGTGGCCAACATATCTTATATGTCATATTTTTATGTATAGTATGGAAGCATATAAATTATATACTAGATATATACCGTCAGGCCTACACTCTATAGGTGTGCAAAGCTTCAATCTACTACAATCAACTACAATCAAGTCATGTTATTTTGCTAAGCTAAGTTTTGATTAACTTTAGAAAATATGATGGCTTTGGGGGAAATGTCATTCCATTTGAAACTGCATAGGGTGGTACTTTGCTATTTTTTAGGTGTTTCATACATGTATTGCAAAGCCATTCAGCATTGTCAACACTTAGTCTATTTTGTAAGTATTTATTTGCATCACTGGTTAATAGTCTGATTTTATCTGCATGACATACACTATGTTTATACCACAATTGATCACAACATGTGCAAATATAAAGTGGTCCTATTGACACAGCACTATGGAATTTACTGATAATTTCTTTCAATGTTTTCTTTTGAACTTCTCCATTGTTTTGTTCAGGAATGTCTGACAAATGTGGTCTTTCTCCATTTTGTTTTGTATGCATATTGGCAGATTTTTTGCTGTAAACTTCTTTAGCATTTTTACTCATATTTGCCAATCTTTTTTCTCTCTGTTCATTTGATTCACTCTCTCTAGCCTGTTTGGCATGTTTACGCTTTCTTGACAACCTGTTTTCTCTAATTTCGCTAGATTCACTGGTTATGTGCTGTTTAGCTCTTTGACGTTTATCGAACATTATTTTCTCTTTAATTTCCATCGACTGATTTTTTTCGCTTCTCCCTAAGATTGGATAATCTTTGTTCTCTACTCTCAGTTGTTTCATTTTGGGTTTTTTTGCTTTGGGTTTTTCGACTCAAATGAGTTTCTCTTATTACAGTTAATATGTTTCCATCAATTATATTGTTATTTAAATGGGACATTTGTACTCCCTTAACCTCAAATGGTAATCGTTGACTGTTTTGAGGGTAGATATTGCGAAAAAAACTGGACAGATTGTCTAAACCTTCAATATCAATCAACACACATTTTCCAAATGGGTCTGGTATACCATATAAATCTCTTGAATGAGAATCAAAAATCTTAAATTTTTCTTCCGAAATCTTCAAAACTGTCACTGTGTTACAGTCAATAGTTAACAGACAATGTTGGTAACTTAATTCAGTGGGTGAAAAGATTTTATTAAGAGCAGTTTTGAGTGAGTAAAATGGTTCATTATCCAATATCATAAATACATCACCACTCAAGGAGTCACTGTATTTTAAATTAATAACTTTATTATCAATTGAAATCATTTCCGGTATCTCAGTTAACAACAAAAGCTCTTTGTTAATTGAGTTTGCAAAATAGGTATAAAGATTGTTACCAACAGATAATATTGTATTTAAAAATTATGTATCCCAAGTTGTAATATGTTTTACTTGGGTATGAACTATAGCAGTTAGTGACATAGCTACACATTGTTTGCCAGCATTTCTTCCAAATTGTCTTCCATTGCTTTGACTAAAATCTGCACAAATTGTTTTGGTTGGATCAATAATCTCATAAAGAGTAGGCCCTGGATTTTCTTCCACATCATTTACCATTCGCAACAATAATGCAGCATACACAATATAGCCAATTACATAAACACTTCGTGTCAATAAAAATATTATTGGACTTGTATTCCATAAAATATCTTTCCAACTCGCGTTACCTTTTCTGGCTTTCACAAAACTATTGTGGACACCAATTCGAGCTCTGTATTGCTCAATTGTAACTCCCATCTTGATCTTGAACTGTCACTGTTGGGCGATTTTTAGTTAGTTTGCCTTGTTGGGCGAACGACCACACTGTCTTCGTTTAGCTTTTTCTGGAGTACACTGACTCAGGGCCGGATTAACGTCACGCGAGGCCCGTGGAAGATTTTCAGCGCGAGGCCCCCAACTCCCCCCCCCCTCGTTATGAAAACCTTTGAATTCAAAGACACACAAAATTGTTAAATAATTATTTTCAATTTTATCCGCAAATCACCACAATTTCGCAGCCAAGCTATCTCCACCAGGAGATAACTGCCAATTGCCAACTGGGCCCAACTGCCAACCCTAAGGGCCCTAAATGCGCGAGGTCCCTAAATTCGCGAGGCATCTAAATTCACGAGGCACCTAAAATGGGCGTGTCCCAATAGAAAATGGGCGTGTTCTCATAACAATGGGCGTGGCATAGTAAAGCGCGAGGCCCCCATAAGCGCGAGGCCCGCGGCATATGCCGCATCTGCCACGTGGTTAATCCGGCCCTGCACTGACTTCTTTAGTTTAAGTACTCTATTAAGTTTGTTTTAAGTTTGATTTGAGTTTGAACTGGTGAGAACTGGTTTGATTGAGTTGTGTTACACACAGCGCTAAGCGTCTGATAGAAATGTTGATCAGCGCTAACACAATGTGCCTGTGAGATCAAAACTATTGTAAGACAAATAAATATATCAAAAGCTTGACTTGACTGGCAGCGTTGACAACACAATTGAAATGCTCACAATTTATTACGCGATTCGTCAACAAATATCGATATTCACATGGCCAAACTTGACCAGGTACCTATAAGCTTTGATAATTGCCTTACCTCCACAAAATCCTTTCAAAAATAGAAAACAAAATCCGTGTGAACAGCAGCGAATAATTTGTAGACTGTTTTACATGCGGTTAAGCTGCTGACGTCACGAATCGACCAAACACAGCCACATAGGAATCTTACCGCTAACATAGCGTTTACGTTGCTACGCAACGTAGACGCAAAAATAGACGCAAAAATAAATCCGCGTGCTTTATGGTAGCACGAGGGGAATGTTGGGAGAACACGAGAGAAGCGTGTAAAACACGAGGCGTATCCGAGTGTTTTACACGCTTCCCGAGTGTTCTCCCAACGTTCCTCGAGTGCTTTATCACATCATAAAGGCGTAAGAGGAGTTTTTCTATTTCGTTTATATTATAAGTGGTATATAATCACAGTAAACAATTTTGTTCAAAGATCAATATTGATATTCTCCTAACATGTAATCAATGACGTCACTCGCAAGCTTTTCAATGTTTTCATTGCTTGGCAACAACTACAAGCTTGAATTCTGGCTGGCGGAGGAGCGAAAAACGTGCAACTCAACAAAAATTAGGGATTAAAAAGGTACAAAAACTGTTGAAAATCTTTCAAAAATAGTCCACAATGATAGACAGATTGGTTTTTCGTTGTTCTGCTTCACTTTTGTCCTGGATTCGGTATAAAAGCTAAGTTTTTTGTTTGAAGGTACTGTTTGAATATTTTTGTTGTGTTTTTGTTGTTCAATGACCTTCAATGGTTGGTGGTAAAAAAATTTCTCAGACAAACTGTCAAGAAATCCATATAAACATGTCGTATTTGTGTAGGTTTTTGTCGTTGCATCTTTGACAGCTTAAAAACAGAGATAGTGTTATCTAACTCAATGCCAAAATGATTAATTTTAATTTTTTGCACCTATAGAACTGTGCTTTCTGACAGACTTTGGATCTAAAACTATTATAATTTTGTTCAAATTGTATTGACAATTCCGAGGAAAATTTAACAAGCAGAGGGAGAAAAATCAAAACAGTGGCTGTGCTTTTGCGTCATAAAGCACGCGCAATTAGCCAATCAAATTGCTCGTTAGATACTACTTATAATATAAACAGTTATAGTTAATTATTATACTCTCACATTCTTTCACATACAATTGACCAATCATATGTCCTTGATAGGGTCACGTGCCTGTCGGGCATTTTACGATGTAGGACATGTTGGACAGTAGCTTATCGCCGCTTTTTTCCTTGTTTATCTCACCTTTTTACATGTTTTGTTAATTTTAGACACAAAACAAGGGCGAAGTAATGTAAAGCAAAGAAAAGGATTTGGAAAATTGAAGTCGTTTCTTTTATCAGTTTTGTTTAAAAATAAAGCGCGGGAAAACATGTCTTTGAAATTCATTTGTTTACAACAGGTCGAAAGGTCAGTATATGAGTTCTTTTTCTGATTTAAATTATGTCAAATCGTCTTATTTAAATAGACTGAAAGATAGTTAGTATTATTAAGGTACGCTTTTGCTTTCTATAAAACTAGTTTATTTACTTTTTGTTTTCGTAATTTAAGCAAATTCGCGGCCGAAGTGCCACAAGTTTTCGCTGTAGTTTTATCGCATTGTTGTTGCATTACTCTCGTTTACAACGTGTTCTTGTGTTATAAATGTTTTGTTCGATATAATAAAACTCCTATTGGATTCATCTTCGCCCATCTCGACTAAATATTTTGCCATATTGGGCTCAGAAGAATCCAATAAGATATAATGTAGGTAGTTATTCAAACTCTCTCAAGCTGACATCTCGTTTACATTTTAAAAATACGTAAAATGCTATATAATCCTTTAACGAAACTAAACTAGGAGAAGCGACAGCTAAGGTTAAAAGTGCGGCCATTGTAAACTGCACAATCAATAATTATATGTTAAAGTCCGGTATTCAGAGTACTAATCTCTTCTTGATTTGGTAGTAGGGGATATGGCCTTTAGATATGGTCATTGATTGGTAAGTAGGGATAGCCTTATGCATGATAGGGTCTTTTTAACATACAAACTGCCTCAGCCCCCATGCATATCGCTTCTCCCAGTAAACTACCCCCCGTCCAGTAATGGTCCCTTTATAAGCAAAAAGGGGGAGGATGACCTGGTTCGAAAGAGTGTTTGCTTGCTTGCTTGCTTGTATACTGAAAGCTCTGCAGTCAGCTTCATGGGATGTGATCAAAATTATTACTGAAAATGCAACAAGTCAAGATCCAGAGGCTCAAGAATACGAAAATTTTCTGGGGAAGACATCCACCCCCCTTACGCATTCACATATCTCCAGTTTAGCACTTTTTAGTTCCATTTTCCATGATGTCCCCCCTACCCCTTGCCTTAGTGTCCATAGCATAGGCTGAATATATCAGTTCAAGAGTGTCTGCGGTATATCTGTGAATTTTGTGGATGGCTGTCGGGGAGATACTGTTCCTACTGGTTCCTGTGGGTTATAATCACTTATCAGTGGTTATAATATCTGTTGAATCGAGCTTCGTTTCAAAAATGGTAACAATCCTATTTTGAATATAAAAAATGATCGAAAAAAGGTTTAAGTGTTGTAAGTTGCATGTAGTTCACATAATTGTCACGCGTGAGCGTTTCAGTAAATGTGATGGAATCAGATATATTTTAAACACGATCAAACATGATCATGAAGATTTTGATAATTCGTGAATGTGTTGAGGTTAGGATGAAATGAAAGTTGTAATGTACTATATGTAATAATTATTGTGTAGAAAAGTAGACAATATAAAAATTTTCGGTAGACCACAATCTTTTTTCATGAATTTTACATTATTACACGATAACGAGAGAACGATAATGGGAGAAATATGGTCCAAAATTATGTTCACCCCCCGCACGTAAATAAGTTGTAGGATAATTCCAGCAGAGTTACAAAATACAAAACTGTTATTCATGTTGAACATGAACTCACGTCAATGACAAGATTAATGTTAGATATGTGCACAAGCCACAGGTCTTACTCAGTATGCAACGGTCGAACGTTTCTTATACTTATAAAATTATAGAATTTGTCCTTTCAGTAGAACGATATAGATATACGATTATATACAGTACAGGTAGAGTAACTAAAAGAAAGAGTCTCTCGAAGAGAATCCGTCGGGTCTTAAGGATCAAACTACATGAAATATTCAACAAGACCGGCTTTCTGGCATACATATGTTAAAAAGTAGGAAAACGTCGGACTAAATTTTAGGAAAAGTAGGAATAAAGTAGGAAATATATACAAAAAAGTAGGACAAAAATAGGAATATTTGGTGATTAATTTGCATGAAAATACCACAGAAATATTATGTGATCTCTCTTTTCGCTGATAATCCTGGACTGGAGGGGTGTTTTTGAATTGAAGAAAATGTTTGATATTTCCAAGGAGACTCAATGGGATCATTAGATTTTTAGATTTATGCGGGAATTGTTAAGATTCTTAAAAAAGTAAGATTTAAAGAAAAAAGTAGGAAAATCAATCAATTTTTAATAAAAAGTAGGAAAAGTAGGAGTGTGAAAAAAGGTAGGAAAAAGTAGGATGGCAAGAAAGTCTGACAAGAACTTCGACGATTCGAGCAATGGCCCTAGCTTCGTCTGGAAGTTAATAGCGCGGGTTGGGGAAGACATGCATGTGCTTTATTATCAAGATTTTTCTCGCCATCTCGTTCGATGGGATTAATAGTAGAAGGTGTTAGTAGATGCAATACTTGAACGGAAATTTGTATACATTTTTAGACCTAGCCAGGAGCAAATGCAACAAGAAAAATGCAACTTAGGCCCTCTGGCAGGAATTGAATCTGCGGCCCTGTGATTCCGGTGCAGCGCTCTAACCATGAACTGAGCTACAGAGTCCAGTTGCTGAGCATGCTCACATATACTGGCATCACTCGATTCATATATACCGAACTTGCGTTTAATGCTCAGCAACTGGACTCTGTAGCTCAGTTGGTTAGAGCGCTGCACCGGAATCGCAGGGCCGCAGGTTCAATTCCTGTCAGAGGGCCTAAGTTGCATTTTTCGCAACTGCTCCTGGCTAGGTCTAAAAATGTATATAAATTTCCGTTCGAGTATTCCATCTACTAACACCTTCTACATGTGCTTTAATAGTATGATACAACAGCGACATAAACAATAAATCAATCACATGGATTTAGTCAAAAAATCTATAAGCAATATACGGAAAAGGTGAAAAAGACATGAATAGGAGGAAATACGCACTATGTATGAGATGAGATGTAGAATATCTGCATGTCAATGCCTGCTGATGGCAGGCATGGACAGATAAGGGTTAAATGTAAGAGAAGCGCTCATTGATACCATAAAAATGAATGGTGCCAATGAATCCATTCTTTAAACTTTAAAAAATAACATGGACTACATCTTTGAAGGCGTTTTAGTGTAGGGTAATGAGGGGCAAAACGAGACACTTAAGGACACTTTTGTTCTGGAAAGAGAGGGATAAATTTTTTAATGCTTTTTTTGGGCTGGGGTATTTCAGGCAGTCCCTAAAGAAGAGATACAACACAAAAAAAAATGTTGGAAATAATTTATTTAGCGGAAATCAGCAAAAACATGAAAGTTATTTTTGTCTCATTTTGCCCCGCCATGGTGGGGCAAAATAAGACAGTGTGAAAACACGAGTAAAAGTTCAATTTAAATAGAAATTGATTTACTAGAACTATATATAACTTACTTTAAAATACATTTACACATTATATTGAAGTCAAAGTTAGTAACACAAGTCACAGGTCACACTAGCTGCAACAACATTACAACACTCCTCGTGACACCACAGTTTGCATGCAAAACATTTAACCCAGTCCTCGCCTGGCATTGATCTGGACCACAGTTCTCCACAGATTGGACATTCAGCATCCTCTGTAGCAATTATTTAAAATATTTAATTTACATAATACTCTAACAGTATAACTGTACATATAGAACAACCTCTCTTTTCAATAGGTGGTTTCCAACCAATTCCTATATGGATTCAAGGCAAAGTGATTTCCCCCATGTTGGATGAAATTTGCATTGCAAAGAAGCAAAATCCTTTGTCAAGCTCGTCCAACATGGCGACGATGAAGTCAAGTGACGTACAGACAGTTAAAATCAAGCTTTTAATACGTAGTACATGATTCCAAACATTTTGACAGGAACAACATCTCATCCACAGGTATCTCGTCGATGCATGGCGGTAGATTTTGGAAACTTTAAATCTCCTCCAAAAAATCAACTTCAGCTTCATTACCTTCAATCTGTTGTAATAACAAACATCCATCCTATTAAAAAGCGCAAAGCAAATTCGTAATTACTGATTGTAACGATAATAGAATGTCAGTTTGGGTCCCTGTGACAACGTCACAACCCGGGGGGTGCGCCAGTGGACGGACGGACACTAAAACATGGCGGCCAACGTTTATATTTTATATTAATTCTTTCATGTGTTTTCTTTAATAAATACTTCAATTTATTCATTTATAAAAACGTAACACTGATATAAGGCAAAACGAAATTAATTAGTAATAAATACACCAATACAGCAATCGGCATTGTTTATGTACTACAGGTGGTAATGTATTTGTTATATAGATACTAAATATTGATTAATGATATGAGCTACTCGAATTTATAAGGTAAGGGAATTGTATAATATTTAAATCCATATCTATAATTTGAATTACTGAATTTTCCGTATATACTAGCTAATTATGCTATGTTCTATCTATGGTATTAACTATAGGTATATAGACAATCTTTAAATCCAAAATTTATATACCTTAAATTTTCTCTATTTTTTAAAATTAAACTTAAAGGGATATGGCAATAAATATTTAGTTTGTCTCATTTGAAAGGACTTTTAAAATAATACATAAATCTCCCTTACCGATTTTTTGTATCTTTCATAGTTCTTGAGATATTTTGACAGAAATAATCATAAATCAGCGAGCTGTCCGCCATCTTGGATTTTTGTTGATATGCATGTTAACGTCACAAGCAGGGTCACGCAAGATCTTACCCAGAAAGCCAATGGTCATTATGAGCCCAAAATTATTCTTCGGTCACTCTTTCAAATAACAAATTGACTGACAACTTTTTAAACATCTACTAATTGTTATTCGATCACCTAGGAGTAGTTTTATATGGCTAACCCTGCTTGTGACGTCACTAAAACCACCGTTAATGAGATCAAAAAATAATCCAAGATGGCAGACAGCTCATTGTTTTAAGTCAAAATATCTCAAGAACTAAGCAAGATACGAAAAATCGGTAAGGGAGATTTAGATATAATTTTAAAAGTTCCTTCAAATGAGACAAACTAAATTTTTATTGCCATATCCCTTTAAAGAGGACATTTCCTTAAGTCGGAAACATAAATTGTATGCATGCATGGTTTTGGATTGGGCTGTCGCCATTATAATTAAACATTATATGTATATCTTTATACGTATATATCAACAGAGGTGAATTTCTATTTGAAGTTGAATTTATGGGTATTAAGGGAGAGGTCAGTTAAATGGACTATTTAAATAGGTATACAAACGAACGATTACATTAGGGGCTTCGGTGGCGCAGTCGTCAGAGCAAGCGCCTTTCACCTCTGAGTCTTGAGTTCGATTCTCGCTGAGGACTGTACTCATCACACTCATGTGAAAAGAGTAAGTCAACGCTCTGCCGAAAGTCGTGGGTTTTCTCCGGGCACTCCGGTTTCCTCCCACAGGAAAAGTTGACTGGGTGGGTTAGGATATACAGATTAGGAAAGTAATATCACAATTGTTGTAAAAATAGATAATGTAGGCTACATACATAATATAGGTAAGCAAGATACTTGATGTAATCGGTCACTGAAAAGCCCCAACGGGGAGTGAGCTGAATAATGTATGTATGTATGTATTACAATATACGATTCTAATTGTTCCTACAGATTAATAATTATATCAATTTTGATTTGTGTGCATGTATGCTCGTAGTAACACATACTACTGAAGGTCTTAAAACTAAGTCAATCCCAACAAAATAGTCTAATTAAAAATCCCTAATTAAAGAGCCCCAAATGCCGAAACCTATCAAAATACGCTCTTCACAAACATGTCATCGTATAGACTACTGTTTGTGCTTGTGGGATTTTGTGCCCCTCATGAGAAAAGTGCTAAACTTTGCACTAAAAGGAGAATTCTGTTTTTTACAAGCTTATTGAACTTTTTAAATATCACAAACAATAAATAATGCTTTTGGTATAATAGGAAATTATGTCATGACATATACTAAATTATAAACCAATAGACACGCTAAAAACGGTTTTAAATATTTTTGTGCAATGCTTCGATTATCTTCAATTCATTTCCTGGTGATGACTTCAAGATAACGGAACGGTTGAACAAGAATTGCTCATGCAGTGCAAACATAACTTTTTAAAATGTCAAATACGAATAGTACCTGGTGTTTATTGTGATATCTGGCTGAACACAACAAATCCCAAAGTAAAAATATTGTAATGCGTAATCTAACCTGTTTCAATAAATCCAAATCAGACTCGTCAGTGCTAAATATTCCACGATCTGTATTTTCAGCGGCATTTGACTCCACATTTCCATCCGTTGTTGTCTGTATTTCGAGAACTTTCTTCACCAGTCCTTCGCTGTCATTTACTGGTTCTTCAGGAAATTTTTGATGCTTACGAATACGATCGCTCAACAGCAATACATCCTTATTAAACTCACATTTCTGTGCAATTCCAAGGGCTTCCTGAGCGTGATCCAAACTTTTAGCCAGGTTTCCTTGAAGTTCGGAATAATTACTTTTCAGTATGTGGACGTCAATCTGTAAGAGCGAGTAGAAAATGATATTAATATGTTCACTATATGTGGTATATTATCTACCATTTTCACAATTTTTCCCGTTTCTAACTGGCCATAGACAAAAAGTTTCTTCCAATTTTTTGTTATGGCTATTTTAGAAGATTTTACATTGTGCTATTTTCAAATAGCTGTAAATGCTATAAATAATATTAGCCTTTTACATTTTTGTGCATATTCGAAAAATTCAAGTTATCAATTTTGTGAAATTATATTTTAAGTTCCTAGTATGTTTGCATTGTTTTGATTTTAGAAACGCCACATATATTTTTTGTTACAAAGCTTTCGATCCATAATGCCGCATCGTATCAGTACAAATAACGCATAATACTAATAATTAATCCAATGTACCCATAGGCGTAGGAATTAGCAAATTCAACTTGGAGAGGCACATTGTCTTAAAGGTACCTCTTCTATTAGAAAAAGCCACTTTTCCCATTGATCTAGCTGGAAAAAGGAGGAGTGGGAGGTACAAGTCTGGAATACCCTCCTCTGTTCCTACGCCACTGAGTGTACTGTCGTTTGAACCTTATGATAAATATTTGTAGAGCAATGTCTATTCTCATGAGACATTTCGTCAAGAGCATCAGCTCAGCGAGTCAGCGGTAGGCTATTTAACTGCACATGCCCGTGGTTTGCTGGCCAGGTTTAAATTTGTCTTAAAATGCTGTTGGCACGCGTTAAAGTTTCACATGGTACTATACATCCCTAGATGAAAGCGAACGAAAACCAATCATGCTTTATGCAACAAACCTTTTGTCTAAGCGAAATACCATTCCACAATCGACCTTCTAACTCTTCCAGTGAGGTACTCAAAACAGTAGCAAACTCTTCTCTATTTCCATTGTCAAGATAAAATTGTATGATAGCCCTACATCTCATAATTAGTATTTCTCTCCTTATCTCTTCCCTTTGAAATCGATCCCTAAGTGTCGAAGATATATCTTGAGCCTTGTCTGTATATTCAATCACGTGCTTAACACTGTTTGCTGTGCATTGAACTTGATTTAAGCAACACTGGTAACACGCATACGCGAGGTAGAGATGAGATTCAAGTTGAACGTTGTTGTGTTGTGATAAACTACTTGCTCTCTCTAGGGCATTGTAGGCTCTCCCGAAATCCCTTTTTACACAATATATTTTTGAGATCAGAAACAGGCATTTGCAGTAAATCATTTTTTGAATATCGCTGATTTGATCCCAATTTGATCTTTCGCTACCGTTTATCTCTTTGGCTACTTCAGTGACTAATTTTCTGGACATTTCAAGTTCATTTTTCTCGCATAAAGCTGCGGCTCTCTCATACTTTAGAAGTAAGATAATATCTGAATTATCCTCATCTCGCTTATACTCGTTCATAAATTTTTCTATAGCGTCGCTGTGGGCGATCCATTCTCCATTTCCCCTAAATTTTGACAACGATTTGTCAATTTCATCAATTCTTCTAGCAACGGATGGCACCTTTGAAGGCGTGTTGTCCTTTTCACATGCAGGTTTTTTCTTTCTCCGTGGCTTTCTTCTATTATTTATTTTGTCAAGGTTTACTACCTGCGCTTCTTCCTCCAGTGTATTTGATTTACTGTAAGCCTAAATAAGATAAAATTAAAAAAAAGTCTGATAGGCAATATTTCTGACACATGATTTTACCATGTTCCAGTCACATATCAGCTAAAATAGGTAAGTGGAGCCTAGCACCGACAATAATTCTATTCTGTATTAATCTTCCAGCTCTAAGCACTTATAGATATTCCTTTAGTTCTCTCCTTCACTTCGTCTTTCTTACAAATTGATCTTCCTTCTCTCCTTCACTTCTAACAAAAACTGGATATCAAATATCTATATTTTATTGTGTTTCGTAATGGTACTGTCCGATCAATTGATAGTAACAAAATACTCTTCTCGTCTACTGCTTACCAATGACCGAGCTTTCTCATTCTTCTCCTTTTCACGACTTGCTACTCCGACATTATCGACATATGTAACGGTGGAGTTATCGCCAATGACGACAGTACCAGTATTTGATGGAAGGTGAATATTAACAACTGGTCTTGTACCGTCCGCAACCGTTTCATCATTATCATTCTCATTCTCACTGTTCAATGGCGTACTATCTCTCCGATTACCAGGACTACCCTCGTTTTCCACTTCCTCCACAAATCTAGAGCCGTCCCAGGCATTTTCCGCGTTTCCTGAAATATATTCACGAACACTCAAAAACATCTGATGGACCCAGTTGGCTAAATTGAATGCACGCGAAGCCATGTACTGACGTAAGCTTATGATGACGGTCTGCAATAAAATAAATGTAGGTAAGTGATACAAAGCTAACATTTTCATATATTCATATACATTTCAATTAAATAGAACCAAACCGTTTACGACACTGAGTGGTTTGCAAGACTAAAACGTACCCACCCCATGAACAAAATTTCAAAGCTGTTATACGAAGTGGTTCTTCCAAGAGGTAAAATTTTGGCTATAAATTTTGGCTTTTTAATGATGAATCCATTTCTTTATTACATCCGGTAGAAATACTGTGCATGATTTTGTAGGTTCTTGGAAACATCATAATAATTACAGGATCCTAATCAAGATTTTGACATGTCCCTAAAAGATCGGAGAAAACCCTGATGTCTTCATGATCCTAATCAGGACTTTTATTATTTTTTTCTTGTAGTATAATATTATAGAGTACTCGTAAAAGATCGACACAAATCATAATAATTACAGGATCCTAATCAAGATTTTGACATGTCCCTAAAAGATCGGAGAAAACCCTGATGTCTTCATGATCCTAATCAGGACTTTTATTGGATTTTTTCAATTGTAGTATAACATTAAGAGGTACTCGTAAGATCGACACATCCCGAGCAGAATTCTGTCAGGACTTTAACCAGAATTGGGAAATATCGTATAAGCAAGATTTTTACAGTATCCTAGGAAGTTTCCCGGATCCAAAGCGGAATTTTGATGGGATTGTAATCAGGACTTAAATTTCAGGATGTCAGGAGTTAACAAAAACCTAAGCAGGATATTGACAGGAATTTACCATATAATAAACGCATTCTATAACTGAAAATTCCAAGCAAATCGATCCTTCAGAAGCAGAAATGTTGTATGAAATATTACAAGATTCTGCCTGCATAACGTACAGGAAATTTTTCATGATCGTAGACGGCAAGGCAGCGTATCGATCTCTGATAGGAATATAGTTTCGCAAACTCTATTCATAGATGATCGTACCTATAGGATCGTGAATATTAATATATTCCGACAATTCAAAAAACGCCTGTCTACTGCTTCGATCTACTTCAAGATCTATATGTTCGAATTTTAACAAAATATCGTGTTTGGGTGACAATATCCTGAGCAGAAAACTATTTTGTAAGTCTCTAGGTGTGATAGAGCATGTTAATCACCACAATCGTATTGAACAAAGATTAACAAGGAATAAAGCAACAAACAATGTGCTGAATATGAAAGCCCAGTATACCCCGGATGAAACACTAACAGTTCGTGTTTTGTGCTTGATTTACATTAAAGACCATTAAAAGGGTGAACTGCAGAAGCATTTAATTTAAACAATTAAGTGGATTTACTTGTCAACGTTTCGAAAAAGGTTTCAGAAATTAGCACTTAAGTCTGAGACCATTGAATTATGATCAAAGCCGAAGCAAAGTGTTAGTATCTCTACTCAGCTTTCATGAGAGTTCAGAAAATGCACAACAGCACAAGTGAGTAAAATAAAGACCAGATGAGTGTGGCTCAAGGTGGCATATTTTGGTTTTCATATCTTTTAAACCTGTTCCCTGACCCCAAAGTGTTCTTTATGTATTAACGTGACCATAAGTTAGATGAGCTTTATGAATTGTGGGAATTTTCAGAAAACATTTCACCTACCAATTACTGCGGGATTAGTTTAAATAATTGTTTTTACTACACTGCAAACAATTGGTATATTCAAACATTGTTTAATTATGTCTTATTTGAAAAGAACACAACAATGGATAAAGACCTATAAAAATGATTTAATAACTCCATATTAAAAGCAAAGAAGAAGCGACAACAATGTTTGTACTTACCGGTACTTGATTGGCCATAGCCCAACCCCTAATTTTACGCCCTATTATTCTGCCCATATCTGAAGGCTGAAGTTTAGGCCGGAAAATTGACCAATCACGTAGCAGGTTTACTTTCAGAATCCAGATCACATTATAGGGTTATTATAGCACAAATAAGTTGTACCACATATATTGAGCAACATTCTAAGAATCGGAAATTGTTTACAAAAATGACGTCATTACAGTTGCTATGGTAACAATGACGTTTCAATATGGCCGACATTTTAGTTTTTAAACGCACGTTATTAAAAAAAACGCCTGGTTAGCCCTATTTTTTATTTCATAAAACATTTTCTTCTAGTACAATAGATTATCTGAACAAATTTAAAAAAATTCTGTAGAGCCAAATTTAATCTTTTTTGGCTATACAGAATTTTTGCCAAACTGCCTTAATTTAACATTTTTCCTTTAACTGCCAAATGCCTTCCATATCGCCACAAAATTTTTATATTTCAAACTTTAAGACAAAATGGATACCTACGTATCCGGAATTTTGCCCCAAAGGTTTGTATTCTATATTTCTTATCAATAATTTCCTTAATATCAATATATTTAATCAATATACTGTTCAATTGTTGAACAAGTGGGAACAAAATTGAATTCAAGACAAGAATGAGTATAAAGAGGTGACCATTAATGCTCCCAGGAACAAATTGAAATTTAGATCCTTAGAAAGCCCAGAAATGCATATAAAACATAACAGCAGTGACTGTCATATTCCCACAGCATAAAGGGCACTTGCTTGATATTTTTTATCATAGCTACTTTGGTCAACATTTGTTCAAAATCAGAAGTGCTTGCTCGATATTTTGGGGGGATTTGCACAACCCTCATCAAAAATCTAATGGAGTAATGGTCCACCCCTTGGGCTATTTTGCTATTTCATTTTGCATGCTATTTGCATTTTTGCTCATTGGCTATTTCATTTTTCTGGAATTAAATCCTACAGGATCTTAATACAAGATCTTGAACAAGGATAATTGATAGAATGATAGTAACAAACAAGTCCTGCGCAGGACTCTTTCGATAAGTGCATATAGAAGCTAGGATAACAACCCTGCCTAGGATCTTGTAAGATTTGTGGGTCAGAGTAAAATTACAATTAGGAAGGGCACACTAGAGTGCATTGCCTTTGACAAGTCTGTAATTATGGCTTTGCTGACGGCTGCTCAGCATTGCTGCACATGTGGCTGGAAGAGAGGGGGGATTAATCCCTACAATGCTGGCTAGAACATCCTTGTATCATCTGGCCCTGTTGCTGATCAATGGCTTTAGTCAATTAACGTACAAATATATTAATTACACAAATTTCCACTTTATGGGGGACATTGATTGCTTCAGGGGGTTACTAAACTATCTTGTATCCTGTCTATATTTTGCATTTTAACAGTTTAATGATATTGCCACAACAGCTACAATCCGGTTGGGATTGTAGCTTCCAGAACAGTTTTTTTCCATTTGAAACATAATTAATACACATCAATCAGCATATTGTCAGTTCAGTGACTAGATCATCATTTTTATGTGCTTACCGTCGACCATCTGTTTTGTATGTGGTCAAATACCCAACCGGGCAGAATAATCTTGTGTAAAATTCTCCCCGCTTTCATTCGATATATTGTTTACCCCCTAAATCTAAGCAGAAGTGCAATATTTTAGCAATTTAGTGAAGTAATGTATGATTTTTCTCCTTGACAACGCCTTAGCAACGCGTTGTTTCCGGAAAAAATTCTGATTGGATTGCTTTGATGCGATATATTTGCATTTATTAACTTGCTTACCCCTCCCCCAGTTAGTTAGTGTATTTGTTGTCCGATTATATGCTATTTACATAAAGTATAGGCCATGTAAACCGCGAGTTATCTGCGAGAACACTATCACACTTTGTAATTCACAAATACAAGCGACCAAAAACCATACAGAAAGTTGTTCTTTATTGAAGTTATTCTTATTTTGTGACGATGGGGAATAAGAAGTCATCTGGGTATGGGATAAAGCGTAAATTTTCTGGCAACCAGTTTCAAACTACCGCTAAAAAACCCAAAACTCCTGATCGAAGTGAGACGACCAAAGCGAGTACTTCAGCCTCCGCTCGAAAAATTTCTGCAAGGATTTCGACCACAGATACAGAGACGATAAAGGAGAGTGTTTCGGGGTTTCGTTTAGTCGATCTCGAAATTTTAAAAGACATATTTGAGCTTTTGCCGTGTTCAAATTGTCAGGAATTTAGCCTCGAATTTCTTGAGGATAATGACAAGCGGATGGGATGTGCAAGCTATCTTTACTTGAAGTGTTCTTCCTGTGATTGGAAAAAGGAATTCTATAGCTCAAAACTTACCAAAAACTTCTATGAAGTAAACAGAAGGATGGTTTATGCCATGAGATCCATTGGTTGTGGACATGCTGGAGCTAAACGATTCTGTGGACTTATGAACATGCCACCACGACCTACTCCATATTCTTTGCACAACAAAGCTTTGCTCCAAAGTGCTAAAACTGTGTGTGGAGGAACAATAAAAGATGCTGCCAAAGAAATTCATGATCTGAAGCAAATGCCGTCAAATGTAGTTGTGGATTGTGCAGTGTCGTGTGATGGAACTTGGCAAAGGAGAGGGTTTTCATCCCTAAATGGTTGCGTCGCAACAGTTTCTATGGATACAGGGAAAATTTTGGATGTTGAAATGCTTAGCAAAATTTGTCATACATGCAAGAAACTCAACAAGAAACCACAAACATCAGAAACAGCTGCTTTAAAGGCTGATCATAAGGCAAAATGCAAATCAAATTACCAAGGATCTTCGCCTGCAATGGAATCGTTCGGTTGACAGCAACAGCCTTCGGTAATTCGGAGTTTTACGGTGATGGAGATAGTAAGAGTTATGCTGCAGTGAAGGATGTGTATGAGGATGACAATGTAACTGTTGTTAAAAAGGAATGTGTGGGACACGTACAAAAAAGAGTTGGAACAGCACTTCGAAACTTGAAGAAGGAGAACAAAGGCTTGGGAGGAAAAGGTCGTTTGACGGATGCCATGATTGACAAGCTTCAGAATTATTATGGGATAGCTATTCGTACAAATTCTAAAGACATAGATTCTATGAAGAAAGCAATATATGCTGCTCTTTGTCATTGTGCTTCATCTGATAAAGATAATTACCATACTCATTGCCCAGAAGGTAAAGATAGCTGGTGCGGATTCATGCGGGATAAAGCTAATGGTAAAAAGGAATATAAACATGGTGCTGGGCTCCCCAAATCCATCATTGGCCTTGTAAAGCCAATATTTGAGAGATTAAGTGAGTCTAGTCTGCTGGAACGATGCCTTGATGGAAAAACTCAAAATCAAAATGAGTCTTTTAATGCCATGATTTGGGTTCGTGTACCAAAGCAAGTATTTGTTGGATCGGATGTTCTCTCTTTGGGTGTCTATGATGCTGCTGCCCATTTCAACATTGGTGCATCTGCTGCAATTCAAGTGCTAAAGGATATGGGTCTTACACCTGGCAAGTTTTGTTTAGAAGAGTGCTCGAATTCCGATAAACTGCGAGTAGGGAAAGCAAATTATAAATGTTGTGACAAGAACAAGAAGCGGCGGAAGATTCTTCGGGGGGAAAGGAAGAAGAAAGGGGACAAATTGAAGGCCAAAGAAGGAGAAACCTATGCATCTGGTACTTATATTGACTTGGTAATGTTTTAAAATTGTATATTTGCTGATTTGTATTCAATAAATGGTCTAGGCTATCTTTAACGGCTGTTTTCTCAAAATAGCATTTTCCGCCATCTGGAATTCTTTTAAAAAGGATAACTCAAAAACTATTTAACCAAATGACCTCAAATTTTCTATCTGGTAAGATAGATATATTTTCTTGTTCCTGAACATAAAATTTGATGTATCTTGTGAACATGTCATTAAACAGCTGGACTTGAAGCATCCTGCTGTGTGGTGAAAATGGATTTGTGCTATTTTTTTAATGAAAAAAGCAAATACTAGAAGGTTTTTTAGGTTCACCCCCTACAGTTGCCTACTCTGAATACAGAAATAAGATTTATTTGTTTTTCTAGCCCCCCTCTGGCACTCTATCCTTTTTGAAAAATGGTGACTAAAATCACTGTTGGGGGTCATTATCTTGGTTGCCATGGCAACATATGGTTCAAAAACTATGTTGTTGTGCTCTCTTTACCAGGGCCTCTTTGGTGAAAGTACAAGTAGTTGAGTTAAAGCTGTTTTATAGATAAATGAAATCAGGGTGGAAGACCACCTTATTAATTAAGGTGGCTCCCTACAGTTTTCTTAAATATGGAAGATTTCCGATTTAGATGACTATAATTATTTGTTGAAAATCAAAAAGAGTCTGACTTATATAAAGCAATAACTAAAGAGTTTGAATTTTTTCAGAAAACATCCATAACTTCCGTTGCTATGGCAACAATGACGTTTCAATATGGCGGATATTTTGGCTTTAAAGTAATTTAACTCCAAAATGACATCGGTGACCCCCAATTTTTATTTCATGAATTGCTTTCTTCTAGTATATTAAATTATTTTGAAAGAATGTAAAAAAATTCTGTCAAATGTGATTATTTTTAATAACGTATTTTTGCCATGACAGAATTTTTTTTAAATCTGTAAAACAATTTAATATACCAAAGCAAAGCATTTTATGTGTAGGTAATAGTATGGTTCGAGTGCAATTTGGAAAAAACATGCACGAGTGAGTTTTTCAAAGACGATCAAAATTGCACGAGTCCGAAGGACGAGTGCAATTTGACGTCTTTGAAAACTCACGAGTGTTTGTTTTTCCAAATTTCACGAGAAACCATACTATTACTTATTAACTAGTAGTAATCATAGATTAGTGATGTGCGTTCGGAATGTGTTACTTTTTGTTAACATTCGTTAATAACAACCTTAACATTCTAAAGACGTCAATTAATATATGCGAATAGCGTGGCCGCAAAATGGACAGCAATACAATAACAGTAATCACAAATATTTAAAATATTTTTTAATTAACAATAATCTATACTCTATAGTATTAAGCCACTCTCCTCCGCAGAGGCTTCTTTGTTTTTTTTCAGTTAAAATTTTTTTTTAATAAAATCAAAGGAAATATATAGTTTTCGTAGCGGAAGTAATAATGGCATTTTTCGTGGTGGAGGGTAATAATGGTAAAGTAGGGACAGTAGAGGACATGGGGGGGGAGGCGAAGGGGAAAAAAGAAGGAGAAGCCTCTGCCATATAATGTTCGGTTCTCAGGGATATTGATCGGTTCTCGGGGATGACCTAATTGCGAGGTGAAAACGACATTATAGTTGAGGATTTGGAATTGCCACTTGATAATTTAAGTCTTGAAGGTAAGTAGAATGAATTTCACGTTATTTTGAAGCTATTTTATAACAAAAAAATCAATATATATGTCGATGTATGCTTGATAAATCTAACTGGTTTCTTCAAAAACGGCTTGTATACTTTAAGTTATAGTATGATTTCATTGTATATTTTGACTTTTTTAATGCTAGTGTTAGTCTTTAAACCAATATTTAGACATGACAAAATGCTTTTTGTGTCAGCCGTGTTGAATCATTCACGAGCAAGAACTAGTGCCAATCTCTCACGGTAATTTGGCGCCATTTTTAAAACATTATAAGGCAGAGCCTTACGAAACTTCCATCTTCCCGTCATACTTAGCGCCCCTTTATTTTTTACGTATAAAGGCTCTGCGGAGGAGAGTGGTATTAAGCAACAAAACTCAACGAACCCTTCACCCTTATTTAAGTCTTATATAACACATGTCAGATGATTTAACTAAAGTCACCAGGTGAACTTCGACTATCATTCGGCACTCGACCTATTAAAGCTAACTTATTTTCCAAAACACTCCAGGACAAATTGGGATCATTACTTGGTGAATACATACCACCATGTAAATTACATTGAATAAATGCCATTTAAGTAGGTACCCCTTTGGTACAAGGGATATAGTAATTTACTAATCAAAGGATATAGTAATTTACTATAAATACTATGCTGTTCACTGGCATGGTACAAAGGATATAGTAATTTACTAATACTGTGCTGATAACTGGCATTGGCAACATCTTCATGATAGCTTAAATTGCTGAATTCTTCAGTACAACTTTGCTCTGCCGGTTTATAATCACTGGCACTGATTGTGTTCACTGTGCCCACAAATTCACAAAATAACTAAGATTTGTGTGTTGATTTGTGTGACCACCTGCTATAGACATGTAACTGGGATTTGTGTATTCATGATTATAAACAGGATATTTAGGATCAAAATAATACATGCTTTGAAACTCATATTTTTGAACAAAACAACTCTGCAAATTCAAAATCAAATATCTAACAAGATCTATTTCATCAACGTCCAAAGACCAAAGAGAATATTTTGGTCTACCATTTAAACCCTTCACGCAGAGCAAAGTTGTATCTGCTGTGAATTCGTGCTGACTAAAACCATGGCAGCTCTGTGCGTCTAGTCACTCTAGTGTAGATGAAATGTCGGTTTTATAGTCGATAAAACATCGCAACTCAGATTTTTAATACTCTTATAATAATCTTCAATCATATCAAATACTGAAAGAAAAAAAGTATGTACAAACTTCATTTACTTCCCCAAGAAACAGCAAAAACCACCACAATCACTCTTCGAATGGCAAACGTTGAAATCGCGGAGAAATCGAAGAAAGCGAGCACATGGTCTTCGAGTCGCTATGACGACATAATTTATTCACATGCGAACACCAGAACGAGGCGAAAATGACATCGCAAATCTCGAATCCACACGATTAGGAAGCGTTCTCCTTCGTCGAACGCAATAATATGCATGAAAAAATTACACGCTTTGATAACACTTGTGCACTCACCTACGCCGTTTAAGCATTGTTTTCGTTGCTTGTTAGCAAACGTTTTCAGTCTATGTGCTCCTTGAACTTAAATTGTTGTATCCATGAAAATTTACATTGCTAATATCCGCCGCCAGGCTCTGCTCTTGTTTTGTTAATTTGCACTGCTGTAATTGCACTGCTGTGCAATTTCAAAAATAATTGCACTGCTCTTAGCCAATCAGAATTGAGTAATTTTTTCATCTATATTATTAGAAATAAAATATGGGGGTCACCGATATTATTTTCGCGTTAAATTACTTTAAAGCCAAAATATCCGCCATATTGAAACGTCATTGTGCCATAGCAACGGCAGTTATGGATGATTTTTGAAAAATTTCAAACTCTCTAGTTATTGTTTTATACAAGTCAGACTCTTTTTGATTTTCAACAAATAATTATAGTAAAAAAAATTCGGATCTAAATCGGAAATCTTCCATTTTTAAGAAAACTGTAGGGAGCCACCTTAAGTCAAATGCCCATGGGGATCATAGATTTGACTAATTATAGTTCAATATTTTCAATCCAAGGGCCTTGTACTTAATAGAAGCCTTCAGTTATTGCCAGCCAACTCTGGTGTATATATACTATATGATTTAAAAGTCAACTAGCTCATTTTAGTTGGGCAGGCTTGTTTAACTGAGTGTATATGTATTAATCCCCCTCTACATTATTTAAAATGTTTACCACCTCTGGCTTTGGGGCTGTATATATGGGGCAAGCTAGCCCGGTTACCTGAGCTGACCCGGTTTTTGTCAGATATATATATCCTGTAATATTATTCCTGTTAAATTTCATCTTGCATTTATATGGGAACCAAGCTGGCTCACCTAAGCGAGACACCGCCTCCACTGACCCAGGATCTTGCTTAAAGCGGATTGGTATTTTCCATATAAATGCAATATGACCCGGGCTGGCTCGCCCACAGTGTTCAGCAAAGTACTCAAAATTTTTACTTAAGTAAAAGTGAAAAGTAACACCTCAATTTTTACTTAAGTAGAAGTAAAAGTACTGACTGAAAATTTTACTTAAGTAAAAGTAAAAATATTGCCTGAAAATTTTACTTAAGTAAAAGTAAAAGTATTGCCTGAAAATTTTACTTATAAGTAAAAGAAAAGTATTGGGAAAATATACTTAAGTAAAAGTACTACTGAAATAGAATATAAATTCGCAAACCATTTCACTTGACAAATGACAAATGACAATTGCCAATGCAAAGGTTAAAGCAGGAATAGAACACTCAGCTCTCATTCCCACCGGACCGCTGACTGCTCACCGCTTACTTCGCCAAAATATAACAAAAGTAACGAAGTAAAAAAGTAAATATTTACCAAAAATCGTACTTCGTTACAAGTAAAAAGTACTTCATAAAAAGAAAACTTCGTTACAAGTAAATACTGATTTTTTTTACTTAAGTAAAGTAACGAAGTAAATTTACTTCGTTACTGGCTAACACTGCTCGCCTATACCCAGGCGTAGTATTAATGCTTTGTTTACATGAATATAATGTTGTAAAATGACACTTTCTCCATAGATTTCGAGTGCATGATTGTTTGTGTCGGTTGTAAGGGTAAAACTTGTACACGAAAGTATGATTTCAGGTTTGTTGAAAAATGTTTTTATATTATAACTAACCAGGTGCATGCTTTGTTTTGGCAAACCAGCCCAATCTAAACAATCTCATATATATGAAAACACGGGTGAAATTTGTCTCGGGATCAGCGAGCACCTTTTGAAAAGCATCTGGCAGCAACATGTGATTGTCATATGATATCAGAATTTTCATATTGTTAAAGTAAAAATGTGAAAATGCAAGTTCTGCAACCGCGCAATTTGCCATATCTAGCAATCTGGCATTAGACTGTACTGTGGTATACTACAGTTATGGCACAAATTAAACGTTTGACGTACTCAGCGCTATTAAGTCATGGCTCCAAAAAGCAAAATTACCCCCTGCAGCGCGCCTTCATTTCTCTGCTTGATTGCGTGGGTTTTGCGTGGATTGTACGTGTCTTTTGCGTGGTCCTTACACGAGTTCTGCTTTAATTATGCTGGCATTCCATAAAGTACATTTAAAAGCGAACTTAAATTTTGAAATAATCGTTAGGAGTCCACAGTATGATTCTCGAAAGGATCACCGTGTTGTGTACAATATTTTATACAATTTATAGTGTGAAAATCTACGGATAATATTAGGAGAGTTGTTAAAAAATGTTTATATTGCTATGTGTAGGGACGATTATCTACTGAAATATAATAAAATGTACCTTTTTCCTATGCCGTGATAGTTTCCTTTCAAGATGTGGATTCTTAATTTATATTTTACTGCTGTCTTAAACCATTTAATATAGGCACACAAACTAATCGTAATGGTAACCATAAACTGATCTTGTTCCTACTCTGCGGTGAAATATTGTATATCTATACTGTAAAATATGTAATATAGCTGATACAATTTTGACTGCATATATACGAGAGCCTAAAGATATGACTGACAATTTGTTTCTTCATATAGAAGAACACTAGTCACCAGATTTTTCAACAGAAAATCGATTCTCAATCGAATCTTATATCAGTGAAATCATGCCGTAAACTGCATATTTATAACAAAAATACATTCCATCATTGTACCTGTTCTTTGGCGTAAAACTGGAGTGATTTTTAATAATTATTTTTCCATTTTGCATAAAAAAACTCAATTTTCAAACGCAAAACAAACTTTGAAATCCCTGAAGTTTTTGCTGTGTTCGCTGTTTCCATGGAGACAAGAATAATTAAAATTCAAAATGGCGGTCAATAATTTACATTTAACAATTGAGAATAAAGCCTATTTACCAGTGAAATTACAACTTAAAACAAAACTTTTTAAGAAAAAATGTCTAGATTAAGATACAATTTCATCGGCTAAGCTAAAAAGTGTGTACTGTAGATGAAAATGGTAAAAAAGCTATGTGAAACACGTACGTGACCAATAAAATGTACTTCAATGTGATTCAAACAGACTTGGGAGACGTACTTTTTTCAATTGTCTACTTACTTTCTACATGAAGATGACTTAATTTCCAGCTGTTTATTTTAGATCTAACTGGAATGGGTGTCCTCTAAACCGTTAAAGTACAAAAAATAGAGAAAGAAAATAGAAAAAATACTAATTTTGAAAACAACTTTCTTTTGCTCCTTAATTTTTTATTTGAGACACCCAGTCCAGTTGGACTCAATAACTTCAATATAAACGCTTACTAATTCAGACAATCTCAATCCGTGACATTGCTTCCAGACCCATCTCCCGATGGCTTAAAGATGAGCTATGCAATATTACAATTTGCAGGGTCACGTGACAGTTGCTATGGCAGCCAATGTATCATAATTGTTAACATTAGGCTGATCTAACAACTTGCCAAGTTTGGTGAAGAATGCTCAAATGAGCTTCGCGTAATTCAGATTTTTGTATATTTTTTGCAAAATGAGCTGGAGCCATGACTTAAGTGCAATGAGTATTGTTATGTAACATTGGTGATATATAATTGTGCCATATATGCGACACATAATTAACAATTATTGGACGAGACCTTGATAATTCCGGATATAACAAAAACCGAATTCAATAATTGTTTTATTATACATTGCATTGTCATTAAACTCCTTCGATAAACAACGATTTAAATTCTGTCGCACAAAACAACGTTTGGTTCTAAAATATTGGGGTAAAAACCAATTATAAAAATAAAACAAGAACGACAAATATTAGAAATATAATTTACTTACTATAGTTCTGATAAAAGTTTCAAAAGAGTGTATTTTTTACGCAAAAACTTTCAAAAAGTTTTTGAAAAGTTTTTGAAAAGCTTTCAAAAAGTATTCATGTTGTTTTTTCTTGTTTTTATTCTTGTATGTACAGCTGCCGCTCGCTAAAAAAGTACGTACTGCTCGCTCAACCTACAGATAACTGAGTTATCTGCTAGCAGATAACTCAGTTATCTGTAGGTTGCGTGATTCCCATATTTAACTGTAAGCAATTAGCCAATCAGAGGACACGCAGTGACTGATTATACAATGTATAATAATTGATATTAGCTATCGATTGTAATTTCGCTTGAAAAATCAGTTGAAAATCTGACACAAGTACTAACCTGTAACATTTGTAATCCACACACATGCTATCTATTCACAAATGTCTTTCAAACGGAAACCAAATACCTTAAAATTGCCTTCAAATAACCTGAGAAAAATTCCTTGAACTTGTCAAATTTTTGTTCTCGAACAGTGCTCTTGAAACATAATTTCATTTAAAAACATCCGGTTTTCAGGGAAACCCTCGTATGACGTAATGTTCACAACCGAAACTTGGCTCAGAAATAGCAATTAAGCAACATTACACTATTTTCTGATCTGTTTCGAAGTACTCGCGTTCTGAACATAAGTGGCTTTTAAGCGGATTGCTTGGCTTGTAAACGGAGTAAAGCAAGCTAGCTGTTACTGTGTAAGCCTGTTAGTGAGCATTACATAAAAGCTACATAATATACTGGACATACTGTTTTGGCAATGATGCCTGATGGTTATTTATAAATATATATTGCAGACGGTTCAAATAATGAAATATAAAGGTAAGCGCTTAATATGTATTTAAAGTTTTTACTTAGTTTTTACAGTTAACTTTAATTTCTGAAGTAAGAATGCTGCTCGCTGTATGCGTATATTCGCGTGTGGTTATACTTATAGCCTTGGTATTATTAATGAGTACTAGGATTAAAGTATTAAATAATTTGTTTCCCCTGGTGGTATATATACAAGGCAAAAGAGCGCTCAATACCATAGTAGGTAGAGCGTAATCAAACAACAAAGGTTTGAATGTTGTTGTCGCTACTGACTGTCTCTGAGTTTCACGCTATTGCGATCATCAGGCAACTGACAGATATAATTCATTATATAACACCTAAAGGCTGATTTCCATTCAGTGCAAAATGTCGCGCGATCCACCTTTTGCGATCGTTTTCTTTTGAATTATGAGCCCTCGACTGGAACGGATCCGGTCGAGGGCTCATAATTCAAAAGAAAACGATCCCAAAAGGTCGATCGCGCGACATTTTGCACTGAATGGAAATCAGCCTTTAGTAGATTCTCGTCATTTAATTGGTTGATTATGATCACGTGACCGTGCAATAGTTTTTTCCATTTTCACGATCGTGAAAATGGAAAAAACTATCGCACGCTCACGATTCTTTCCATTGCACGGTTGGGTTTTCATAAATTCCATACGTCAAAATCCTAATCGTATCGTGTTCGTAGGTTTTTGTATCTGCGAATGCAGATATACTGCTATCACCTTGTAAACCGTATCGTACCGTGCCGTGCCGTGCTTGTAGCCAATCAGCGACAGCCTAGATTAAAATGACGTAATTATAATGTTACTCTTTGATCTCTATGTACAACTGGATTGATATTGATTATTTCAAGATGGCGGACTACTGAAGGGCGAGAATTGTAAACATGAGTAAAATTTTAAATTTTACGGTGAAAATTATCCATCAAACCAACGATATTTTTAATTTTCTGTACTATTTTGAACATGGCAAGAGTCGAGGGAGTATTTTTAGTAAGTATTGGAAGTGGTTTGATAACATTTTACGCTGTGGAAATGATTCCCCAATTTACACAAAGTATTGACTTGACTTGACCTGCTATATATCAATATCATTTGAATCACGAAACAAGGTAAGCCTTTTTAAATATTGTACGAATATCCTGCATTATTCGAGCTTCTATTTCGACAAAGTTCACTCATAAAAGTGTTAAAATAATGCAATATTTATTCTCAACACTATTTGGGTCAAAATCGTCAAATCGAATTGTCATTTCGATAGTCAACATCACCTTATACTTTTGATATTTGATTGGTATAAAGATATAAGCACAGTTTGGCATTTCTTTCCCAAACTGTTGTGACTAGGGGGACTAAATGAGTTGATGGTATGTAATATTTATATGTGGTGTGTAATATTTATATGTGGTGTGTAAATAGTGCTGTTATATACTTATATACAACCTTTATTCTCAAGTATAAAAGACTAAAATCTGAAGGTTTCACAATTGTTTTAAACATTGCTCCTATGGGCCATAGGCCATCATCCCCTTTATGCACAGTTTTTAGTTTATTGTATTTTAATACCACTCTGAGGTGGATGGAAAGCCTTAACAGGTTTTGCAACCCAATTGACAAAGGTTCCCATAAGGATCGTTTAATGAAAAATTTGCCTTGCAACCTGAGGGTTGAATTGCGCAGGAATAAAAGTTTTCTTATATCTATCAGTGTTACATTTTGGCAAAGAAAAGTCTCGCTTTCTACGAAGGTTATATCGCGATACATTTGGACTCGGCAGAAGAGGGAATAGTGGGTGTTGGTCATTCGAAGTGATAGATTTGAAGAGATTGGTCACCACTTTTTCTCTGCGATCTCTTAGGGTTGACAGGCAGGCTCTCTTAAGCGCATCTTCATAGGTTAAATGGGGAAAGGTTATAGACAGGCATCTCTTTTGAACTGATTCTAGGCTTGCATGAAGGTTTTCGGGGAGGCTATCGTGGAAAACAACGCAGCAGTACTCAAGGACTGATCTGATACATGTAGTGTAAAACTTGACTAGATTCATCCATTCTACTTTTGCTCTTTTAAGTTGGACCTGGTATCACACCAAACTGGTTTGAGTCCAGAACTTTAAGGATGGCAGGTTGGACGAATTCCTCAACTATGAATTCTTCGGCTATTTTGGACATGACAGGGGTCAGTGAAATAGGTCTAATGTGTTTACAAATATCCTTAATCGGTTTGATCTTCGGTATTGGAACAACGTCGGCACTTTTCCAAGAAGCGGGCAATTTTTGTTCTAGGTATGACGAATTGATGATACTGCATAATGGGGAGGCTAGAATTTCAGCATAATCCTTCAGGATCCAACTAGGGATACCATCAGCACCTGATGCTTTCCGAGGGTTTAGTGATTTTAATTTCATAAGGATAGAAGATTCTGTTACAGTAAGGAAACTCGGCTGGCTATCCATTTGTGCTAAAGACACGGAAACTAGGGGGTATAGTCCTGCAACGGTCGTAGGAGTTGGTCATTGATAAGACTAGCTATTTCGTGGTGCGATGTGGATTGAAGGTCGATTCCCTCAACTTTTAGCAGATCTAGCACGTCTTGTTTCGGTGGAGACATCCCACTTAACGATTTAACATACCGCCACCAATCTCTGGGGTTGGATTCATTTAGATCTTTAAAAATACTGGCGTAGAATTTGGCTCGACAAGTCTTGCGTTGGCGATTTACAAGGTTGCGATAGTAATTAAAGGTTACTATGTTATCATCAGCCAAAGCTTTTTGCCGTTTCTTGATCAAACGTTTAAATTTGGTAGTAATCCAGGGGGGTTCGTTGCTATTTATTTTTATAGTCTTCCTAGGAAGAATAGTATTAATACCATTGCTCAAAAGGTCTAAGAAATGTAACAATTTCTCTTCGCACGTAGCTAGTTCTGCCAGGGTGCATGGACCAATTTATGCTCCACTCCTGACAATCTGCCATACTTTTGAGATCAGTGAGATGACCACCCACCAACCTTGAACCACTCGCCCGCGATTATTGATGAACTTTAGATCTCCCATATGGATTTCCTTTTTTCCGGGTGTGATAAATAACCGAGCGGAATTAGTACCCTCGCCCCGGGCTATCGCCCGGAACGCCGTTGGCTCGGGGATTATAAAAAGCTTTAAATTGCCAACAGACCATGCACTAATATAACTGGTTTGTAGAAATATTTTGGTTACTTTGCTTTTCGTTACTTTTTTGGTTACTTTACTTTTTTTACTTTGCTTTTTTTTACTGCAGAAATAAAATTATATTACCTTTGTTGACTTTTCATCATCTATTCCTTTCAAAAACTGAATTTCCTCCCGACATTCAATGAACTTCATTAATTCGAGCTTGAGAATGTTGACGATCTCATCATTGGCGCATATCAATTTCTTCATACTCCTTATATCAACGTTAAACTTCAGTAATGTTCGAACTACGGCAGTATGGCCTTTAATACATGCTAAAGCAAGAGGAGAACTTCTCAAATAAACGTGTTTATCAATGTCTTTCACAGCTCCATGTTGGAGAAGGTAGTCAACAATTGAGTCATTTCCCTCACGACAAGCCGAATATAGAACTGTCTCCCCGCCGTGATTGTCTTCACTTGTTACCTCAGCACCATGTTCAACTAAATATTTGATGATATCCAGTGAACCAAATCTAACAGCATAGTGAAGAGCAGTTTCGTTCGAATTGTTTTTGAAATTTACATTTGCACCATGTTCAATCAAATATTTGACAATTTCTAGAGAACCATATTGAGCAGCAAGGTGAAGCATTGTCATCTCACTCGTAACTGTTCCATTAACATTAACATCAACACCAGATTCAACAAAGCGTTTGACTAACTGAAGATTTCCTGTTTTAACTGCGCCAAAAATTATCGACACATCGGTATACCTACAAGATATACATTTATAAATTAATGTTTATGTAGTTGCATTACTTATTTAACATTACTGACGAGTTCAACATTGTTAAGTATATGGCTTATTCTATAAAAACCGATCCGAATGAAAACCCAAATAATACATGCATTCCTAGTTATTTATTCATGCATGCCTAGCTTAGACAGAAAGATTAATGCACACAACAAATCTATCCTGACCGAAAGCCCCCAAACAACAGAGAAACTATGCAGCTGCAGGCAAAAAACAACTGCCCACTGAAGGGGGACTGTTTGGCTTTGAACGTGGTATACCAGGCTTCAGTTAAAACCAACAACAAAGTAGAAACATACATTGGCCTTACAGCAGACCATTTTAAATCCAGATACAATAATCATACGTGTTCATTTAGGAATGAGACTAAAAGAAACGCGACAGAATTGAGTAAACACATCTGGTTATTAAGGGATTCAAACACCGAATTTGAATTAGAATGGAAAGTAATGGCCCGTGCCAACTCTTATTCAAACATTGTTAAAAGGTGTCGTAATTTATGCACAATGGAAAACCAGAAACATGTATATTAAACAAAAGGAACGAATTAGCTAGCGCATGCCGGCATGCAAATAAATACGTAGTTAGAAACTTTTAAATCTCCTTAATGAACGGTATATAAGATCTCTGGGATATGATATTTGTACACCTGAAGAGAGAGGATCTGGACATCCTCTCGAAACAGAACTGTAGTGTTTTTAATATTTTTATGTTTCAATCTTAGTTTTTAACTTTCAACAGCCTAATATATATAATATATATAATATACTAATATATATATATATATATATATAATATATATAATATATATAATATATATGGAAGTATAATATATATAATATATATAATATATATAATATATATAATATATATAATATATATAATATATATAATATATATAATATATATAATATATATAATATATATAATATATAGGTGTTACACCAAAAGGTGTGTTTTCGGCTTGTCCAAATTTTAACATTTCCTAATGTGTGTTTTGAATAAAAGTGTGTTTTTTAACACATCATGGCGTGTTTTCGTACCACAATGGTGTGTTTTGCTACACACCATAGTGTGTTTTATAACACACCTAAAGCTGTGCTTTATAACTTCTTGACACTTTCACTAACATCGGTGTACTGCCTTGGTGGGTTGGTTTGCATCCTATCTTCACGGCAGATCGCAATTAACCTCATTTCAAGGTGAACATTCTGAGTTAAGAAAGATCAAAGGCGGAGTACCACAAGGAAGCAAGTTAGGTCCAATAGCATTTATTCTTAAAACAGGACGCTCTAGAGAGCGTTAAGTCGCTGGGGCTATTTATAAAGGGATGGAGAGAATAGCCAAGCGTGGCAGCGTGCTACCTGGGGTCAGTGGCGTTTCGGCCCCCCCAAAAAAATCAAATAATTTTCATGAAAATGATGGTAACAGCTTAGTTCCCTGAACAAGCTTACTAAAAGAGGTAGATAAGACTCTGAAACGGCCGTTTCCGGCGATCTGGGGGCTTCAAATTTAAAAAAATGTTCGCTCGGCGCCAACCATGGTGGCGCCTCGTGAGCTTGGGCCCCCCCCCAATATTGAATACGTTTCTACGCCCCTGCCTGGGGTATTAAAATATACCGATTTATTTGGGAGCACATATGGCCAAACTGAGCGACCAATACAGCCATCAAAATCGAGTACCGTATTGGGGCAATTCCTTGTAGCAAATCGAATATTCAATTTATTAACACCTTCTTACTGTTATGAATGTGGGAGCATATCAGATTGATTGCGCATGCTCGATAATGCCAAAACAAATTTGGTCCAAACTTTTTGTGGTATAAAGACGTTGTTTTGTGACCATGATTGCCGATTGCAAACAAATGCAAGCTGAAACCTATAGTCACTGCTGCCCCAGCGACTATTCATCTCTCGCTTCCAATAATGACGAGCATATCTTCACGGAACTGTTTGAAATAGAAAATCGATTATTCACGATGAATTGTGAAGCCGTCGCTCGTAGTCTAACGGCAATGCATTGACCTGCCAACGCAAACGCTCGAGTTCGATTCCCATAGGAGAATCTTATTTTCACTATTTAATAGTTTCAGGTCTCAACGATGTAAGTTTTTTTCGATGTCTCTATGATGAGAGAATGATGTTTTGTGATAAGGTTTTAGTTGTCTGTTAGCGAAGGCATTCCTAAAATTTAATTTTCACTTCCAAACGCTCGTCGTCGGCATGTTGAATTATCTGTGTTAACTATGTACTGTTTAATAAACGAGCGAAAGTGTTTTATCAGATTTAAAACCACGAGCGCGCAGCGCGAGTGGTTTTAGACCTGATAAAACACGTCTCGCGAGTTTATTAAACGGCTTCAAAAACGATGCTCCATGTGGGAGCAATCATGGTAAATATTTGAAGCATGTATATACATGTATTGTGTTATGTAAGGAGAATTTGCTTGTTGTTTGGGTATAATCGGTATCGTAAGCGCATTTGTTTGTTTCACGGGCGATCAGGCAGAACTAAGTGGAGCATGTGTTAAACGTTTATTCAAGGCAGTAGGTGGGAATACGATTTTCGGGCGTTGTTAGCGTATGGTATGGCGTCGACGCGAACGTTTAGGAAGCCTAAAAGTGGCGAAGAGGAGAAGCAAATGCTCGAAAATGCTGTCCCTAAGTCAACCCGTAGCGTTAATAAATGGTCTATGAAGATCTTGTCGGAATGGCAGGCAACAAGGTTAAATAAGAAAGCTTCAAACGAACAAAGCAATTCAGCTGTTGATACTTCAGTAATTCAAGACTTGGATGTCAACTTGTGTAGCATGTCGGCAGACACACTGAATTTCTGGTTAACGAAGTTTGTTATGGAGGTGTGTAAAGAGGACGGAAAATGTTATCCTCCTAGAACGCTCTACCGTATTTGTTGTGGGATTCAACGCCATTTATGCGACTGCAATGGAGTTAGTGCAATTGCGATCTTGGACAAGAAAGACAAGAGGTATAAAGTGATTAATGTAATTGATTGCGTTCAATACAAAATTGAGCTAACATTTCTTTAATATATTTTTTTAGATTTGCTACGTTTAGAAGGGCCTTGGATGCTGAAATGAGACAAGCGAATTATGAGGGGATTGCCAATAAGTGTAAGAGAGGTGAGAGAGTAGGAATCACAGAGGACGAAGAACGAATGTTGTGGGACAAAGGCTTTTTAGGATGTCATAATGCCAAAGTATTGATGCATACGATTTATTTTTATAACGGAAAACTTTTTGGGATTAGATCTAAAGAGCACCGGGATCTCAGGTACAGTAATTTTAGAGTTGATTCCACCTCGATAACCTTTGACGAGAGCAGTTCAAAAACGTACCACGGTGGTTTACAAGATTTAAAGTACACTCCTCGCGTGGTTAATCATATTTGTTGCCCATCGGAAAAGGCGAAGCATTTCCCATGTCTAGTCCGTTGCTACGAAAAATATCTGGAATGTATTAAACCTTTATCCGAGAAAATTGATGCATTTTACTTTCGGCCTAATCGAGATAGTGCTAAATTTTGTTATGAATATGCCCCTGTTGGTATCAATTCCTTAAATAAAATTTTGCCTGACGAGTTATGCAAAGGTGCCGGGCTTACGAGGAAAACATCTCACAATCTAAGAGTGAGCTGTGCGACCGCGTTATTTCAAATTTCAGTAGAAGAAAAAAGAATTCGAGAACGAACTGGTCATCGCTCAAACGCAATCTTTCAGTATGAGAAGGCTAGTTTAGAACAGCAGCGTAAAGTGGAAGATATTCTTGGACCTCCGGCAGGATTACAGCCGAAACGATGAAAACCAGGAAAGCAGAGTGCCTTCATGGCCACCTATTGATGTAACATTACCCTGGATTTTGAACGATAAAATATATCATCGTAGAATTGTCGAGCTTTGGGAATGTGATTTCGATCGCAAAAAGTTGTCGAAAGCACATGGGTTATCCTTTTCCTCGCGTAAAGAAAGAGCCGAACTACGACGAGACATAGCAGAAAAGGAGTTTTGGACGAAAGCAGATCCAGAGATCGACGCTTGGTTTATCGTAAGCGGATGGAGTCGCGACGTTTTTGGACGCGTAAAACGAAAGATTCAAGTCAAAGTTATGGATGATCGTTGTCCTGTGCTCTTAGCCATGGAAAGAATGAACAAACGTGATCATGATGAACAGCAACAAGTGATTGACGAACAAGGACCAACAGTTCAATTAAATTCTCAGACGTATTGGACAACTATCAAATCTTGGAGACCATGGTGAAATAACGTTGAACATAACTGTATTGTGTGCTGAATGCTTCTGTCAAATTGTGTTGTGTGTTCAAGTAAACGATTAAAAGTTATAGAAAGCCATATATATAATTTTTTTGGGATAAAATTACAAAAATACTCGCAAAAGAACACCTTTTCCTAAACGGTTTGACTAACTTGACTTTTTAAGAAACAACAGATTTTTAAAAAGTAAAGTTAATAAATAAGTATTTTTCATAAGCTATGTAATAATTTGCAAGCTTGCCAGTTATCATACAAATATTACGCGTCTAATTTGCATAGAATTACGTCATTTTGTAACACCTGGCTACCACCTGGCTACCATCTTTAGTAGGCAGGTGGTAGCCATGTATTTTAATAGGGATTTGTATTAGTAGCCAGCCAGGTAGCCAGTTGTTTTGCATACAAATAAGTTTGACGGTATAATTTGCATGAAATTACGTCATTTTAAAACACCTGGCTACCACCTGGCTACCACCTGGCTACCATCTTTAGTAGCAAGGTGGTAGCCATGTACTTTAATAGGGAGTTCTATTAGTAGCCATGTAGCCAGTTGTTTTGCATACAAATAAGTTTAATGGTATAATTTACATGAAATAGGTTTATAACATAATTGAGTAAATTGTATTTACTAAATGTAATATTTGTAAACTGAAATCTGAATCTATTTATCTCATGCGAGATTTATATTCAATTCAACAGACTTAGAAGAATATTTAGTTAAATAAGCTTTCTTACAATCGCTCTAAGTCTTAGTGTTCTAGACTCTCTTCCTGGTTGAAAGCGATACTCAGGATGGCGTAAGATACAAGACCACCGTGGTCCAAACTACTCAAGACCTTGCTTGATGAATTCGTCTTCTTTTTTTGTAAATCGTAAAGGTCGCTTCCTTGCTCTCGTGCACCTATCTGCGGACATAGAAACTGCTGTTTCACAGGCGTCTTCATCGACAAGGTCGCTTTGATTATCTTCTACAAGCGAGATGGTTTCCTTTAATTGTTCTATGCAATTATCCATCTCTTCGCCTTCATAACCGCGAAGTCTTTCCATACACTTTCGTCCTTTTAACGCAACGTCACGTGCACGAAGTTTCTGATAATGTACCTTTGCTACATTTGAACAATGTTTCTGGTCTTCGGACACCATCTTTTGTTCTTCTATATTCAAAGCCATAGCACTTTAAGTTTCGACAATTTGTCGATATCTGGTCGGGTGAACGTATTTGAAAATCGCTTGAAATACTAGGATGTTTAAGAGCTCAGTAAGTTTTTGAAACTGCAAACCATTACGATTAACAAGCAGGTAGTCGCATCTTGGTTCTAGCAGCGGTCTGACAACCTCGATGTAATCGTCCACAATTCCCACACTAATTTTGTCAAAATACAATGAATCGAAGCCAAGAAACGTGTTGCGAATGTCAATTTAGTTGCATTGACAGCAGACGTTTTACTTCTGCACTCTTCCAGTGTTTCTTTGTAACGACCAATGTGAAAGGGTATGACCTTCTGTAGCTCGCCCAGAGTTGCCCAGCTCCTCCTAGATTCCAGAGTCTCTATATCTAGATCGGTAGTCCAATGAGCACGCATTTCCTTCGCTAAGCATTTCCTTGCACGTTTTATATAAACTTCTGTTCTGATAAACTTCTTTTTGTAAAACTGATCCTGGCGGAGAGTTAAATTTGCGAAAATCTAATAGTTCTGAAATACTTGTAACGTATGCCAACTGTCCAGATTGACCCATTTTCCATGTAGACCGAAGATCGTCAATAAAATAAGTCAATAGTTTAGAAGAGCTGAGAAAATAGTCGATTATATTGACAGTTGAAAGCGCGCTTGATTCGTCTTCATTTGTTTGTAAACAAGAAAATTTTATGAACTTAAGAGCTCGTGTCACGGACACTTTCCACCCCCAGCTGTACTTTGCAGCCAGAGTAAGAAAGACAGGTAGAATTCATTCTCACTCGAACAACAAGGAATTGTATGCTTGGTTTTCTTCTCTGATTTTCTATCCTCGCCTGCTTGTAAGCCAGGTAGCGGTTATTGGTTTTTCATCAAAGTACTTGAACCAAGGGTGCTTGATACTGACATGTTTTCTGCACCTTCTTCGACTGGAAAATCCCGTGTGCTCACAAGAGAAGTTACCGGACAGCAAACTAACCCTTCTCTACTGATTTCCAGCTGAAGTCTTCTTGGCTTCTTGAAAGCTCCGTCTAGCGATTTCCAATCCACAGCCTGTTTTGACATACTCAAAAGACAGACAAATATAAGCTTGTTTGGAAACGGAACTATTTGATGCGGAACGGTCTGCATAAATTGTGAATATTGCAATTGATCGGCTTATATTTTTTGGAAGGGAACGACTACCCTTATTCAATTGCAAACAATAAGGCAAATAATAGTTTATTGTCAGTTGGTCTCCTATCAAGTGACTCAAGCCATTTATATGACGTAATTTCATGTTAATTATAAAGATGGTATCCAGGTGTTTTAAAATGACGTAATTTCATGCAAAATAAGACCATTAAACATATTATAATTATCCAAATACAGACACCTACCTATTACTTTGATGAAATACCATTATTGTGCTTATACACAAGGGTTAGAATAACTATCAATAAATTTTACAAAAACATTATCCCAAAGGGAACGTTCGTTTCTGCGTAAAACTATTAGTTCCGGAAATCGGAACATATATTTGTTCCTCTCCAATGGACAGGAACAAATAGTTCCTCAACTTGAAATCGGAACGACTTGTTCCGCTTTGGTGGTGTTCCTTTGTTAAAGGAACCAAATTTTTGTTCCTAAAACAATGCCGGTACAAAGCGGACCGATTTACATCGTTCCGAAAACCAAAACAAACGAGTCAAACTTAAATCACTAAAATGTTGTTTGGCTCGCTTGTTTCGATGATGACACTTGTGTTGTAATTTGGACTTTCACTACCAACTAGGTATTCTTACTGATCCGTGTTAACGGTTATTAGCGTTAATAGACAACAAAAAGATTTTTCTAAAGCAAGAAACATTAGGCTAATAAGAACAGAATATATGAAAACGATGACGATGACTACGACTACGACTACGACTACGACTACGACTACGACTACGACTACGACTACGACTACGACTACGACTACGACTACGACTACGACTACGACTACGACTACGACTACGACTACGACTATGACTAAGAGTGAATCATTGAATCCTAAAATTGAATAATTGAATATCGAGCGAGCTTAGCTCCATATCGGGCGAGCTTGGCTCCATATCGGGCTTAGCTTCGAGCCGAGCTCTAAGATGTAAGGATAGGCCCGAGCCGAGCTCTAAGATGTAAGCATAGGCCCGAGCCGAGCTCTAAGATGTAAGGATAGGGCCGAGCCGAGCTTAGTATATATCTCCGAGCGGAGCCTACAATATAACTCCAAGCTTAGTATAAGGAAGATAAAGATAAGGAAGATAAGGAAGATAAAGATAAGGAAGATAAGAAAGATAAAGCCCATTCCTTTCTCTAACCATATCCCTCCCTTAGACTATAGTCTATGACTATAGTCCATGACTATGACTATAGTCTATGACTATAGTCTATGACTATAGTCTATGACTATAGTCTATGACTATAGTCTATGACTATGACTATAGTCATAGTCATGGACTATAGTCATGGACTATAGTCATAGACTATAGTCATAGACTATAGTCATAGACTATAGTCATAGACTATAGTCATAGACTATAGTCATAGACTATAGTCATAGACTATAGTCATAGACTATAGTCATAGACTATAGTCATAGACTATAGTCATAGACTATAGTCATAGTCATGGACTATAGTCATATACTATAGTCATATACTATAGACATAGTCATGGACTATAGTCATAGACTATAGTCTAAGACAAGGATAGGGTTAGAGAAAGGAATGGGCTTTATCTTTCTTATCTTTATCTTCATCTTCCTTATCATCTTCCTTATCTTACTTATCTTTATCTTCCTTATACTAAGCTCGGAGTTATATTGTAGGCTCCGCTCGGAGATATATACTAAGCTTGGCTCGGGCCTATCCTTACATCTTAGAGCTCGGCTCGGGCCTATCCTTACATCTTAGAGCTCGGCTCGGGCCTATCCTTACATCTTAGAGCTCGGCTCGAAGCTCAGCTCGCTCGATATGGAGCTAAGCTCGCTCGATATGGAGCCAAGCTCGCTCGATATTCAATTATTCAATTTTAGGATTCAATTATTCACTCTTAGGATTCAATGATTCACTCTTAGTCATAGTCATAGTCATAGTCATAGTCATAGTCATAGTCATAGTCATAGTCATAGTCATAGTCATAGTCATAGTCATAGTCATAGTCATAGTCATAGTCATAGTCATAGTCATAGTCATAGTCATAGTCATAGTCATAGTCATAGTCATAGTCATAGTCATAGTCATAGTCGTTGTCGTTGTCGTTGTCGTTGTCGTTGTCGTTGTCGTTGTCGTTGTCATTGTCATTGTCATTGTCATTGTCATAGAAATTGGATTAGTTAACAAGTATATCCGAGATATAAAGAAATGTAAAGTTATGGTTAAAAGGTGAAAAAGTTACGAGATTGACTCGGACAATATATATACACCCAAGCGAGTGATGGGGTTTAAGAATAATACGCTCTTAGAAGCAGACCCAGGGCAGACCTTATTTACTTTGTTAAAAATATATTTAATTGGGTAGACTTTTCAGATTGGAGACCTAAAGATTTAGCAATGATGACGCCAGAGCAACGAGAAGACTACTTCACGAGAGACCAAAATATATTCCTATGAAAGCTGAAGATATTGCAAGATTATCACCCGAAGACAGACAAAAATATGAGAACTCTTTAAAGATACAAAAGACGCCTAAACGATATGCGCTTAGGAGCAGACCTTACTAATACCGGTTTTCCACTTGCGAATTTTTTCGTGCGAAGCGAATTTTTCATTTGTCTTTGGTCTCTCAACTGGAACCATGTGGAACTAATTGGATAAAGACAAAAGAAAAATTCGCTTCGCGCGAAAAAAATCGCAAGTGGAAAACCGGCTTAACGCTGTAAAAGAAATTCTAATCAATAAATGTGTTTTAAAAATGAATTCTGTGTGTGCTGTATGTACATTGTACAATATTTCCCCGTGCTATAATTATATATTCTCAATTCATGCAAATCCGTGTTCGCCTAACTCTTAATTACCTCCACCTTTTGTGTCACGTGGGAAAGATTACCTTGACAACGCCGTGTATCAAAATGCTTACGCTTGTATCTTCGCATCTATATATCTTCGCAACTATATTTATATCTTTAAAACTTTATGTTGAAAATTTTGTTTGTAAAACCCTATATTAAAAAGTTTTCTCAGATGAAAAGATTCGATCTTAAATAGTCATTCCTCGCTTGTATAGACTTTACTAAATAAACGCTTGAAACATCGCTGTAAGAACAATGTCTATCTATTTATTAGGTCGCTATTTTCGTCGACTCAGAATGCCGTTTGTTTCGCATAAGGCAATAAGGCAATACTAGGTTAAGTGTCCTTATATTGGTTGTCTAAGAAACACTTCACTAGATACGAATTTATTACTAAGGAGTTAAAAAGTTTAAAAAATCTCGCGACAACAAAGCCATATTTCTGCACACAAAATATGCTGAACTCAGCAATAATTATTGTTTATTCGCCCAAACTTGCCTGGTTTTGTTCGTCATATTAATGAGGTCTCAAAGGAATAGGACGCTAATGATGTGCTCACCCTCATATGCTAATGTGCTGCGGCCCCTCATATGCTAATGAGTGCGCCAACTCATCCCGCCTCATGCCGCCTCAAAAAAAGGGGTTGAAAACGACCTACATTACTACTTAGGGCCACTAGGGTGAAATGAGCAAATTGTCTTAATGGATTAAGAAGAGACATGGGCAAACAGTTCGGTTAACCCACTAACATCCAGCGCTCTCCCTTCGACAAGTATACAATCACCTGGCTAAACTAATAAAAATAGTAAATCAATGTATGGGGAATTAGGGCGCATCACTAATGGTTAATGGTCAGGCATCACTAACATGTGCAAGCACTGCCCACAGACACCTTTCCATGCAATTTGTGCAATATTAAGCAGTGGAGGAGAGTAAGGGGGGACTCACAGAATATAAAATAAGATGTATTTTAATTTGCAAGCACATTTTGGAAGGTAATAAATTTTGTTCACAGACAGATTAATGAACCCTGGACTCATACCATAGGATTTAACAATAATTGGATTATATTACAGTTATAGCTAAAATCATAATCAATTTTAGATTTTTTGCAATAATTTCCATATCCATATCCTCATATACATTGCTTATGTCTCACCCCATTAAAATGCAGTAGGAAGTACTAGTTAATTGATACCACATAAACTAAAATTATAGCAAATTTGGCTAGATCGCTTATAGTGTTACCTTACCCATCAAGAGGTATGGCATCATATTTTACTCTGCCTTATGCCAGACAGTGTTGCTCATCAATGGACAATAAATGCGTAATTTTGCGCTTTGGTTATTATTCTAAATTTTTATGAAGCAAGATTTTAGACTTACAGTAGTGAGAAATAGATATGTTGTACCACAGCCACTATTGTTCTTAGGAATGAGTAGGGAACAGCATCAGAATTTGGCATTATGTACATTATCACAGAGGTACCATACTAGGGAAAAGTCAGATTTAGTGCCACATTATGAAAGCTAATTTTTCTGGGCAATTTCCGATGGTGTTAATGAGAACGTGGATTTACATGAATTACTACTTCATGCAAGGAACATAAAACAGTTTGAACCAATATACCGGCGGATATATGATATGTCACGTAGTTATTCTAGGCGGTGCTTACCCTAACACAACCCCTAACCTTAACTCCAACCCTAAGCCTAACCCTAACATCATCTAATTATTTAAGTCAAACTAATATGTGTTCCTAACATAAAGTAGTAAGGAGACGCATATAAGAGGCCTAGGGACTAGGCTGGCATTGCGGAAATTACTCATTTCTCGTTCATTCCTTTGATAGAGTTACAAAACTGCAATCACTAGTAAATATTTCAGATTTTGCGTTACATATAAAGCTCTTAAATATATAGATAGTCGCTGTAGTGCTCTTCTTAAATGTCGACTCTTAAATGTCTTAAATTTCTTCACATGTAATTGGTCCAACAGTGGTGTCAAGATTCTCTACGCGTTCTTGAGATTATTAATGGAGCGTAAAACATACGCTGTAGCTCGAAACAATCTTGTAATACTGCTATGACTATGCTGTATTTGGAAGCATCCATCAATTCAATGATATTTGGAATTTGTGTGATATAAACGGTTGAAGCAGTAACGTACGCTAATTCGTGGAGACTTTAACTCTGAATCGTCCTCTTGGTCATTGCAAAGTTGAGATGGCCAATGTTCATTAGACCTTATTAGAAATTCAGGACCGTTCCACCATACCTTGTTTTCTACAAGCTGGGTCGCTATTGTTCCGCGGGATGCAATGTCTGCTGGATATTGCTTGGTGGGGACATCACTTTTATAACTCGGGTGGAGCCAGTCTTATTATCTCTACTAATCCGTTTTCGACAAATTGTTTGAATTCTTTGTTAGAATTTCGTACCCAACTAAGCCCTACAGTTGAATCTGACCAACAGGTGACTGAATTAATAATACTCTTGCCGTCATTCAAGGCTTTCTTTACGTTTTCGCTTAACGGGGATGCTAGAAGGCTTAATAACAATTCCAGCCGAGGAATTGTCTGTTTCGACATTGGGATCACAATGAATACCTTCCGAGTGTATCAGATGCGTCTCCAAATGAATGCAACTCAGTTGAGTCTGGACAGTAGCATCTCTGAATACTCATATAGTTGGCTTCTTTCAATTTCTGGACAATCTGATTCCGCAGATTCCATTCTTGACATAATTCATCATTGAGCTGTTCGTCCCAGTCAAGTTTGCTCTTACACAACTCTTGAAACATTAGTTTGAATCGAAGGGTGACTGAAGAAATAAGACCTAAAACTTTGCCGCGATCTCAATATGCCTCTCTTAGTGATCACGTTTGTCTCGATATTCTTCAAGGCAGCAGAAAAGATTATAATTAACGTGTCCGTTTGGGGATTCCATATTTTACCTAAAACACGAGGGTGGGTATCAGGTTGTTGGGCTCAAGGATTAACTTTGAATATCCTTGATCTTCCTCCGTTACTGAACTCGGTGAATTAGACGGTTGTTGAGGACTTTCTGAAAACCGTGGATCATTTTGAAACTACGTCATTAATTCTTTACTATTACACAATCATTTGCGCATGTTGAAACCGCCTTCTGACAATCAGGTTTTGATCTTCTTCGCTAATTCTATGACCGATGCTGGATTATCTGAACCAGATGCAAGATCATCCACGTAGAGGCATTTTAGCACTTTGGTAACTAAGTTTGGATAAATGGTGGAATATTGAGTAAGGTGATGTTGGAGTACAGAATTCAAGATGGCTGGAGTGCATGTAAGACCAAACACTAGTCAAGCAAATCTTAAGGTTACAATGTTTGGGTTTGTGTCACGAATTTCATCAATCCAAAAATGCTCTGGCGATATAGCAATATTCAGGAACGCTTTTTCAATATCTGCAATCATCGCCACTTTATATACACGAAATCAAACCAGAATAAAAAATTAGGGTGTCGAGAGACGGTCCAGTATGCAGACAGTCATTTAAACTTGTTCCAGGACCTTTTGCTGAGGCATCATATACAACTCTGACCTTTGTTGTATTCTTATGTTCGCGAACAACTTCGCAAAGTAGTAGGTAATGAACATTTCCGACTGGAACAAGAACATCATTAGCAGATTCCACAACACCAGACTTGATTTGATCTTGTATTACATTGTCATACTCCTGTAGAAAGTTGAGGAGTCTCTCAATTGTAACAGTAGGAGCGGCGTCACGTGATCAAATTTCCTCCAGCCAGTAACAATCTTGCAAACAAAGTTCTGGATCAACTGAAATTTCTTGATATTACTAGCAGACGTATTTGACCAAACCGTGGAACAAGACAGCATCTTACTGAAAATTAGAGACGAGATAATCATCAAACGTGTTTTCTGATCAAACCTATTCTTAACAAGATTGATCTGTACCAATTTCGATAAGCAGGAAGAGACTAATTTCGAAATATGGCAATCGTAGGTAAGGTGAGAATCCAATATTAAACCTATGTCTCTGGCTGAATCTGCGGGAATCAAGACTTTCCCAGGAACGATACAGATGGTACAACTGTCATTCTGCTCATTAGTTGCCTGGTTCCGACCAAGAGAAATTTCGTTTAGTCGGCATTTATTAAGAGATGATTTTCGCAGTACCATGTAGCGACTCTGAACAGGTCTTCTTCTAGTTTCTTAACTGCAGTGTCCGTGTCCAAAACAGTGGCAAGGCCAGCCCGATCTGAGTGGTCATGCAACGAGCGCCGAAGGCGCGAGACATGCTAAGGGGGTCCGGGGGCATGCTCCCCCGGGAAAATTTTGAAATATTGACTCCCAGAATTGCCATTTGCAGCAATCTGGGCATCAAATTTTAGGAATAGCTTGACCTAATAAAGGAAAAAATGTTGAGAATTTTGCGTATTTCAGAGAACAATAATGAAGGTTGACACAAAAATAGGAAAACCCATTCAGAATAATATCTAAATTTTGACTGTTTCGCTCAATGTCAGAGCTCATCAGTTGTCCGAGCGTGCGCCGACAATACCGGCTTCGCAACAAAGAAAGCATTTTCACGAGAATTGCCATAAAAGGGCTAGATTACCCGTCGAATGGTGGTATTTACGAGTTTGTAGCGTGTAAACCAAAGGTAGGAAAGCGAAATGAATATTTAATTAGTTTATATTATTGTTAATTTGTGAACACTGAAACAAAATTCAGAGTGTTCAAAAGCGGCTAAATTGGCCGCATAGCGTTGTAAACAAACACATTTACTTCACTAAAGAGATCGTAAAACGCTGAATCGAACGGTGGTATTGCCATCTACATAGCATGCACCGAACCGAAGATATGTCCCTTGCCGGTCAAATAGTATTTTCTTGACGAAAGATCTGGCGTTGGTCGCTGCTTAACAATAATATTCTGTTCAGTAGTAGCCCAAGCAGAAAAGGATTTTTTCACCAACTCCGAAATAATGTCGTTAACTTCAAGTGAAGAAGAACTCGAAATGCCTGAATGACTTGAAGCCATGTTCATTCAGGCTGAAAGCTTCGAGCAAAGAGGCTGTGACTACGTGGCTGTGATCAGGTTGGGCTGCCCGTTAGTCATGAAAATCGAGAATTGCATGAACATAGCGTTAAAAACAACCGCATTGCGCGTGCGCAAACATCGTAAGCCAATCAGAGAACAAGAAACCTAATATAAAATAATATTAGCTAGTCATGAAATTCTGAAAATGCATGACCAAAACACGCAGCGGGCAACACGCAGCAATTCCACGCCGTGCATGTGAAAATATGCAGGCCCTACTTAGTTGCCAAGGCAACAAAGCCGAAATCAATAACATACGAGAATATTCAGCGAAAATATCGCGTAAAGACCATTGATTTATGTCAAAAAATATAGCATAAAGCAGCTGAACGTAGAAAGGCAAAGATAAAGCGTAATTCTATTTTAGACAATTTTACTGAACTTTTTTGGGGAAAGTTTTAGTCATGCACTGCATGACCTGCATGACCGCTGGCTTCGCCACTGGTCCGAAAGTGAAAATGATAAGAAAGTTTTAGAATCGTCAACATACGAATCCAGGCAACAGGTTTGAGGCGAGCAAGACAAATCGTTCGTATATATACAAAACAACAAAGGCGAAAGAATATCTCCGACAGTAGAGTTTAAAAAAAAGTCGGTGATGGTTTATACTATCGAACGCCTTTGAGAGATCGAGCAATATCAAAGCGCTAATCTTCTTTTTGTCCATTGCGTCTAATATATAATCGGTGATAGATGTATTCAAGGTCTCGGTGGAATGGAATTTCTTATCTCCGCTTTGACGAGAAAACAAGCGATTATTTCCGATGAGGTATTCACAGAATTGCCTTAAGGCGATCCTCTCACACACCTTAGCTTAGAGGCAACAGCCAGAAGTGATAATGGACGATTGTTAGATGCAACTTTGTGGTCCCCCTCTTTAAGGAGGGGAATAACTTCTGCTGTTTTCCATGCGTTGGGAAATATTGATGTTAAGAGGGATCAATTTATAATATCTGTAAGAGGTCCTAAGATTACTGGCAGAGAGTCTTTTATCACACGAGTGTTTACTTTGTCGGGTCCAGGAGATTTGTTTAAAGGCATTGATGAAATAATGCGTCGCACATCCTCACGAGTCACAGATCTGAAGCTAAAGAGTTTCCCATCAAGTGGTGTAGCAGGCCTAAGAGGAAAATTCGGTAAGGAGATGTTGTGTCCTTCGGCGAGTTGTACAGCAGTGGCTGCGGCGTTTCTCCCAACGGACGAGAAAAACGTGTTAAAATCATCAGCCACTGATTTATGCTCTGCAGTATAGACTTGTTTCTCTCTCTCTTTTGATAATTTTCCAGAGTGCACTTGGATTATCCTTATTTTGCTGCACTTCAGGTGCGCTTTCTCTCTGCATCCAAAAGGGCTCTTTTGACGATATTACCAGAGTCCTTGTACTAGGGTGAGAGTTTGTACTAGTACACTTTGTACTAGGGTGAGAGTTTGGAGGTTTTCACCTTGAGCTCAGCGTAGACAGGCAAATGGTCACTAATAGCGAACCCTACAGCGAACAAGCGAGGGCGATGAGATCAGAATGACGTCTAGTAAGGATCTTGCGGTGGATGTGATCCTAGTGCGGTACAATTTAGATCACCAAGAATGATGATCGGTTTGTTCAACGCGAGAACCTGGATGTAGTTCTGTTTGAGGGTGTCTTCGAAGAAAACTAAGAGGCCAGTCGTCAGGTCGATACACGACGCAGCAAATTTCGAACTCATTATTGATGGTCAAACACATAATCTAAATCGTTCCCAGATTGCAAGAATGCGCGGTCTGGCCGCATAGAACACTGTCTTACATCTTATCAGAGATTGCATGATTCGCGAACGGGAGTTGTTTGTATAACATGTGCGAAATGGATGAGCACAGTTGTTAACAAAGCAATATTTTATTTTCAAAACATATTTTCTGGTCCAGAGAACACTCGCGAGCTTCTGGTAATGAGAGCCATACTGGTATCATTGAGCTTATGGTAATGAGAGCCATACTGGTATCACTGTATCAAATTACAGTATGTGTGTAAAATATGAGCGTTTGTGATGTGTGGGACAGGTGGGAAAATTGTTTGAGCACGCGCGAATTTTGCGGGACTCAAGAAATGTGTATTTCACGCAAAACCAAAACAATGTTGTCGATTCTGAAAGACGAATTTGTAGCTGCTGTTTAGGGTCACAAATCAAGAGAAAATTTGGATTTTCTGAAAACAATGTTGTATTATAACTTTATTTCTTTCTAATGTTCACAATATTTATAATGTAAACTATTAAATATCGGTTATTCAGTACAATACAAAACAGACCAGAATAACGTGTTCGAAATGAAGTCTGATTTCGCTTCTCCCAAGGGTCAAATTCAAACCAAAAATACTAACATTTCTCGATTTATTACAAGGCCAGCACTTCTACTACCACTCGAAAATACTATGAAATTTATTTTAAAAGTGCAAAGATTTCGTGCCACAACCTGTAATATCACAAACGTGTTTACAGAATATTAAACAAGCCAAAATTTTGTCCGAAAAGTATATAAAGTTTAGGCTTCGAAATGAGGATCCTAGAAAAATTATCTGTTTAATTTCTAGGATACTTTGAAAAGCTCAATATAATTTTCTAAAACTTTTATAGAGAAATAAAAGGCAAAAAGTGTATTTTGATGCCCATTTTTTGGGTAGCCTTCATCGTACAAATTACACTCGCACATGAAACCTGCTAAAATTCAGCCTTTTCTCGATTTTTTTGGCGAGTTTTCATTATATTTGTAAAAACGTTAAAAAAAGCACATCTTCTGACCTAATAATATTTTGGTGGCAAAACTTGTGTCTAAGAGAAAATTTAGGTCAAACATACGCAATTTTAACTGAATACCTTACATACTGAAATTTGACGATCATCGTTTGGCCACAATCCCACTCAAAAACCAAACATTTATACCTTATTCTAGACAATAAACATGTGTTAATGCTCCAATTCGGTTAGTTAATATTTAAAACAATTCGGAGACAATAAAGTACACACAATGTTGTGGGAGAAGGGTTGTTGGGGAGAAATGCTCCGATTATACTTTAAACTGAGGCCAAAGTGTCACCCCACAGACTCATTGTTTAAACTAATTAATGTCCTCAGGGGGTATTGGTCCCCATGTTGGACTCTAGTGTAATTGACGTCCTCAGGGGGTATTGGTCCCCATGTTGGACTGGTGACATCCTCAGGGGGTTGGGTCCCCATGTTGGACTGGTGCAATTAATGTCCTCAGGGGGTATTGGTCCCCATGTTGGACTCTAGTGTAATTGATGTCCTCAGGGGGTATTGGTCCCCATGTTGGACTGGTGACGTCCTCAGGGGGTATTGGTCCCCATGTTGGACTGGTGCAAAAAATTAATATCCTCAGGGGGTATTGGTCCCCATGTTGGACATGATCTACTTTAATCTAATATTTTAACTGTATAGTACATCGATTTGTGAGTCTATGGGGTTGAGGGTGACCTTTGGGAGCACTCCATCCCCACAAATGTGCAGCATGCGCATTCCCCATAGACGAAACACCCTCCCCCAGAAAGTTGGACCGGAAATTTTTTTGAGACAGAATTTCAAATCTTGGCCAGTGTGGCTGCAACATTCAATAGTGTTGATGAAGGAGTTTGTATATATCGTTCATAACAATCCGAAGACCAGCGACCAAAAGTTTTAAAGAGCCAGGAAGGTAAGTTTGAGGCGTTGAACCCGGCTTGACTGAGCAATTTCCTTGTTTCGAGTGTTAGGGCCTGTTTTGTGAGTGGTTTACCCGCAACATTTACAAACAGAGGCCCTGATTTTGGCTGCCTTATGTCTAAATATTGTTTCATGGCCAACACTGGACAAAGGGGTGTGTTTGTTCCTCCAATACTTATTACATGTCCTACTCTGAAGGGGTCAGTTTTGGATTCTTTTATCCGTATGAACATGGCAGTAGTTGGTTGTATTCGTTGGAAAAAAAATAAATAAATTCTTCTGGCATTAGGTGGGAATCAGAATTGAATTTTGAGTTGAATTTAACTCTCCAAGCCGCAGAAAACCAAAAATGCCAATGTTATGGCAGCCCAAAACATAATTGAGTTGAAAATTGTTGTGACAGGTATTGCGGAGTTTGTATATAACGTTCCTACAATATTTGGATGGGTAAGGGCAGTAGGCAATTATTATTTTTTTTTGAAAATCTAGGTGCCCTCTGCCCTTCAAAACCTATTCGGCCCCATCCCTTAAATTAGAACATAATTGTGAAACAAGCGTTGGTTCGGGATGTCCTGCTAGAAAATTTTCTACTTTAGCTACAAAAATATGTGTTAGTGGTCTAACTACATTACTATCGTTTATCTTGGTTGGGATGGCGCTGGCTGCCGGATGAAGGAACTTTTTCTTTTGTTCTATGTGCTCGGGGTCTTTCATCATCTGGACAGTAAAGTCCGGCATGCTCCCCGTCGCATGCAGCGATTACAGATATACTTATCGATGTCCGTAATATTCGTTGTGCACTGAGTGGACGGCTTAACTTTAATGATAGAGTTTTCGAGCGTTATCATAACAGGCTGTTCGTCTACTCTACTAAATAAATTTCTTTAGCAAAAGTTTACACAGTTCGGAAAACTCACCCGACTGGATATTCTTCACATATGTGAGTTGCACGCGAAAGCGTGGCACAGATGTTGTCTCGAGTGCTATTTGCTAGCGATATCGTTAATCGTCTCGGCTTCTGTGGCGGTATTGTTCGATGAAGACGTTGAAGCATGTTGTTGCAGTCTCGCGATCAATGTGTTTCAACGGCCGTGGTCAGACAGTCCTTTGTCTATAAAATCATTGTTGTCGAAGCTCGTTGAATTGAATTCTCCGCGCGTAGTCGTCGAACAGGAGGCATAGCTCCGCAGAAGCATGTCCAGGAGTTGCGATATATTATAATTTCTATGTCCGAAGATTGCGGTTTATTATACTTTAAATCAACTTTTCGCCGCAAAGGGTCCTTCGCTTTGGCTTGCAAGTGACACAATGAGTCTTGTGACCCAAGCAGGAAACATATACAGACAAAACGGCGAGACCTGATCGGTGTATTTTCCCACGCACTAGAGAGGAAGTGTTTGACAATGGTTCATTGTTACTTTCCTGACGCTTTACGCGTGTCTGATCACGCGTTTCAGAGGCTGACCTTTGTACCTGACTTGATGCAAAATTTGACCAGGCAAAATTTGTTGACGATCTTACGATATCGGAGACAATACCTAAATTTAGTCAAAGCTCGATTCAAGAAACTGTAACGAATATTGAAAGTTGGTCTGATACCAATTCATTTCGGCTTCATGACGAGAAATGCAAGGAGCTTAGAATTGATTTTAAGAAGACGAAGAGTATCTTCGCTCCCATCCTCGTAAATGGGAAACCATTAGAAGTCGTACAAGAAGCAAAATTACTTGGTCTTACTTTTACATCCGATCTTAAATGGAACAATCACGTGGATAACATTGTCTCTAAATGCTCGAAACGATTATATCTCTTGGTGCAGTTAAAACGAGCTAAAGTTCCAAAAAGTGACATAATACAATCTTACCAAACATGTATAAGACCAGTTCTGGAATATGCCTCCATTGTATATCACTATTCTCTACCAAAATATCTCAGCGACGACATTGAACGTATTCAAAAACGTGCTCATTCTATTGTGTATCCCGGATACAAATACGAAGACTCTCTCGTTGAAAGTGGACTTTCGACTCTCCACGAGAGGAGGGATCAGGCATCTGAGAAGTTTTTTAATCAAATTTTAGAAAATGATAATCATAAATTAGCGAACCTTATTTCGAAAGTGGATTCCATGTCTTGTCACATTCTGAGAAAAGTCAAGGAAGTGGAAATACCGAAGTTTAAAACAGAACGGTTTAAAAAATCATTTTTAATCGCCAGTAGTATTAATACGAACAAGTAGTCTTAAACATTTTAATAACAACAAGTAGTGAGTAGTTTTTTTATAATCAACCTGAATTGTAATTATATTTATATGTATATAAACATTGTAATCACCATGTAATTCAGTAATTTTACTGCAAAATGTGTGAAATTAAACTATCTATCTATCTATCTATCTATCTATGCAATTGAAGATAACCAGTTGTTTCATTAACTTAACTTTATAATGCCTATGGGCATGTATAAACTTGCTTATTACACAATTCATTTAATTTTCCGTCAATATTGCGTTGCTGGTCGAGTTTATTTGTCATCAAAAACACACATTTGGGCACAAACTCCATTTTATGGCATGTTTCAGCGATGAATTCTTTGTTGTTATTTTCCCGATTACGACAAGTAATTATGATCTTGGATGATTTTTCGTTAGCGTTTAAGTCTACCATCCTATTTTTTGTTTTATTCCACAGCAGTAAGAGAAAAAGTTCAGCGAAATATGAGTTTTGATTGTTTTCAACATGAAATGATTGTCGAACAAGAAAGCGCCCGCGATATTTTGGTCAGTTAGGACAATTTTCCCACCTGTTGAAGTGTAGTGTATTAAAACGACACCAGAGACTGGCAACGCGTCACTAAAAAGCTTGTGTAGAGGCATGTAAAAATTAAGAGAAGAGAAGGAAATATTCATGCGTGTATAATGCAGATATTCCCCGTACGCAACGTTTTGTTCTTCCGTGAACTCATCAGTGAGGAATTGGGGTTGAACATAAACCGGTATCAACTTTGACGAAATCGTCCCGCGCGACGCTCTCGCAATCTGGTAACGAGTTTGATGATGTGTTCGACCGTCTACGGTTTCGAAATTTGCCACGACGCATACCAGGATCGATCTTGATTTCTTCAGTTAAAAAATCAATCTCCCCCACCTCCCTTGTGTAAACGATCGAGTCTGAAAAGCTTGTAGCCGTCCATTCCAACCTCCCTTGATGTAACGGTGGTATTTAGCCATGTCTTTAAGCTTGTAATGATGTCAAATTTCCGCGGCTTGTCAGTTCTCTCAGTTGGATGAGATGAGCAATGTTTCGAAGCGAGCGAATGTTAAAGTGTAGAATCTTGAGCCCAGAAGATTCCGAAATACGATTTGTTTCGATGGTTTGAGCCATCTCAGAGTCGAGGGAACCATTTCCTTGCACTTTGTTTACGTTTGTACGCTTCAATAAACACAGAAACACAGATTATGCAAATCCATTGCATCGAAATGAGTTGCGATGTTGTGAAACTACAGGAATTCTGCAGGTCTCATTGTGAACTGATAATCCAGCGCGTACTCCTCTGGTTTTAAGGATACCCTTGTACTTTAGGAGTCGATAAAGGTCGTCAAAATAGGAGTCGATAAAGGTCGTCAAAATAGGAGTCGATAAAGGTCGTTCCAAGAATACCTTTTATTCTAATGGGCAAGAATTAAAATTAGAGTATGGTTGACTCCTGGTTTCATTGCTAAAGCTTTCTGGGCCGGGATTCGCCTTTATATCCATGTAGGGACGCCAGAGAGATGGCAGGGGGGCAAGCGCCCCTTCTGCCCTTTCCTAAGGGAGGCAAGAGGGGCAAAAGTGCCAGGACAGCATTGCCGACCTGAGAGTAGTTGTAATTATTTCGCCTTGGCGATATAGAGTAGCTGAATAATATAATATAGCAGAGCCATAAAATAAAACTTGCCGCCATGTTGGCGCGTACATGACAACCTTTAGCCCTTAATCACGCGTTATGCAGTAGTTCCATACACTTGTGGTGTTTCTGAGCCAATGATTGTAATATTAATTAAGGTCGCTTTAAAGCTTTATTTGACTATATTTGGGCCAATGGATCCTGTTCATATCAATCCGAAAACACACGCGGTATATTCTATACCATACGTTGATTGTGAGCAATAGTATCTGGGTCAATCTGAGCGCCAGTTTGGCACACCTTTGAACACGTGTGTGAAACCAAGCATGCGATCGCGTGAGATAACTGTAAAGTCATTACCACTAATTATCGCTACGGCCATGAATACAATACATATTCGTATTGCAATATTTTAAAGTAAATAAAAAGCAACGCGTATTTACTGTTTCTACGTAAAAAGAACACTTTCGTTTGGAAGGAAACTTCTCTTTTGGAAGAAAATTTTGATAAAATAAATATGTTATTTACCGGTTGCGAGGTCCGGATGAGAAACACTGTGCCCGAGGTCTTGAAAACGGCCCGAGCCCGGAGGGCGACGGACGTTTTCAAGACCGAGGGCACAGTTTTTCTCATCCGGACCGACGCTGCCGGTAAATAACGTGTTTATTTTTTATCCTAATGTAAAATTTAAGAATTTATTAAAATTGAAAATTCCAGTGTAGCGAAATAATTTGAGATCAGTGCAATTGTGAAATCAAAGCGAGGTTGACAAAACGTGAACGTTGAAAGAAAACACGAACACGAAAACTCAAGAAAACTGGCAAGAAACTAAAAAAAAACATAGTTTCTGTAAAAAAGTACACGATATTTTTTAAATATGGCAGCAGAAAAGCACAGGAATGAAAGGTTTTGGCCTGGTTTTCTGGTGTTCAGTGTTGCTTCGACAAGGATATCTTCGTGTTTACTTGCTTTGCCAAAAAAACCCTCATAAAGTGAATCATGAAGTGAATGCATGTGTTTTGACTTCGATCAACGCTTTCTACTAAAACTGGACAATGAACAAGGTATGCCGCAATTTTTTTCTGGTCGTTTCACGATAAAAAACATATAGCCTCAACTTTGTTTGCCAAGGGCCAAGGCTTTTATTTTTTTTGTTTACAATATGTATACGAAAAGTACTTTAACAAATGGGCAGAAAAATCATGTTTTCACTACAGTTGGTCCATGTTTTAAAGTTTTATGTATGGAGAAAAGTTTTTTCTTCTATGATATCTGTTTAAACTGTATTTTTTTAACTTTAATGTGGCCAAATACTGAAATACATGAGCATTTAAAACAAATGTATTAGTTTTAATACATGAGCATTTAAAACAAATGTATTAGTTTTCTAGGCGCATCGTGCTTAGTATGAAGCCTTTAGAGTTGATGCAATTCATTTTTGTACTCCACTATCGTTAGGCTAGGTTTTTGAACTTTTTGGGTAGATTTTTAAATCTAAAAATTGTTTCACTCCTGTGTTTTGTCGCGTAATCCAGAGCGGGCCGGATGAGTTTCAGAGCGGGCCGGATGAGTTTCAGAGCGGGCCGGATGAGTTTCAGAGCGGGCCGGATGAGTTTCAGAGCGGGCCGGATGCAAAATTCCGGACCGCTCTGAAACGCTCGCTAGCCAATCAGATTGCTTTATTTTCATAGATAAAAAATAATAAAAAATAATCATCATCATCATCATAAACTTTATTTGAATACGGAAAATCATCAGTAACAATATATTACAAAATATTAAAAATTTTAAAAAGAATAATGCATGCAACATATAACTGTTCTACCTGATTGCCGTATGGGAGTCGAGGTTATTAGAGCAAAATGCTTTTAAGCCTGTTTTAAAAGCAGTAAGATTAGACATTGATCTGAGAGATCCCGGTAAACCATTCCACAACAACGCACCACTGTAGCTAAAAGAGCTTTTTAGGTAATCGGTGCGCGGTCTTGGAACAATTAATTTATTCTCAGAATCTCTAAGACTATAGACATGCTCATTAAAAGTGAACATCTCTTGTAAGTAGAGCGGTGTACGTTTATTGATAGTCTTATGCATGAGAATTGCTTTTTGTTTCCTTCGGTTTATGGATAGTTTATTCCAATTAAGCTCTTCCAGGAGAGAGGTCGATGAGATATCATATGATGAACAGGTGATGACTCGGGCAGCCCTATTCTGTAGTTTTTGTAATTTCTCGCATAATTCGCTACCCATGCCATCCCAAACGGAAGCACAATAGGTTAAATAGGGTTCAATCAAGCCTTGGTATACTTTAATTGCAGTTTCCCTACTAATAAATCTTCTCATTCGTTTGAGAGCACTAATACCCGAAGAAACTTTTTTCGAAATATTATCAATATGTTTACTCCAAGTCAAATTTTCATCCATTGTTAAACCTAGAGATTCAGAGCTAGTAACCCTTCTGATGCGTTTATTATCAACAAACACATCCAAATTAATGTTACCATGGGTAGCCAGCCTTTGCCGAGAACCACTAACCATAAATTCAGTTTTGGCAATATTTAAACTAAGTTTGTTAACTTCAAGCCAAGAATTCAGATTTGTTAACTCGGCGTTCATTAAATCTTGTAGCTCAACTAGATTATTACTTTGGAGACTTATATTAGTATCGTCAGCATACATTCTAGGTAAACCCTCATTCAAGCAATTTGGCAGGTCATTGATATAGATAAGAAACAAAAGAGGACCCAATATAGAACCCTGAGGAACCCCACAATTGATATTTCGGCAACTAGAGAGGTTCCCATTTACATACCATTTCTGTTTGCGATCAGTCAAATATGACCTAATCCAAAGTAACGCATTATCGTCTACCCCATAACATTTGAGTTTACGTAATAAAATTTCGTGATCGATTGTGTCAAAAGCTTTCTTCAAGTCGATAAAAATTACACCATTGAGTAGGCCTTTGTCAATATTTACGCACCAGTTGTTAGTAGTTTCTAGCAAAGCTGTAACTGTACTATATATGAGGGGCGAAACCCGGACTGATATTCAGATAAAAGATCGTTATTTATCAAAAAGTAATAACACTGATCATGAACAATTCTACCGAAAATTTTAGCAACTATTGAGATAATAGAGATACGTTTGTATATAGGCAATACTTTAGCCATTTTCCAGTCATCTGGATAACTTCCAGTAGAAAGTGATTTTTTTCAGAATTTGAGTTAACGAGGGAGATAAAATTTCTGCTGCGATTTTCAATAAACGACCTGGTATATTATCTGGGACAGTTGCCTTATTAACATTAATAGTTTTGAGCAAGTAGGTAACAGTATCCATATTAATTTCGTTAAATGCAAACACTTTGTCTGTTGGATGAATATAGGTAGTAGCATCAATATTAGAGCTATTAATTTTACTGGCAAGTTTTGAGCCTACGGAAGTAAAATAAGTGTTAAACGCTTCTGATATACCAGAGTCTCTAGTGGCCTCGTTTCCGTCAAATTCTACTTTTTTAACATTGCATTCGTTCCTTTTTTTACGAGAGCTTAAATCATTAATCAGTTTCCATGATTTCTTAGGATCATTTCGAGCGGCATCAATATTAGTGGTAAAATAGTGACGTTTAGCCCACCCTATAGTGTTATTACAATCGTTTCGAGCCTTTCGATATCGACTCCATAACTCATCATCACGAGTCAAATCATATCGCTTTTTGAGGTTGTCTCTGAAGCGCATTATTTGGATTACATCTGGGGTAATCCACGGGGACTTTCTTTTCCCTAATCGCTTCTTTTTTATAGGTGCATGCTTATCAATCACTGAAGTTAATAAATTTAGCCACTTATCCCACATACCATTCGGGTCATTAAGCGAGCAAACTTCGTCCCAGTTAAGACTGCTAAGCTCATTTAAATAAGCAGCTTCATTGAAGTTTTTAAAATTTCTCTTTTTTACAGGTATATTTACCGTAGATTTGTCATAAGTTGATTTTCGAATAAGGTATACTAAAGAGTGATCACTTATGCCAATAGAAACAACACCGGAAGCTCTTATTTTAATATTCAATTTATGCAAAGCCAAAAATTGCGGTTAATGAAGTAATATGTTCAAGAAGATTACATTTGCCCTAAGGCCTTGCCAGTCTATCAATTAGTGCATGCGCCAACAATTATAGCTCAGGGAAAACTCAAGTACCTTGTTAGAACAAGGCGTTTATTCTCGTGTCCTGTTAATAAATATATAATATAAGAACTTGAACTTTGGAAACTTAGCATGTGAACAACTGATGCAAACTGGGTCTAACCAATCAAAGAGTTCTCCCAAAGATAGCTGTCACAATCATGTATACAATGGCCCTCTTTGTACTAAAGGCATTTGGGTACAGTTTATGCGTGTGCTGCTCATTCGCAAGATTCCTTCAGTGTGTAAACAGTGCTAGTGAAATTTTTTCAAAGTTTGTTTCAAGGTATCAAACCTTGTACAACAAAAAAACCCACCCACCTCCCTATAGGCAGAGCCGAGTACTGATCTATCAATTAAATTTACATGCTCAAGTATATTCCAAGATTATCTATATGTAACTTGTAAATTTGTAACTAAATTGTTCAAAGAATTGAATTAAATAAATAATGGCAGGGAAGTGCTGTCCTTTGGGACAACACTTCGCCACGTGAAGTGCATTTTACAGGTCATTCAGGTCGTAAATGCGACCTAATGACCTGACCTAGAGACTCGATGGGTCAGTCATACATAGTTGAGTACCCTGCACCAATGGTTGGTCACCAAGTCCAACTAGGACTCAATTTCAACGAGCTGACTGACCTGAACGGGGGGCCGCCGTCCCCCCCGTTATCTAGAGGCCCACCGTCTCCTCTAGAATAACCTACAGTTTTTGCATGCTCTGTCAGGTCTTGAGTGCCCTTACTGTCTCAGTATAACTAATGGTGGTCGCTAGACCATCCGGTCTCAACTCGCTGAACAACATGCCAGAGCTGGCTCAACCCTCTGCCATCTAGAGGACCTCCGTCTCCTCTAGGTAAAAACGTAGGTTCGCTAGAGCCTCTAGACTGTTCGAGCACTTCCTTGCCCAAAATATATGCCACAAAATGCGTCTGTTGTGTGTGTTGTCTTGCTGAATTTGCCAGTTGTCCAAAGTACTTTACGATATATTTCAACATATTAAACTTCATTAATCAGGAGTATTGGTAACACAAAGATCAATCAAACTTTGTGATTTATTCGTTATTCTAGTTGGTTCAGTAATTAGCTGATTTAAATTATAAGTGGTATTAACATTTGGAGTGTCTGATAACAGGTTACAATTTAGGTCACCTAGTAGATAAAGTTCGAGGTTTTCAGCATCAATCATATCAATAATTTCCTCAAATATCGGAAATAACTGATGAGATGAGCCCGGAGGTCTATACCAAGTACCCACCAAAAAGGGCCGTGAATGAGGGTTAGAAATCTCAATAATTAATAATTCAAGGTCTTTATTACTTAGATCCCCCCGAACCATAAAATTAAGATTACTTCGAATGTATAGACACACTCCACCGCCTCTTCTACCATTCAATTCACGATCAAGTCTAACAATATCATAACCTAAAATAACTACTTCGTTATTACTAATAGACGAGTCTAACTTGGTTTCGTTAATAGCCAAAATATCAATTTTACTAGTTTCCATATAGACTCTTAATTCATCTATATGAGCATTTAGACTGTTAATATTTAAACAAGCAATCGCAAGGCCACGACTAAACATTTTACTACGATTTGTATCCACATTAGAATTATTAGAAACGGGTAAAGAATGAAGAGACTCCCAAACGGCAATTTCCTAACACGAAGCTATATAGTTTGAGATATTACAGACTTATGGTTGATATACCCCCATTTATTATGACTACATACTGCCTTGATTAGCTCGTTTGACTCAATAGCTTTTACAGCCAATTCAGACTTATCTGTTCTTGGCAAAATACTGGATATTACTATGTCGGTTTCTGGGGAATCCTCTTTGATTTGTGTCCCAAGGTTTTCAATAGCTTTTACAGCCAATTCAGACTTATCTGTTCTTGGCAAAATACTGGATATTACTATGTCGGTTTCTGGGGAATCCTCTTTGATTTGTGTCCCAAGGTTTTCAATTCCCTCAGCGACACGTTTAGGAGATAACTGGTTAAGATCGTTGGTGCCAACATGCAGGATTAATTTATCAGGTTCCTTAAGGAGGACCGGTTTAATTAATATAGTCCTCCATGTCTGTTAGTGTAGCACCTGAGAAACTTTTAACCACGACATGGTTGGAGGAATCAGAAAGACGCCAGCCTTGCAAATTCTTTACTAAGGAATCTCCAACAACAACAGTAACTCTTTTGTTTTGGTTACGAACATTAGCCTTGTCAAGCGCGTTTGGGGATTGGGGTAGGGACTAGGGAGTTATTAGAGGGGGGAAAGTTAATAAAAAGGGAGGCCTAATTGAATTGCTAATAAGTTTGTATAATATAAACAACTCTAGAGAAGAGTTGAACAGCAAGTCGCCTTAAGGTGGATCGATATACTAATTCTCATAAAATCGCTTATGCAAGAATCGCGAAAACAAAAACTTTTTGCTATAGCAAGAAACCCGCGTAGCCATTCGTGTGCGCGGGAATAGGGAGTACGAGTACGAGTACGACTACGAGTACGAGATTCGTCATTTTCGCGTGTTGTTTGCATACGCCATCTCGCAAAAGTCGTAGTCGTCGGGCTTCTGAGTACGAGATTTATCAAAAATTTGGTGCAAAAATGACGAATCACGTACTCGTAGTCGTACTCGCAGTCATTGCTAAAGCTCCCTAATATAAACAAAAGAACTTCCCAAACTGATCTGACTTGGAAAGTTGCTCACGCGATCTCGCACCATTGCGCGGTTGTATAGCGTGTTCCATGTCAATTGCTGACGTCGTTAGAAAATTCAAATTTTGAAAATCAATGCGCTATATCTCATTATTTTGTCCGGTGAACTGTATATGTTCACATTTTGCACGCTGTATTGTACCGCAAAAATCTTTCATTATACCAAAAAATAAACATTGGTACGCTAAACGTACATGTATCTGCGCAAGAAAAATTTCATGGTTGCTGTGAAAAACTTCATTCACATTTTACCATTTCTCCTGAATAATTAAGATATCGCGGAACAATCTAAACTAATTACGTGACAACATATTTGATGTTAAAGGCATCTAAACTTAGGATGGTATTAAGCGAATGAATGCACCAATTAAGAGACAAAATGCATGGAAAATGACTGTTTCATTTTTACAACATTAATATTGTACTTTGCAAATTACTACATAACTTTAAAAGAGACAGTATCTGTTGAAAATAGTTAGAACCAAAATTCATAAAAAGTCTACAAGTCTCACTGTTTATATATTCTATTTTTTTTTATTGCAAGAGTGCGAAAAACACATGCCCCCTAGTTTGAACAACAGTTTGGGAAAGAAATGCCTAGTTGTCCATGGATCATCATAATCGAATATCAAAAGTAAGCTAGATATGAAGTGCTGTTGACTATAGAAAAGTCAAACAATGATCATAATGTATATAGAATTTGCAGTAACCACTAAATATTTTGATAAAATACAATACAATGGATTATAATTCTACGTTTCGACTAATCTTCAGGCATCTTCAGGAACTATGAAACTACTATAATATTTTACAAGCTATATATACACAGGTGTGATGTAGGTAATAAAACATCTGTCAACATATCTTAAATAAAGATAACAAGTTCTTTTGACGCTTTAGTTCCGTGGTTTAAAGTTGGCTTTTGCTTATGGATATGTAAAGCCTTATTGCTGCCGAAGGCAGCACACTATTCTTGACATGAAGTATTGCGTTTTTGAACAGTCTCTTTGGCCGAGTTATGTATAGTCGAGATTTCGATTTGTGTCTGTTAAGATCTCGTAATTCCGGGGAAAAAATTAAGCTTCAGGAATGTTTTTTAAATGAGGGGGGCGGTCAAGCAAGATTTTGCATTGCGCGCGCATGTTTCTTTCCATGTCCTCAAGATTTGACAAAGCTTTTTATGCAGGAAACGGTTGAAAATATTTAGAAAAGTTCACGTAAGTATGACTTTATTTCTTTCTGCTAATATATTGCTAATATGTTCGATCTAGAGGCAAGCAATGTGCTTTCATGAGTTTATCGGCAGTTCTAACAGCCCAAAATAACCCACTGATCGATTGGTCAACAACAACATTTAATAATGTCTTATTACAAGGAGACAAAATGTACTTAAAAGCTCTGAATAGTGGCTTAATTGTTTTAGACCCAGTCTACATTTTTGTCTGTAGATAACTTACCAGAGGTTGTTACGATGTTGTACGAGCATGTTTTCTTACGAAATTGAACCGCCCATGGTGGTAGCACAAAATATAATCACTGAACTACCTGTGGAGGTAGCACAAAATAAGATTGAACTACCCATGGTGGTAGCAGAAAATAACAACCTACCCATTGTGGTAGAGCCTGTTGAGGCACAAAATAACACTGAACTACCCATTGTGGTAGAGCCCATTGAGGCACAAAATAAAACTGAACTACCCATTGTGGTAGAGCCCATTGAGGCACAAAATAACACTGAACTACCCGTGGTGGTAGAGCCCGTTGAGGCAAAAAGTATCAATGATCTGCCCATTGTGGCAGGGCCCATAGAGGCACAAAACAATGACGCTAGAAATGAAAACCTAATTTGGTTTATAAATTATGGAAAAGAGCTTCAAGGTCTTGTTATAACTGACAGAGAAATCGAGTGTCACTACTATGACATTCATACAGCACTTTTGAATACATTTTTGAATGATAGTTATGCTATTTTAGTATTAGAAGGCTATATGATGGCCCTGATAAAACAAACAAATTTTTTCTATTTATTGACTCCCATGCCAGAGACTTTAATGGTATGCCTGATCCTAATGGCACTGCTGTTGTCATGAAATTTACCAATATTCTGGAGTTAGAACAATTTTTGTTTTCTCTTTCAACAAAACTACATATCAATTTATTTGAAATTGTACCTGTCCATTTAACAAAAAGTAATGTTTCACTGCAGACAACTAAACGTGTTAAAGACTGCGTATACCAGAAAAAAAGATGTTCAGGGGAAACTGAATATGATAAACAAGTAAAACTTAAAAAGCTAATGAGAATAAAAAAAGAAAGCAGTCAGAAGAAACTGACAGTGAGAGACAAATCAGACTTCAAAAAGTAAGCGAGTACTTCGCGAATCTACCTCGTGGAACCTCGTGGAACCTCGTGTTGGCAATGAACAGGCGTTTTGCGCATGCTCAGCGGGACTCGCACTTGATTCCTGGCGTGCGTCAGCAATGAGGCAGCACTTCCCTTGCGATAGTAACTTCTAGTTGTATAATAAAAGTGACCAGCGTCTAGATTTATCACCGGGACAAAAGTAATTAAAATATTTCCATTACCACAAATACTCCCTCAACATTCGCCATATTGAAAAAAGTACAAACTGAAAAATGTTGTTGCTTTGATGTATATCTTCCATCGTAATATTGTAAAAAATTGGTCATGTTTAAAATTCTCGCTCTTGAGTAGTCCGCCATCTTGAAATATACCGGTATAATATCAATCCAGTTATACGTAGAGATCAGAGGGTAACATTACGTCATTTTAAGATAGCTGTCGCTTATTGGCTAAGGGTAACATACAAACCCACTTACATTACACACTTGATAGCATTATATTTACACTAGCGCGCAGATACAAAAACATTCTGTAAGTCAAAAATATTTTATCAATGAAAACGACATTTTTGCTCTTTTCAAAGAAAATGGCATACATAATTTTTTTATATTTTGCTTATTGTTAGTATATTTTCCATGCAAAATAATGCACGAAAAGCAATTGGGGGTCACCGCGCTTCTGTTCCAACTACACGAAGTAATGGGCCATTTTATAGTGAAATTCATACACGTGTTTTGCCATAGCAACGAACTATGTGTTACTAAAACTAACATAATTTGAAAGACGAAACATTAAAATATACGAACATCTCGATGTTTGCTGCATAAAACCTGAAAAAACGAAGTTTAAAATCGAGCTACCTTAAAGGTAAATTTCAATCTAAAACTTAATTTCGCTCCAACGGTTCAACAAGTATCCAGTTAATTAGCAAAGCAATATCTCCGTTAAACCATTGTAACAGCGGTTATGTACGCTTAGCGTTCTTATATTTATATCAGTCAACGACATTAGAATATAGGCAAAGCACATCTTTTATATACCTTCTATTTATAGCTTCCTTTGTTTTGTTTACTTCTTCCATGTTTATTATCTCGATCTTCATTCCTTTGATTTCAACACCAATCTGCAAGAATTCCTTCTGCAAACGATCTTTCAATCTACCACATTCATAATCTTCTAAAACCTCCAGAAATCTTTCTTCTGTAAAACAGCGCAGTAGAACATGTAAAGATCCTGGATTGATATCGCGAACTTCTTTGTGTTCTTTTTCACAACGAAAACCTCTTGAAACTGCGCCTTTGAATACCAATGGTTTTACTTTTTCATACGCTTCGTAAATACCATAAAGTGTAAATGCAATGATACCCAAATCTTTAACCACTCGCACAGTCTCAGCGCTAATATTGAATAAAAGATCACCACCTTTATGGTACATTAAACTGGTACACAGAACACCTACTGCAAAACCCTTTGCTGCCTGTTCATATTCTGAAAATTCTGGAATTGAGACAGAGAAGAAATTTAATGCAGAGAAATATATTATATTAAATCATATATCATACGAAGTTGTATGATGTTGTATGATGTTGTGTGCTGTTGTGTCGTGTCGTATTTTATTGTATTGTAGTATAGTATTTTATTTAAGAAATAGAAAACGAGTCGCGTACTTTTATGGTGTTCCACTGTAATGCACGAGGGGAATGTTGGGAGAACACGAGAGAAACGTACGAACTCCATAAATGCAGGAGAAGAAGATATAAGCACATTAAACAATTTTGTTTAAATGATCAATATTGAAATTCTCCTAACATGTAATAAGTGACGTCACTCGCAAGCCTTTCAAAGTTTTCATTGCTTGGCAACAACTAACTACAAGCTTGAATCTGTCAGCGAAGGTGGGAAAAAATAGCAGCTCAACAAAAATTATGGATAAAAAAAGATACAAACTGTTGAAAAATGTAAAAAAATAGTCCAAAATGATAAACAGATTGATTTGTTGTAGTTTTGCTTTTAGAAGGTTCTCATCAACCTGCTTTGTTGTCACTTGCGACGCCGTCAAGTTGGCTTATTATATTTTTCATCGAGCACTAAATATATCTAGTAGTTTTTGTTTGAACGTACTATTTAAATCAATTTTTTGTGTTTTTTGTTGTTTGTGGTTATAGTCGTAAGTATTTTCTCAGAAAAATGGTCAAGAGATGCATAAAAATGTTATATCCGTGTAATTTTTGACGTTGCCTTGGATAAATTTGTTTTGTTCTAGTAGTTTAATAACTTTACTGAGCTCAATCAAATAAAGTTTAAGTAATGTTAAATATCGAAAAAATCCAGCTTTTTGCGTCTTCGTCGCCTTTCGCTTTGATTTTTTGAATGCGGAACTTTTACCTAATTGTCATTTGTTGGCTGGCTCTTTTATATCACTTAGGTCTACTTTTATTTGCTCTCTGATAAATTTTTAACCTCTAGTTTTGTTCACAAAGTTTTGACAACAAGCGGAAACAAAGCGAGAAAAATTGAAAAACTAGATCAACGGCAGTGCCATGGGCCGTCCATTATTGTGTCATGATGCACACATATTAGCCAATCAAATTGCATGTTATATACTATACCTACATTATAAATTATAGTATACAATACGATACGTTATGTTGAGGCCCATTTTCTATTTCAAACGTACCCTAGCGTACGGTAGCATATTCTTTTTGGGTTGAAGTCATTAGTTCTACCCGAGTGCTCAAGAAACAAAGAAATACGCTACGTTCGGTACGTATTGAAAACAGCCTTTACGTTACGACACCGCACGACATGACATGATACGACAGGATATGATATATTGTATGATATGATGATGATATGACATGATGTGATATATGATATGATGCGGTGCGATGTAATGTGATCTGATATGATACGATATATTATGGAGAATTTTAGAAGAAAAATGCAAACGTTGCGAAATGCGAATACGAATCTCATGTGAACGTTCCAAAGGTTGCAGCGGAACTGAGTTTTTTCCCAAAGAAAATCATTTTTATTTCCCTCATGTGCATGGTTGTTTATTCAAGCCACTCATGGGACACGTTCGATCATATTTTCTTATTTCATGTGAGTGTTTTTACTTGCGAAACGTTTTCATATTTGACCTCATGAGTGAATGTTATTTCAAATTGTACCAGAAACTATACTATTAGTTTTGATAAAATACATGAAAAATTATGTACAACTAAATCCATGTTGTTCCTCAACATCGCAAGCTTTACTTCCGTTTCCCCCAAACACGCTACAGCTAAGGCCCAAAAGATCGAGTTTTATAGTAGTGTAATTGTATAAGTTGATCCACGTTTGTTTGCTTCGACAATCGCGCAGAGTGATCAAAATGAATATCCGATAGGAAAAAGCAAGTGCTTACGTCTTTTTTTTACTTTTGAGTAGTGGACAAAAAGTTAGTTAATAGGTTCTTTAACATTTTTCGGTTTTCTCTTTTCATTCGCGAGATATGCGGCTCTAAACAGCGATTTTCGTGAAAATGTGGCGTATCAACAAGAGTCTGGGACGAGCGTGGTGTGACGTAGCTTAAGGGACTTAATTACGACGCGCATTATATATTTGTTTACATTTGGTATATTTTCCAGCATGTCAGGCAGTAGCTCGGATTTGGGAAGCACTCATAATAATAATAATGATAATGTTTTAATGATCCATCTTTAGTTTAAAAATACAATGGATTTATAACAATGACAATTTGCATCCAATTATATTAGAACTATCAAAAATTTATATATGTACAATTTTTGTAAATATTAGATATCTAGAAATTTGTAAAAATGTATAAAAGGTTCATAAAGCTAATTAAGTTCCGTGCAATCCGTCTCATCACTCGGGGGATAAAACTGTTTCTGTGTCGTTCGGTACCAGAAAACGGTATGTATTTTAATCTTCCGTTTCTATGTCTGAGATTATAGTCGTGTTTATTATAATTTATAATTTGTTGATATAAAATATGATTTGGGTCCCCAGTAATAGTATCAAGGTATCTCAACGCGGCCCCATTTCTTCTCTCTTCGAGAGTTGTCAGGTAGTTATGCGGGAGGCCAATAATGCGCAGGCTTCTCGTTTGCACGCGTTCCAATTCATCCCTTAGATATTGTGGCAGACCGCCCCACACTGGCGAACAATATTCAAGTATAGGCCTGATTTTGGTTAAGTAGGTTGTTAAACCCACTTCAACTGGTAAATTCGCTCTTCTGCATTCTCTTAGGCAGTATAGATTTTTAGATGCTTTGCGAGTGGTCTCTTCGACATGTTTGTTCCATTTCAAATCCTTTTGAAACCACGTTCCCAAAAGTTTAAAATTATCAACTCTTTCTATTTCAGCATCTCCTATGCGCATGGGTGGCGGGGGTGGTGCTCCGGTGAAGCTGATCCACATATCTTTTGTCTTCTTAACATTCAGCTCCATCTTATTTCCCACCGCCCAACTATGGACTGAATCTAGAGCGCTTTGTAAATGGCTAAATTCCCCTGTTCTTACGGACGTATCCATTGTGCAGTCGTCCGCATATTTATCTGTGTTGACGTTGGCGTGTTCAGGGACATTGTCCTCCATATCGTTAATATGTATGTTGAATAAGGTCGGTGAGATGGCTGATCCCCGAGGGACGCCGGCTGGACACGGTGTAATAAAGGAAGTGCACCTTGGAGGTTTACCTGTTGTGTTCTTCCCTCCAAAAAACTCATTATCCATAGCCAGAAACTCCTTGTTACGTTCATATCGGCAAGTTTGTCCAGGAGGATCTTATGGTCGGCCAGGTCGAACGCCTTCCGGAAATCAATGAATAGGGCGTGCACACCTTTATTAAGGTTAAGCTGTAGCTTCTCGATGACCTTGGCTAGTTGTGGAAGCACGGAAACTTGGCGGAAGTCACTGTCTAAATCTGTGGAAGGACGGATCTTTGGTATGGGACTGATGATTGCATGTTTGTATGAGGTGGGATATTTGCATTGAACTATGCTTGCAACTGCGATATCGTGAACCACTGGAGCTAATTCTTCTGCATACCTTTTGAGACACCATGCAGGGATATTATCCGCACCTGTGGCTTTCCTAGGATTTAGATGTTTTAGGACGGTTTTGACTTGGTCAGTGGATGGTAGAGGCGGGGAGCTATCCTTAAGCAGGTGCTCTACTGCTTGAAGTCTTGGAGGATCTGGTTGAATTTCTAGCCAAGGCTTAATAAAACTTTTTTGTAGTCTATCAGCAATTGTCGTTAAGTCGGCATGGTCAGGCGAGGACAGAGGTCGTTGATCTTCGGTTGCTGCCGCTAACTTGTAAATCGATTTATACCATTTGGCGGGATTTGATTTGTGGCAGCCCTCAGCCTTGGATTTATAGTACGTAACTTTCGCGTTGGATATCACCTTAGTGACTTTAGCATGTAAACTTTCGTACTTCGATGTCTTCCCTTTCGTAAATGTCTTGCTTTAATCAGCGCCTTGATATTAGGGGTCATCCACGGCTTGTCCGTACAGTGTGCGCGAACTGTTCTCACGGGTATGGTTTCATCAAACATATTGATGATGATAGAGTTAAAGACAGAGACCTTATCATCCACATCCGATTCAAAGTATACTTTCTCCCAGTTTTCGAGATTCATTTTCAAACCCAGTGCATTTAAGTTATCTGGTTTCATTTGTCGGTATTTCTTTGAGACGGGGGGCATCTTATGTCTTGTTTTGGGTGGCAAGATCAAAATTTGGTGATCGGAGCGTCCGATGGGGGGAAGGTGAAGAACTTCGTCGTACAGATCTGACATGTTAGTGAGTATCTGGTCCAGAATGTTTTTCCCTCTCGTGGGCGACTTGACTTGTTTTCGTAGATTAAAACGGCGACACAAAGGATTCAAGTCCAGTTTGTTAAAGTCTCCAGCTACAAATATGCCGGCAGAAGGGCGCTCAGCTAAGGCAGTGTCCATTTTTTGAGTTAAGTAGTCCAGCATCTCACGTTCATTCTCTTTAGTTTGGCCTGGGGGGTAGTATACGGATACTACAATGATAGAACTGTAAGGTCTCGGTGTTCTAGGTGGCTTTAGTAGTAACCAAAGCGCTTCTTTTCCTTCCTCGTCTAATTCAGGAAGGCGTTTAGCAGGTAAATCAGATTTGATATATGCCAGGATACCGCCACCAGGCGTTGGTCTGTCGAGTCGATATGAGTTGTAAGTATTTCCTATGTGAATAATAGAATCCGGAATGTCAGACGAAAACCAGGATTCAGTGACCAAAACTACAGAGGGGCTGTTAATCGCAACCACTGCCGACAATTCGTCCACCTTGTTCGTTATGTGGCAGATATTTGTAACAAAGAGAGATGGAACAGCGCAGTTTCCTCGGAGATTTTTATGCTTACCAGAAATAACAGCATTGTTGGCTAATTCTATTTTCCGAAGGTTACAACGGTTACTGCGGGGCCAGAATTATAATTGTGAAGTTGATGATCACGTGTAGTAATCCGGACTGGGATCTTGGTAGTAGGTTCCTTGTAAGTATTTGTATGGTTCTTTAGAGGGCATGAGGGGGTATTTGTGGACGTCGGGATACAATAATTATCAGATACGATCAGACTAGGGTCCCTAGGGGTGGCAGTTGCAGGTACCTTCGATTTCGAAAAAAAACAGGCCATCGAATGGTTTTTTCCATTAAGGACGGGATACTATTATTGTTAATGTTACATGGTTCGGGACTATGTGATAGTTGGCCATTGATCCGTTGTTGATATTTTTCCGGGTGGACTTTGGCTTTCCTAAACTTTTTCGCCTGGGAGATGTTAGGTATTGTGGTTTTCTATGTACTCTATAAGAAACATCAGTTCGTTTTCCTTTTCCTAATTGATTTACTTTTCCAGAATTCCTCAATTGGCTGCCTTGATGATCTGTATTGCTTACTTCACGAGTTATGTATAATTGTTGAAATGGGTGACTCTGTACTTTAATTGGTGTTAAATTAACTGAGGTGGAAAATTCAACCAGTGGTAAATTGCAAATCCATGCCATATCACGATTTGTGGGTTTTTGTTTAATATTAGCCTCGATTATGCGATTTCTCTGCATGTACAGAGATTACATCGCCTTTTGTTTGATTATTATATACGGGTTGATTTTGCATAACTTTGGACGCATCATTAAGTCCAGGCTCTTTGATTTGAGAGCCAATTTCAAGGACAATACATCTTTGTACATCTGAACTATTGTCATATTGTGCTATATCAGGTATTATGCATGGCTGATTAAAACGGCTATTTTCTGTGGCTTTATCTAATATTTCAATAGGTGGCGTGTTCTCTGGAGAAAATTCAACAACATTAGCTTCGTTAATTTGGTTGTTTACGGTTAAATCTATTGTACTAGTGGCTTTGTCACAACAAAACTTTTCCCGCGCAGAGAATTTATATCAGCCATATTAGAATAATCAAATTCTGGTGAAGTTTGACCCTGTGTTGACTGTTTGAGAAGTATATCTCTGCTTTACGATAATTATCAAGTTGTTGACTAACTTTCGAAGTCTTTTTTGTTACCTTATTTAGGCGAGCTTCAACATTCTTAATAGCGAGACTGTTCTTATTAATGTCTCTCTCAGCAATTGCTATGTCTAGTTTAACACCGTCCATTTCAACAGACAACTCACTCGTTGTGTGATGGGAGACGCCACTTTGATTATTTATAGCACTAGTTTCCTCGGGCAATATGTCAGAAGTTTCATTACATATTATTGAGCATAACTTAGCATTTATCTGGTTCTTCTTTTTACCTTCTATTTGCAACACTTTATTGCCTTTACGCCACGAAATTGAAGTGTCGCCATCGTTGTATTTCTTCTTGTCCCCGCCTGGTGAGACCCATACATCGTTTACCTCGATGTTGTCGTTCACAAACTGCTTCAGTTGTTCAAAATTACCTGTCCAGCACAGGTGTAGTTCTTCCATTAGATTGTCCGAGCTTGAGTTACAGTATTATATAATTTAATAGCACAGAGTTGAAAAATCGCGGAGCAAGAAAATACACGTCCACACTGCTGGAATTATACGCATATTCCACACTGCTGGAATTATACGTCCATACTGCTGGAATTATACGCATAATATGGAATTATAATCATGGCTCTCAATGTGACTCAGAATACAATTATATTCCTGGGTATATTATAGAGGATGAATCAAATGATACCAGTCACGAAATTGGAACTCTAGAAGGAGTTGATAGCGAAATTTTAGGCGATTATGATGCATGCCTTTATGCCGATGAACCGCTAGCGGGCGAAGAATGGTACGCGCGATATCTAAAAAAATCTGCGGAACACAAGGAACAAAACGAGATGCTACAGCGAAGATTACATGGCCTTGAAGATATTAAATCATGGTGAGCATAAACATAGATTTATTTTAACATTTTAACGTAAAATAAGTATCTCTGGCTGATATATTTTTGATACGGCATCAGTCACATCAAAGAGTTCAAACCACACTTCCCTCACCTGTATCTTATTTCACAGGTGTAAATGCGGCCAACACATATCCAAAATACACACGAAGCTTGGTGCTGTCAGGAGATGGAATCTTGTAGGGAAGTTCTGAAGGATAACTTGGTTTTAGAAGATGTGCCACAGCCGCCGTGCTGTATCACTCTACACCCAGGATTCAGACCTATTTGTTTGGAAAAATGGGCTCTAAGAAACCTCGCGAGAAAATACAAGACAGGCGATCAAAGAAGATATAAACAGACTGGTTCAGAGCAAACGTATGTATTCTTGTTTGAAGCTACAGTGTTTGTTTATTTGTAATCACGTTTATTTAATACGAACGATTGAACAAGCTCGTTTATTTCTTAGGTTTTTACGCAGTGTTGCCTACAGAGAGTTTATCTTCATGGTACATGGATACTTGGGTGATGAAAGGAGAGCCTTACCAGCATGTGTATATAATGCAATCAGATCAACATTCAATGATGAAAAGGAACAATTTAAAGGTTTTGACGATGAGACTGCTTAACATTTCATAAACTTACAACTTATGCCTATGGTCAGCCCTATATTATGCACTTGTCATCAAAATCCCAGCACCTTACCCCGGGGAAATATGGGGCATTAGACTTTTGTATATACTAATGCCAGAAAATGCTCCAGTTATAGGGGGGCAATCATTGAAAGCAAATGCCTCCATCATTCCCACCTATGCCCCATGTTTCTCTGGGGTGGGTGGGGCGAGGGTTTCCAATGACAAGTACAAGACCTGCTAATGTAAGACAGCTTTCCTTGTCATGAACAACCAAAGGGCATTACAATTATTTTGCACAGAGACAGTAACAGATAAAGTATTGTGAAATGTTCATATTAGGATTTTATCTGTTTTGAATTCTTCAATACTGAAAACATACACGATGTTTTTATCTCGAACGTGCGGTGCCAGTGTGGGTAGAGTATAGCAAATACGGCGGTTGACTGTTGTGTAAAACTACCTGAAAAATACAATGAGAACTTCGACGTTTCGAGCGAAGGCCCTTCGTCTGGAAGTTAGTAGAATGGGTCGGGGGAAAACATGTGCTTTTATAGTGAATACAAAAGCGATCACGTTGAGGGTGAGCACTAATTCAGCCAAACGGATCAAAACAGTGGTAGACGGTTCCTGGTTGGGGCGTTTATCTAAGAAGAATTTGAGTGCTCTCAAACCATCATGATGGGGAATGACAGTGTACAAGGATTTGACATCCATTGGCTGAATTAGTACTCACCCTCAACAATTTTTCATTTGATGGTGAGCATTACCAACAAATAAGTGGTGTAGCCATGGGAACGAAAATGGGTTCCAACTATGTCAATTTATTTGTTGGTTTTGTGGAAAAGCAGATCTTTGAGCAATACACTGATCCCATACCTGATTACCTTGGTACATTGGTACATTGATGACTGTCTCGGCACAGCATCCTGTTCCCGCGGAGAGTTGGAGAAGTTTATTAACTTTGTTAATAACTTCCACCCAGCACTCCAGTTTACGTGGGAGATCAGTGAGACCAGTGTATCGTTCTTAGATATACTTGTATCTATCAATGGCAATAGACTTGTTACTTCTGTGTTCTACAAGCCGACTGACTCCCATGGCTATCTTCTCTTTACTTCTTCCCACCCCAACCACACTAAAAGGTTCATTCCCTTCTCTCAGTTCCTTCGCCTTCGCCGCATTTGCAGTGAAGATGAGGACTTCCATACCAAAAGTCAGGAAATGAGAAACTTTTTTGTCCAACGCGGTTATCCAACCCCTCTCTTAGATACTGCCTTTTCGAAGGCCTCCAATATTCCCCGATCCGAAACCCTTGGAGACCATGTGTCTAATGTTCCCAACAACAAAATACCCCTAGTTCTCGGTTACCATCCCTTCAATTTCAAAGTAAGCGATGTCATTAGGAAGAATTTTCATATCTTGAAAAACGACCCTGAAACATCTTCCATTTTCACCAATAATCCCTTAGTCTCGTTTCGACATAGTAAAAATATCCGTGAAACCCTAGTCCACAGCTCTCTACCACAGGACTCGTCGTCACCTAATGGCACGTTTCCTTGTGATGTGAAGCTGTGTAAAACCTGTAAGTATATAGATTCTTCCACTACAATTTCGGCACCAAAATCTAAGTACACTATTAAGCACCATTTCACGTGCACCTCCTCTCATCTCATCTACTGTATTTCATGCAGTAAATGTGGGATGCTCTATATTGGTGAAACTGGTAGATATTTAAGGATAAGGTTTGGTGAGCATCGTCGTGCTGTCGTAAACAATGATGCTAAACAACCTGTTGCCAGACATTTCAACACTGGCAATCACAGTGTTTCAGATATGAAAATTCGAGCTCTGTGTCCCATTTCTGGTAGTAATGATAGCCGCAAAGCCAAGAAATGCGTCTCATTTCCCAACTTGGCACCATTCATCCTCTCGGCATTAATGAGCGCCTCTCTTACATTTAACTCCTATCTGTTTATGCCTGCCATCAGCAGATACTCTACATCTCACCTTATCTAATATTTCGTTCCTTGTTTTCTGTCTTTCTTGCTTTGTTATCTTTGTTCGCTGCTCCTTATATGCTAATATATTTTGTGATGTGATTTCCATATTTTGTTTATAGTTTGTTTTGATTAAATCCATCTGATTGGTTTATTATTTTTTATCACGTGATCGCTTTTGTATTCACTATAAAAGCACATGTTTTCCCCCGACCCATTCTACTAACTTCCAGACGAAGGGCCTTCACTCGAAACGTCGAAGTTCTCATTGTATTTTTCAGGTAGTTTTACGATGTTTTTAATCAAACTTTACCAGACAGAAATATTATAATTATATACATACAGTAGATTTAAAATATTACTTCATATTTTTTGGACAGTCAAGAATGTTTTTGTGTCCTTTCATCAGGTTCTTGCAAACGGAACATTTGGGTTTAGACCTTGTTTGAGTCACTGCTGGAGTTGGTGGTTGAAGCTCTGTCACTGAAACAAGATGGTATTATTAACTAGTGATATACATGAACAAGATTTATTTGTCATGCAAACATAGATACAAACTTTCTTTGACCTATATTGAAAGAAAGTCTTCTAGTCTTATCCATAATTTACCTGGTATTGAAGGAGGGACATCTTTAACCTGCATCTGTCTTCTGTCCTCCCTTTTCTTCAATGCCTCAGACTTGGGTTGTTTTTCTACAGTAACATAGTGTTCATTGTTGGTGGGGTCATGGTTTTCAACTCTTCTCGAGCCTTCTTCAAAGTCTTCGCTTTGATGCTGCCACAAATTGTTGCAAATATTTCACCCACATAATCTAAAATAAGAATCACAGTACTGTATACATGTAGGATAATTGGACAATGGATTTGTTATGTAACATGCATTTCAATATCAAAAATTTGGTTTTACATGCTGCATCTTACCAAAAATTGGCTTCACCCTAACATCTCTGACAGTACCCTCGCCATTTTTGAATTTGGGATACACCACATTCACTTGTGCAGTTCCATCTTTCTTGGTTTTCGGCACTCTTTGAAGGTTGCGATTGAAGTGGATTATGGCCAGGATGTGTCTAGTAAATTATAAATATACATGTATCTCTAAATATTAGCTAATATACAAAAATTGAATTATTTAAATTATACTGCATCTGACTCATGTTCCGAAAATTTTAGAGATATTGATATAATTGAATATTTTAGTAGTTCCTAGTTAGTAGTAGAAATTATATATTGTAAACGTTTATTGTAATTCAGCTTATCTTTAGGCTGCAATGATGAATTGTAATAAAATATCTATCTATCTATCCCAGTTGCTTGTATTGAATGATGGGAATTCACTCACCACCTTGCTTGCAAACAGTGAGGCCTGTGGGAGAGTCAGATACTGTACAGTGCTAATGCAATAGTAATCTTCCCAGGTATTACTACTGAACCATTAGTGAAGTTACATTATACCTGCAATACATTCCAGGGAATGAGTAGTGGATCATCTTCGGGGAAAAGTGATTGAGCACAGAGTGAAATCCCTCCAGACAGCTGGTTTGTGATATCGGGGAAGCCTGCTTGATTGCGTTCACAAGCTGCGCCTTTGTAAGCTGATAGCATACTTTTTCATGAGCAACAGAGCCTGGAAGATAACAATACCGTACTTGTGTTTTTGTGTGAATTGGGGGGGGGGGTGGCTTACATGGGGGTTAGAGAGATAAGGTATTGCTTCATTGGAGATATTACGGTACTTAGGCGGCTAGTCCAATTGGGCATCAATATACAGACTGAAACATACCTTCAAATAGATACTCACGGGGAGAAATATCTGGCCCATGAGCACATTTTGAAAACAGTGGGTCATCTAAACCGTCATGCTTGTTCACTATGTGGCTAAGGAAAGATTTGAACTTTGCCCAAATAACTGTTCCATTGCCATCATGAGTGGAACAAGCACTCCAATAAAAATGATTGCCACAAGGCTTTATCCACTCTGTCACTCCTTCGCATCCACCTTCCTTTGACACTTTGGTCATTACTTTTGTTATCTCTGAAAAAGAGTGTATATTTAGATATTGAGTTCATTTAGTCTGACCCCATCATATTTGTACACCCTCTATTCATTATCTTGGTACACCACCTACTCTTTTTCAGATGCCACAAATCAAAGTAATGTTTCACATTAGCCAACTTTGTCTTCATGTGTTTGCTGATGGAACCATGTCTGTCAGAAATGAATGTTGACATCACAAGTTGACATCCCGACAAGAATCCCATACAGTTTTGGAACGCCAAATATTCCATTGCTGGGCTGCTACCTGCTTCATTTCGCTATAAGTAGAATAAGGTGTGTTCAATATCGGGCAATAGAAGATCACTACATAACCAACACATAGTCTTACTCACATATATACATGAAATGGATTCATGCAACCAATCCTATAATTAACTGGCTGGAAAGTATTGAGATATATTACAGTACTTTTCATTTACCTGCACTAGGGAAAAGTGAATAATGATGGACGTGGTGCAGCTGAATATTGTATATGCACAATATTTTGCACAATGTCCCATACTATCATGCCGACCGTCTACTGCCAAAACCAAAGAGCCAGCTACTTTAGCCTGGTTCACAATTTTCTTTTGGTATTCCTTCCAATGTAAATGGATTGAAGGCAATAGGATTTTCTATAATAATGAATAAAGAGCCAAAGAGATAATTCATTGAGTTGGAAATGTTTTTTTATTTTGTCATCCTTGTGCTCAAGTATATTATGTCTTTACATATTATACCTGCTTTAATAATTTATATTTTCAAATATATTCACCTATCAAGAAATGTATTTGTGCATTTCAGTGTTTTTAATGGTACTTACTCGTTGATGTCTAAAATATGTAGACAATGAAATGCAAGTCCCATGTGCTTCATAACTTGCAAAACTTTGCTTGCTGATAATCCAGCTACCAAGATAGCAAAGGATAACAGGAAATTTGCTGCATAAATTTTTGTCCCTGGCATTAGTTTCTGGCTTTTCCAGACAAAGTCTTTACTACACTCTGGGTTTTGTCAGCTGGTAGTTATTGTTACCATTGTTCCGACTTGTGACGCTTTCAGCAAAGGCTCACTTTCATGGCAAAAGACGCAGGTCTTGAACAGCAACAGTAACTGTGTGAGGAACACAATAAATTTCGGCTGTTTGCGGATATTGTCTGTAATATCCTCTCTAGATAAAAGAAAAACTCCATATAAACCCAAATTACTAAAGTTATTTGTAGGCTTGCATTGTGCTAACAATGTGTATTTTTATGGTGGTAAGCACCATATTCATACAGTACTATTTGTGCTGATCAATGCAGGTTTTAAGGCAGTGGCGGACACTAGGGGGGGCGAAGGGGGCGGTCGCCCCTTCAATCATTTCTCAAAGCCTTTGAATGATAGCTGATTAACTGTGTAACAAAGCTGTATCAATGATTTTACAACCACGAAAGCCTTGATAGGCTATAATTTAAGTAAATTTGCATGAAATTTAAGCCAAAAAGGTTTTAAGAATTGAGATTTGCAGCAACAAAAGCAACAATATGTTGGCAACCTAAGTTCGCACCCCCAATATTTCGCGAAGTGTCCGCCACTGTTTTAAGGGACCGATCATTATTTATAGATGAGGGGGGCTGGAGGAAAATTAGGGGGGGTCCCAAAAATTGATGGTAGCAACTAGGGGGGCATGCCAAAGTTTTTGTATTATGGGGGGGGCTTGAAAAACCAACGGCATTGTTACACTCCATATTTATATTTATGAGAATTGTTCATGTCAACCGGTACCCTTAAAAAAGAAACATCACATACAAAAGTACCAAGACCTAGTCCTCCCCCAATAATTTCCTTACCAGGTTTTCTATTTCTTTGCATATTTTATTGCTTTCTTGGACAGGCTATCACAGTAAAAATATCTGTAATAGTTTCTCGCTATACAGACATTGTGCGGGATATCAGTAGGAACAAAACCAATTATTTATGCTTGTATGTGCAGCAAATGCTATTTCAAAATTTGGGGATAAGGTTGTAAAAAAATTAAAGTGCATTACACACATTTTTGATAAAAATTCGTCTTGGGAGACACGGAAAATGCTCTTTTTAGGCTTCAAGATTGCAAAATTTTTCTAGGGGAGCATGCCCTCAGACCCCGCTAGGTTGAGTCCCCTCCAACTAACAATTTGCTTCCGACAGCACTGCTCAAATTTCAACAGTGATCAAATTTGAAAAAGGCATTGTGTCTGTGTTTCAAAGCAATCATTACTTAATTAACGAATACTTTTTACATACTGTTTATAATAATGTCAACATTACTTCTATTTTATTACTCTTCAATACTTATAAAGGTAGATATTTTTCTTAGTTCCTATAACTTTTTACACACAGTTGTTTATAAGGGGGGGGGGGGATGTTGAAATCTATCCAAGGGTAACGGGGGGGGGGGCATGAAAAAAGTTATAATTTAATAGGGTGGGTCAAGAAATACTTTCCTAGTAAATTTAATTTTACTCCAGCCCACCCCTATATGTATAATTAATGAATGGTCCCTAAGGGATCATTAGAATTGCAATGCAGTAGATAAATTCTGATTAAATCACAGACAAATCTACACAAAATATACCATACCTTTTCACTGAATGCGATATTTCATCTTCTCCATCTTCACCGATATCATCATCACTGTCATCTGACAAATCCACGCTGCCATCTTCTTCCAGCATATAGTCATCATCTGTGTCTGTACCATTGTCAGAATAATGCATGACTTCATCATGTGGTTCTTGGCAAGGTTGGAGGGCATGTGAGTTTGCCAGCATGTTATTTTGCCATTTTATCCAACCACTATTCCATCGATAACATGAGGTTATTTAGGTCCTAGGAGGATAAAGTTGGGCTCAAGAAAATTATAGTTTGACATTATTAAATACTTTGATCAGTCTCATGTGCAAACTTTCTTTTGTCAATTTAAACTTTGCCGTCTTCAAACTGCTCCTCAGCCTTTTGTTTTTTGTGGACAGACCTTTGCATCCTACACATTCCTCTGTCTGGGTTTCACTGTCAACAAACTTCTGAAAGTATAATTGTAATTTGTAAATCATATTGCATATCTTAGGACTTGGATTCTTGGTTAGCAAGTACTAGCATGATTTATAGTTTACACTTTATAAACAAAGCCTTACCTGGCCGAACGAAAGGGATCTAATATTTTTAGGATCATCGACATGCATACTGGTCGTTTCAATAGCATCAGATGACATCTCATCTGTGTCGTCTTTCGACTCATCATCCTCGAGTTTATCTTCATACGACGAAGATGCTTCAGCCAGAATCATTTTGACTTTCTTTCTCGCCTAACCAATAAAAGAGACGCTAACTTACAAATACAATCTAGACAAACTAGTTTATATTTATACCGACAATTACCGACACAATACACGCGATCAAAATTATCAAATGACAAATATAAACAAATATTTATAAAACTGATAAACATACCTGACGCTTGTCACGAGGGGAGACTTCGTTTGCAAGATTGCTTCTGGGGAATTTGCTCGGATAGACAACTATACCTGTTTCGTCCTTCTTTAATCGAGGCTTATAGTCTATTGTTCCAGGTATCTCAACAAGGTATTTCTCGTAATCCTCCGGAGTAAAATGCTCGGAACACACAGCGGAGAATTTTGATGGCGTCCACTTCGCACGCTTTGTCGCGACAAAGTTCACCCATATCTTTCTCCTTCGCTTTGCTTCAGGGCGCTCATCGTTCCAGAATGGAATCCGATGAAGAGAGATCCCTTTCTCTGCGTTTGCTAGGTTTGAGCAACCAAAAACGACACATCTATCCGGCATTTTGCTGTCTTCTCAATAGCTTTTTAGTACTCCTTCACATGTGAATTCGAACTTCCGTCCCTTAAGCGACGTCACACGACTGTCGCCCCAGACCCTTTTCCGTTTTTTTCTCGGGCGCGACAATTTTTCGCTAAAAGCCAATTTTTCAAGGTTTAGAGCCGCATATCTCGCGAATGAAAAGAGAAAACCGAAAAATGTTAAAGAACCTATTAACTAATTTTTTGTCCTCTACTCAAAAGTCAAAAATTTTTGTGACATAAGCACTTTAAAACTATTAAATTAACAATCATTAGGTTAACCATGGAAAACGTTTCGTTTGTATCAAACTAAAAGCAAAATTATTCCTTGTGTACATATCAGACAACACGCTCTAACCGTCTGTTTGCTTTTATATTCTACAGCCTAGGACTACGTTTAAATGTTCTGACCATACAAGAGTCAAGAGACAATGCAAACATCGATTTTTGTCAAAAATAATTTGTAGCCAATTAGCACTACATTGGTTCGCAATCGGTAATCTATACAAATCGAGTACGTTTCAGTGAAATCACGGGTGAAAACTATATGGACAATGAATGCAAAACCATTAGTCGTCGGACATGACAATGCAAAAGTCAAGGACGTTATAAACGTTATAATCATACTAATACTGCATGATTAAATCTTGGCACTGCGTCTGTGAATAGTAATTCGAATCATAAAAGGTGTATTGCAAACAATATCGTAAATGACATACAGCTAAGTAAACACGGGAAACGAGCATTGTAATAAACCAGGGCGCCTATATACTGGGCGGCGCAACGCGCTAATGTCGCGCTGATCGACGTGTGATGCGGAAGAGGACTGGTCCGACGTGTGATGCTGGAAGAGGACAAAGCGTGCTGTTTTGCAAATTTGAACAAAATAGACAATTTTGTGTACCTATATATTGTCGTTACTTTTACTGAAACTTTTTATTGTGAGACGGCTAATTTTTACTAGAAGATCGAATGGTAATTCTTTATCATATAAATGTACGTGGTTTTACATCCAGAATATGGTAAAATATACCGCATATTACGGAAAGAGGCATCATGTTTTGATGATTTAATTGGAGTATATTTTTCACTACGAGCGCGTGGTGTGTTATCGACAAGACTACGGCATAATATTTCCGGTAATTGGAAGATATCTATGATATGTTTATGCCTTAAAATTTCGATGACTGAAGTTAACCCTTTTTAAGACACAATTCCCGCTAGGTTATTGTAGTAGACTGTAAATATTTATATTCTGTTTGAACACGTAACGTCGTGTGATCAGAAACTAACATTCTGATTGGACAATAGCGAGAAACACATGGGACAAAAAGGGATTTGGGGAGGGAAGCACATTACATAAGTTTTTGGGTTGTTGTAAGATTATACATTTATACTAAAGAGTTTATATTAAGTAATACATCGTGTAGAACCATTATATTGGCGACGAGGATGGGATCGGAAGAAGACGACGGAGCTCAACAAATAACTCAAATGACACAGGCCGTGTCAATACAACGGATGCCAGAATTCAACCCTGACGCGGAAGTAGGATCTAGTCTGGGTGTCCGTTGGAAAAATTGGATTGATGACTTTGAGATGTTCAATATAGCAAGCGGCATAACAGATCCGAAACGAAAACGAGCATTATTGCTTTACCAAGCAGGCCAGCGAGTCAGAGAAATCTTTAAACAACTCGAAAACACGGGCAACGACGACGATTATGGCACGGCGAAGGCTAAGTTGAAGGGACATTTTGAGCCACAACGAAATCGCCGATACGAAGGGTATAGTTTCAGACAAGCCAAGCAAGAACGAGGTGAAACTTTAGATAAATTTCACCCGCGACTCAGGTCATTAGCACAGACGTGTGAATATGCGGATGTAAACATTGAAATTGAACAACAAATTATGGTCGGTGGACTATCGTCTAAAATACGGAAAAGTGCCTAGAAAAATCCTAAGTACGATTTACCTTCGATGTTACTCGATGGACGAAGAGACGAACAGAGCAGATATCAAAATAAACTCATCGAATCGAATACGGGACAGTTGAACGAGCGTCGTGAAGAAACAAACAAAATTGACCCAACCAAAGCGAAACCGAAGACATGCTACAATTGCGGTGGAATGCATTACCATGGCAACTGCCATGCCAAAGGAAAACAATGCCGAAAATGCAATAAAATGAACCATTTTGCGAAAGTTTGTCGAGGTAATTCAATTCAATTCAATTCAAAAGTCTTTTTATTAGATCAAAAGATAAAAATACATATCTTATGTTACAAGTAAATATTAAGAATATATTAGTAAAGTTTACATCATATGAATAGGTTATAGTTAAAAATTAATCTATTTACAAACGACAATTTAAAACGTTCCGTGTTCACTCTTGGATACTGACTAAACTCTGTCCTCACAGAACAGGTCAAACTATGAACAGAGACAACGGAAACATGTACATCCAGTTCAAGAAGGAAAAGAAAGTGGTGACTCAACAGACGAAGATTATTTATATTCTGTTAATAATACAAAGACCCCAAAGGCCATGTCACGGTTTGTAAGCATACATTTAAAGCGACAATTGACACAGGAGCAACAGTTAATGTTATTGATCGGAACACTTATGATAAAATGACTGGAGTCAAGCTCGACAAAACGAAAGTCAGAGCATTCGCGTACAGCTCGGAAACGCCAGTGAAATTGATTGGAAAATTTGTAAGTACTGTTGAAACACGGAAACGTATCACCGCAGCAACATTTTAGGTAGCTGAAACACCGTGTAGTGGCATTCATCAACCACAGCACAGGAACTTGGTCTTATCAGTACACAGGGTGTCTCAAAAAAAGGTAATCCAACTTTAGCATGCCATTGTGCGTTAATTACTCGGTGCATGAACGTAATTTTTTCATAATCATAAAGATCAGGCTTTTAGCTGTTGAATGACACGTTTTTCATCCAATATGGAGAAAAAATGAGCAAATACGAGTCCGATAAAAATTGTTTGTCGAAATCGCATATTTTCAGCTCTGTGCCTAATTAAAGCAGTGCATAACAAAAGGAAAGCAATTAATCACGAATGTGTCATTTTAACAACGAGTTTAGAGCTGGTTTACAAGATGTTTATAATAATTATGCATACGCAGGTATTTTATTGAAGTGAAATTCATCAACTTAAGTCCTAAAGGGAGTTAATTTTCAATAGTTTTAGACCCAATTCTCAACGGTGAAAATATGCAATTTCGACAAACAATTTTTATCGGGCTCGTATTTGCTCATTTCCCCTCCATATTGGATGAAAAACGTGTCATCCAACAGCTAAAAGCCTGATCTTTATAATTATGAAAAAATTACGTTCATGCACCGAGTAATTAACGCACAATGGCATGCTAAAGTTGGATTACCTTTTTTTGAGACACCCTGTACATGTAAACAAGGTTTCGACAAAATCTGACAGTAAGATTGAAAACATAATTTCAAAATATGATTCAATGTTTACCGGTCTGGGAAAGTTGAAGGCTAACCCGGTAAAATTGAACATTGATCAAGAAAAGACACCAAAAGCACAACCACAGCGTCGCATACCATACCATACCATATACGAGAGAAGGTAGGAGAAGCGTTAAAAGATCTGGAGAAAAGTGACATTATAGAGCGTATCCCAGAAAACCAACCAACACCATGGGTGTCACCAATCGTAGCAGTACCTAAAAAGGACGGAGCAGTTAGAGTATGTGTTGACATGCGAGCAGCAAATGAAGCGATTAAGAGAGTACGACACCCAATACCAACTGTCGAAGAAATTAGTTTTGAACTAAACGGGGCAAAGTACTTTTCTAAATTAGACCTCTCTCAAGCCTACCATCAGTTAGAACTAGACGAAAGTAGCAGATATATTACCACATTTACCACTCACACAGGCTTATACAGATACAAACTCTTAAATTACGGGACAAATGCAGCAGCGGAAATATTCCAACATGCACAACAAACACAACTGCACGGGTTGAAAGGTGTACGAAACATAGCGGACATAATTGTGTATGGCAAAACAAGAGACGAACATGACACAAATTTAGAGGAATGCCTGCATCGCCTTCAAGAGAAGGGACTTAAACTTAACAAGCCTAAGTGTAAATTTCTGACAAAGACACCTAATTTCTTTGGTCAGATATATCTGAAGCAGGTACGTGCCCCGACCCTAAACGTGTCAGTGATCTACGAGAAGCCCCAATTCCCACTAACGTGCATGAAGTACGTAGTCTACTTGGCATGGCTAATTACAGTAGCAGTTATATTGCAAATTTTGCTAAATGCCATGTTTCAGTGGACTGAAAAGCATCAACAAGCCTTTGATGCCCTGAAAAATGCCATGTCATCTGCACCATGTATGGCATATTTTAACATGAACAAAGAGACAACAGTTTCAGTCGATGCCAGTCCAGTTGGCCTTTGTGCCTTACTTTCACAAAATACGAAAGGTAGAAATGACAATAAAGTAGTTGCTTATGCCAGTCGAGCATTAAGCGAAGTCGAGAAACGCTATTCTCAAACAGAGAAAGAGGCACTGGCCATCGTATGGGCCGTACAACATTTTCATCTCTATCTCTACGGAAAAGACTTCACCCTAATAACTGATCACAAACCCCTTCATGTGATATATGGCAGTAGTAGGTCAAAGCCCTCAGCTAGAATAGAACGATGGGTCCTACGTTTACAACCTTATACCTTCAAAGTTGTATATAAAGCCGGTGCAACTAACCCGGCTGACTATCTGTCCCGACACCCGGTACCAACGAAGGATACAAGAAATCAAAAGATGACAGAATCTTATGTCAACTTTATAACCACGAACATTGTCCCAAAAGCAATGACACTTGAAGAGATAAAGAAGGCTAGCAATGAGGACATAACCTTACGTGCGATTCGTGCAGCCATCAAACTAAACAGATGGCACTACGATGCAGTGAAGCAGTTCAAGGCCGTTCGTGATGAATTAACCGTCACATCAGAGGGAATAGTTTTGCGACGAACCAGGTTTGTCATCCCAGAAGCCTTGCAGAAACGAGCAATTGCCATTGCCCATGAGACGCACCCTGGTCTTACCAAAACAAAAGCTTTAATCCGAGAAAAATTCTGGTTTCCCAACATAGACAAGATGGTGAAGGTCACCATTGATAGATGTATACCATGTCAAGCCGTAGGGAAACCACCACCACCAGAACCACTGTGCATGACCGAGATGCCCAAGGGACAATGGGAAACACTCCACCTAGATTTTTATGGTCCCCTCCCTTCCGGCGATTATTTGTTGGTAGCGATTGACAGATATTCGCGATACCCGGAAGTCGAAATTGTCCGTCCCACCAAAGCGTCGACAGTAATACCAAAATTAGATCAAATGTTTGCCCGACACGGAATTCCCATTATCATTAAAACAGATAACGGTCCGCCTTTTAATAGTGAAGAGTATGTTCGGTATTTAGAAACACAAGCAATATTTTCAACACCTAAGCGGCCACAAGGGAACGCAGAGGCCGAAAGATTTATGCAGCCACTAGGCAAAGCGTTAAAAACCGCCTGCATAGAGGGAAGATCGTGGAAACAAGAACTCTGCCGTTTACTACTACAATACAGAACTACGCCTCACACTTCAACAAATGTACCACCAGCGGAATTGCTTTTAATAGAACGGTAAAAGGGAAACTCGCAATCCTAGAAAAGCGGAATGTAATTATGTAGTTTTGGAACATTCAATAAAAAGTCCAACGTTAGAAATTATGTTTATTGTTGTGTTCTGTACTGTAGTTGTATTGAAGTACTTTATATCAGGTGTGTGTGTGTGTGCCACACTTATTCCAGAATAGTAATATAAAGTTATTTAAGGAGTTGGCATAGGCTTGTATTTTTTGGGAAAGTTTTAAGATCAGTGCAAAATTAATGTCCACAATAGTTCCATGTTGACTACTCTAGTACCTTTCTGCAAACACTTCTTGTCTATTAATCACCACCAAATATGAAAATTTTGTTAGGCATTCAAAGATGAGCTTTTACAAATGTACAGTATGTAAAATTCTGGCAAACTGGTTCAATTTTTTGTTCAAGGTACAAATTGGAAATTACTTGCAAATGAAGAGAATATATTTGAAGACAAAAAGTGCTGAAAAACCTGTTGCCATAATTGATCATATTAAAACTTCGATATATCTCACTTTTAGGCATCATGAAACTGAAAAATCAGTTTCTCCCACGACTGTTTATAAAGATATAGTGGTACAAAATTACAGGGAATTCCCTTTCGAAACCAATTGCTTCCTTCCGCAGATCTTTCTCAATATCTGCCACCACAAACAAACTTCAACCGAATGTTAAACATCCTGCAAAAACTCCTGTAAAGCTCATCTTTAACGCCTCTCTTGGCCGCCTCCATGTTTGTTTGTACCTAGCAACGGTTGTCAAGGAATAGACCAATTGTATATTCTTAAAGTCAACTGCTGGCCGGTAAAAAGACATTTTTCGTTACCAGGCCCCGCATCACACGTCGATCAGTTTTGCTATCTCCGTTTCGCCGCCCAGTATATAAGCGCCCTGTAATAAACATATAATTTATGCAATTGTTTTTCTCATATCTTGATTATCAATTAATCATAACATATTTCACTATACAAAATTTACATTAGTGATCGCCCAAGTTAGCTTCAGCTTCTGAAGCACTGCTGGTCAGCTGTATGATTATAAATTCATTGGAAACAACAGAGGGGTATTTTGTTTGCGGATGCGCCCGGAGCGGCAAGCGTAGAGTACATCCAGCGCGAGATTATCACGTGACTATTATATATTATGTGGGCGTTTTCTTGTTTCGTTATTGTTTGTATACTCACAATTTTCAACTTTTCCAAGTGAGAAATGTTTAGTTTGTAATAAGAACGTTGAAGTAGAAAGAAAAACGTTACCGCAGAAGTTTAATTTCGTCGGACAAATACCTGTTTATGTGTACGTTTTCGAAAAATACACATGCAAATTCACCTAATTTTTATGTGTACTTGGGCAATTTTTCACACCACGAAAGCTAGTTTCATCGACAAATAATCATTTAGTCCTTAAAACAAGCTGGGAAAAAGGTGTTGAAAAGGCAGAATTTTTGCTAAGTGAGATTCTGTAAAAGGTACTGAAATTGTTGTATACAAACAACAGTGAATATGAATTCCGAGTCCTTTTACGTCAAGGAATCGCGATAATTTCCACTTATTACAAAATAAACAATCAATTTAAAACACACGGAACCCTTTCCACAGTATAAACAAGAAATCGGTGAACAAATTGCTACGGAATGAGACAACGAAAATAGGTTCCCGAAACTGTCGAGTTTACTGATGTGTCAAGTTGCTCTACACAACATTTGTGTAGTGAAGATATTTGTTTAATCCCAGTGTTAACCTCAACAATAAATGATTGACCAGTGCGAACTTTTCTAAAATGCGGAATATAATTCCATTTGTTAATATCACAATTACCTTTCCCACTACGCTGGTCCTTGATATCCACTTCCATCTTATCTAATCTTTGTAAAACAGATTCTTTAAAATCAGACAACCCTTGTACTACTTCTTCTTGAAGAAACTTGTTGTTTTCCAGCAGAACAGCCTTAATTCTTTCATTTAACTCATTCACTTTTCCAATTGGGAAGTCCTCTTCCACTAGGCTACCCATATCATCAATACGATCCGTTGAGGCTCCACTTGCTGTAAAAGCATCCTTAGCAAACTGAACATATTGATCAAAATTAGTTTTACTTATGCTTGACTCAGATATGTGACATAAGACGTTTCTCAGCAAACGAAGTTGGTCGATTGCCAAAGTTAAACTTTCATCTTGGTTCCCAGTTGGACTGATCACTGAGAAGTGGAAAGTGCTGGGTTTCTTTCCCTTTAGGTATTGTTGACTGAGTGTCTTGGTGGTCGTAGTCGTGGTGACTCCAAAGGTCTTGGAGTAAATGGTTGCTTTAAACAGAGCTGTACAATCCCATTCATTGAACGACTTATTGGTTGGTATCTCAGTTTTCCTGCCTTCGCTTGTCAGAAGAAGGTTGCGGACTGCGGAGGAGTCATCCCAAACTTGGTAACCTGGCAATATTGCAATCTCTTTGTTCCACATTTTTACAAATGTCTGACGTAACATCTTTGGAAATTCATCGTGAACAATGGATGCAAATTTGAAGAAATTCAATTCTTCTTTTGTAAACGGTTTAACTGCCATTTAGATGTTGTTTAGGTTGTCCATTTAGATGCTGTCTACAATGTACACACTAAACAAATGCAGCAAATTCCTGTCCTACAGAAAAGAAAAGGCTGTTGATAAGTGTATTCAAAAATCAATAAAACTATGTTAATTAATAATTTTGCTCAAGTAAATAGAATGCCTAAGTGACAATGTGTCAAAAAAACGACCGAAATTAGATATACACTGAACAATGAAATTCATTATTGCTCCCTCCTTTGAATTGTAGCACACTTAATTCTGACTACGTTAGCCTACCTTAGGGCACTTTAGCCTAGCTACCTTAGACTACCTTACACCAGGGCCGCAGAGAGGGGGGACAGGGGGGGGGGGAAACTTGCCCCGGGCCCCAACCTAATAAGGGCTCCCAACTTGAGAGAGAGCCTAAAATTGAGCAGGCCCCCTCAAATGTACGGGTCGGTGTAAGGGCCCACTTGCAGATCGAGAGCATTTTTGAAATTGGGGCCCCTTTTTAAGTTAGTTCCACTTGCGCTCTAGTTGGGACCCCTTATATGCCTTAGCACAGTTTTAGTATTTTTCTGCTGTTTGAAAATAATGACGTCATAGGGGCCCGCAGAGAAAATTTTGCTCCAGGCCCCGTGAATTCTCTCGGCGGCCCTGCCTTACACTAACTACATTAGCCTACCTTTGCGTGCATTACAGTCTGTATCCAATAAATATTGCTAGAAAAACTGTTGTAGTTTCTTTATTTACAATAATTAAAATGTTGTAGAGATGTGCCGGATACATCTGGTGACCATGGTGATAGGGATGGTACAGGGTAGTTGTCTACCGGTTACAGGCGGGGGAAAAGTGATGACCGTATACCGTATAATATACATCAGAGTTCATGTTCATTATTTTTATCTGTAATCAGTTATATGACTTAAAACAATTCCCAGGAAAAAAGGTCACAGTCAGTCGCAGTCACAGTCACATTCACATTCACATTCACAGTCACAGAAATTAGGTAAGTTTATCCGAGATATGCTTGCTTGGTATGGGTTAAAGAAATGTAAAGTTATGCTTAAAGTGCATATGAAACGAATTTTTTTTTTGCATTTTCCTAATCATTTGACTTAGTAGGTAGAAAAGTCGAAAAAATAAAAGCAAAATCTTAAAAGCCCTCCTTTTTATGGACCTTGAAAGACAGTAAAATCAAATATTTTTTTATCATTCCAGCTTAGGACCTGGGGCCGAGTTTATGTGTTCGTGACGTCACATGGTTTGAAAGCACATTAGCATTTTTATTTGCATGTTGTTTTGCATATAGATATTGGTGCTATTTTGTGTTTCCTTGGGTAAAATTTTGTTGAATTTTTTGACAATGTCAAGCGCTAGCGACTCTGACAGTTCTTCTACTAACGGAGAGCGATCGGAAGATTATTTGAGTGCTTCAGATGAAGATATCGGAGCAATAAAGACGCAATTTTTACCCTACCAAGATGAACCACTGGCTGGCGACGCTAGAAATGGAAATAGCAGCGACGAGGACAATCATTTCGAAGAGAATATTGATCCAGATGGCTTAACGGCCGATATTCTCGCTTCCAGATACAAAGGAGAAGTTTCTGTAAGCAACTGGTAAGTTTATCATTGAATTATATACAAAAAATCATTTGAGAAACAGTGCATATAACTCACTATAAATAGTGACATTTTAATATTCAGACGTGTCAGTGTGCTGTGTGCGATCAAAATTTGAGTGATCAGATGATACTGTACTTTTAGATTTTGAAATAAAATCGAAATATTTCCATATGATATGCCTCGTCTTGTTGATATCGCAAATATTGTGTGTGCACAAGACGCTTTGACACATAACATTCATAATATAATACTCGAATTACAATAATTTTATAGTGAGTGATGGCAAAATGTGAAAATGATATATTTTCATTTATGAAGGCACATCTGGGTGCATTGCCAGCTAATGGGTTAATATGATAGACTGATAGTTTTATAAAAATACTTAACTGTGTAGACTGTTTGCAAGTTGCTAATATTAGCTACTAATGCACAGCATGCACTAGTGAAAAGAAAGTCCTCCCCTGGCATATACCAGGTTTTAACAGGATATACCTGTAAATTCTGTATTAAGCCCCCAAGGCAAGCATCATTGAATGGGGGTTTAATAGGGGGGGGGGCTTATTAGAGGGGTTTTTTTTAAATGTGTTAAATGTTCACAAAATCTGTTTGTGTATTTGATTTTTTATATACTACCACAGAATTTTAGGCAAGGTACAGTGAAATATTATGTATACGTGTTTAGGGGAGGGGTTCTTAAAAGGGAAGGGGGGCTTATTTTTTCTGCTTCCGAAAAGGGGCTTATTAGAGAGAGGGGGCTTAAAAGAGAAGCGGGGCTAATTAATAGAGAAATTACAGTATGCAAGGAAAATACAAGGTTTTAAAAAATATTGGCATTTTGATACCCAGGGTTTTGACATAAAAACATGCAGTCAGATATGACTATTAACGTAGTCAATCTATTAACGTAGATTGATAGATATTTCGACCATTGGGCTGAAATATTGAAATCCCCACATAGGCCTGGGGGCCGGGGTTTCAATTGACTAGTGCATTAAGCTGTACTAAAGTGTATTTTTGTTTTGAGGTGCAAATGTGGTCAGTGCAACACTGCAAGTTTGGTGGGGGCAATGGAGTTCCGATGTTGCCATGAAGTTGGTGAAGCTATAGGCAAGCTAACCTTTGATGCTTCTATTGAGAAAATAAAGCGTGTAACCGAGCATGAAGATTATATAGCTCACAGTAATGAGTCTGTATTGGTGGATGTAGCACCTTTGCTACGGGATAAGAATGGCAGATCATATCGCCGCCTTGCTGGACAATCAAGAAATGAGTATGTTGTGTAATTTAACTTGTAATGTGTAATTTATGTTTGTGTACAATCAGTCTACACACACATATATATATATCGAGTGCAAGAGCAATAAATTCCAATGAGATAAATTCCCAGTCCTATGAGAACCCCTTTCATCTGTCAAATAATTTTTTTTGATATATCACATCTGTCAAGAAAATAATGTGTGCATCTTTTCCACTTAAACACATGAACATAATTCATTTTGTCAGTGAGCTGAATAAAGAAGTAAGCCAAATGGAATTTATGAAATATAGTACAATATTTTCAATTTGCTTATAAGTCTTTTTTCTTTAGATTTCTGAGAGCTGTTTCATATAGATGGCTTATTCGATGGTTGTGTGGCTACATGGGCTGGAATAATACAAGATCATTGCCATCATGCATTTACAACAACATAAGGTCTCGCTATCAAACTGGAGATAAAGTGGGATTCACTTCAGCCTTAGAAAGACAGTAAAAGCTACTGAATGAACTACTGCACATCTTTTGCACTAGCTAGTAGATGTGTTGAGTTGCTGACACAGCCCTTTATTATGGCCTTTCATTAGTTGACCACATGTTCGGCATCTCCTAGCTTTTCTTGGTCTTGAGTTTTGAGGAGCGGCACTTGCAAGTAGTATTGTTTCAATGAGCTTGTCTTGTCCCTGAACTATATAAAGCAAACAAAAACAGACACATCTATATGTAAATACTAGGCAAGATATTTTACTCTGTCTAATGTCATACAATTTACTCAGTCTAATGCCCCTTAAAAGGTATATAATACTGAGTAAAATTGTGTGTCTTAATCTCACAACACACATAGGGCTAACAGCAGAATCACAACCAACAAAAGAAAATTCAAGCCATCCATGAAAGGTCTGAATCTACTACAATATAATAGCAATAGAAGACTTTTATCCTAATATGTACTGTTTATAGTAATACATGAGCAAGAGTGTTTTATTAGGTTTCAGACACAATAAAACATGAGTGGCTAGTGTAGTTAAACAATTTCAAAAACTCAGTAGTATTCGTTATATAAAGAATACCATGTACGAAGTGTTTTATCAGGTATAAAGCCACCGCAAAACTCTATATCACACTAATGTTTATAAAATAGAAATCTATAAGAACTAACCTGGAGGGAAAAGCTGAACTGAACACATAGCTTTCTTGGCTTCATATTTCTGAATTGCCTCTGCTTTGCTTATTCTTCCATCAAACTTTCTGCTCATTGGTTCTGGAACCCTCTTTACATATTTCTTGAAAATATTTTGCATTTCACTGTCATTCCAGGTAAAGAGCAGCTTTTTCATCGCATCGACATAATCTACATTCAAAACGAGTTTTACTGTATAGTTCGTAAAGTACACATAAAAGGTGGCATCACAGTCACAGGTATTCCCTCGTATCAACGAATATTTTAGAACTTTCTCTGATTAGCCCAATAACTGTTATGCTTTATTTAGATAAGTATGTAGTACTTACTATATGTTGGAGAAACTGGAACTTCACGCAAAACGTCTTCCCCAACCTTATACTTTGGCCATGATACTGAATAGCACTTGTTTCCATCTTTTGTTGTTTGACATTTTCGACGAACATTTTCGTTGAAATGCAAACTAGCCAATGCATGCCTAAACAGTGACACTCAGGTACAATTACAATAATAAAATTATAAATTGCTGTCTCTATTAACCATTGAGCAATATTGCACCCCTACGTTCGCCACTTTGTTATTTTACTCTGCCCAACCCCAGACAATTTTACTTGTCAAAGAAAGGTTGTTACGCATTGATCGGGATTAACCCATTTACTGGCAGTACCCTACAACAATACTGACAAGTAAAATCACCTGGCATCAGAGAGATTAAATCTTAGGGCAGGTCATAGTGTAAAAAAAAATTACACAAGTTAATAAACAGTATAATTCTCCACTCTCCCGATTTCAGGTCGCCTAAGGTTGGAACACCTGTTACCTGCAGTTAGTGCCCATCCATGAGAAAGCTACCATTTTTGGGTGCCAGTGATTGAGGGTTGCGTGAAAACCCTCCAGACAACTCGTTTGAGCATCTGGTGATAACCTCTTTATATTATTTAGAAGTGTCTTCTTAGTCAATAAAGCACTCAGTTTATCATATGCTGGAGTACCTGAAATACAGTAGTTGTAAACACACAATGAGAGAAATAATAAGCCAGCAATCAATTAAATAAATGTGATTTACTGTAATCATTTAAATGTAATCATCTTCACCACGTTTGATCCAGCTTCTCTCATCAAGGTCTTCATGGCAACACTCTTTGAAAAGCTGGTCTGGGATGTCTTTGTGATCATCAGTGACATGGTATAAAAATAGGTACGCAAAGCGTACATGTACCTGCTCATGCGTGTTTGCATAATTGTATAATTAAACAGGGTAATTGAATGATGTCAACGCATGAGGTCAATGTCACTCAACGAGTGTATGAACGTTTATCTTGCTTTTAAAAACTGTGTATAAAGGGGATGAGGGCCTATAGCCCATGGGAGCAATGTTTAAAACAATTGTGAAACCTTCAGATTTTAGTCTTTTATTCTTGAGAATAAAGAATGTATATAAAAGTATATAACAGCACTACTACACACCATGCACATATAAATATTACATACCATCAACTCATTTAGTCCCCCTAGTCATTGCAGTTTGGGAAAGAAATTCCAAACTGTACTTATATCTTTATACCAATCAAATATCAAGAGTATAAGGTGATGTTGACTATCGAACTGACAATTCGATTTGATGATTTTGACCCAAATAGTGTTGAGAATAAATATTGCATTATTTTAACACTTTTATGAGTGAACTTGGTCGCAATAGAAGCTCGAATAATGCAGGATATTCGTACAATATTTAAAAAGGCTTACCTTGTTTCGTGATTCAAATGATTTTGATATATAGCAGGTCAAGTCAAGTCAATACTTTGTGTAAATTGGGGAATCATTTCCACAGCGAAAATGTTATCAAACCACTTCCAATACTTACTAAAAATACTCTCTCGACTCTTGCCTTGTTCAAAATAGAACAGAAAATTAAAAATATCGTTGGTTTGACGGATAATTTTCACCGTAAAATTTAAAATTTTACTCATGTTTACAATTCTCGCCCTTCGGTAGTCCGCCATCTTGTAATAATCAATATCAATCCAATAATTCGAGTTGTACATAGAGATCAAAGAGTAGCATTATAATTACGTCATTTTAATCTAGGTACAAGCACGGCACGGTTTACAAGGTGATAGCAATATATCAGCATTCGCAGATACAAAAAGGATTTCCATTTTGACAAGATCATCTCTTGAAAGCCAATCTTGGTTGACGTGGCGCACCAATACACATGGTTTCGGACTGCTTTTATCCAGGCATGGATTATCTTGAAACCTTTATTTTTGCCCACCAACGTTTTGGTAACTGATCTCGCAACATGCCAAATGTCGAAGTAATGTTTGGTTTCTGGCTCAGATTCTTTGATCCACTTGTTGATTCCTTTGTGTCTATCCAAAACAAATGTTGGAATGGTCAGGTGTTGTTGCTTCAGGAATTGAAAGCTTCTTTTTAAACCTTCGAGTTCGGATTGTTGGCTACTTCCTGCTTCATTGGCGTATAAATTCACATATAAATTAGAAGCCAGGAGTAAAAAAATGTTCAAAAAATTACAGAAACTACAGTACTAGTCCTACACCTACATGTACTGTTTTGAAATGAATGTTGGTAGTTCACTGACAATTCAAATACAGCAGATCGAGTTGTAAGTTCCTTGTATGTTTGCATGGTGATATTTAACAGTTTTGTTCTTGTGGAAACACCACTATTATCCGCAGTATTTATTTGGCATGAAGCTTTCAATCCGTAAGCTTCTGGTGTTTGTCAATGGAATTAAAAGATCCGGGTTGACGGATTGAAAGCTTTGTCAAATAAATAAATTATAATCATGGTGTTTTTCACAAAAACAAAACTGTTACATATAGTTATTTAGTACTGGCTTCTTTTAGAATCAGTAATCCACAAAACCTTTCTTTGATATGGTAAGTAAATTTGTTTGGCACTCTTGACTACGCAGCATAAACTATACCTGAACAATCTCAAAATGGAGTTCTTCATAACAGTTGTGCTAAACATTGAATATGCACCATATTTTGCTGAGTGCCCCATTTAATCAAAGCGTGCATCACCAGCCTACACAACTTCCTTCATTCCTTTCAACTTCTGGATCAACTTGTTCCTATAAGTTTCCCAGTGATACATAACCAATGGAAAGACGAAATCCTTCTGGTGGTTGTAAAATGTCCGTGCTCCATAAACACACACACGCATGTGCCGAAAAAGGAGAAGTGTCTTGCTAATTGAAATACCACTCATCAAAATAGCAAAGCTCATGATTATATTTCCTGCAGGATATTTTCCAAAGACAAGAGGCTGAGATTGCCAAACGAATGAATTTTCGCCACAGCTGGTACAGTGTTGGCTAACCGTCACCATTGTTCCATTATTCTTCATGGTAACAGTAGGCTTGACATTCTGTTTTTCTGCATTTGAAGCATATCATAGTGAACAGCTGAACCAACGTTGAATAGAAAACCAGAAATTTAGGCTCATTTAGGCTGGGAAAAACAAACCTTATATCATTCTTTGACTTTTTATAATCATTAGTATCCTTCAGATCATCATCAGTCTCATCAATGCTTTCTGTGTGCTCAGTGAGTTCTTCCACAGACTTCCATCCACTTCGGTGCTTCCTTCATAGTCATCTGTGGCACTGCTTTCATAGGGTGGCCGTGGTGGCATCTCATCATCTGACATCGATACACATGATGCTTGTTCAACATTGTTAGCATCACCATCGACATTCTGTAGAAATGGTAATATATATTCTCATCTTAAAAAAGTAGACTTCCATGGTACGTTTGAAACAGGCTCTACATGCAATGTGTATTCTGAGGTGGTTGGTATTTGTCAAGGGTGATGTTTATATATACAATTTTTGCCTGCATTTTTCGCAATGTTCCCGGTTAGGTCTACAAAAATTGTATATATAAACATCACCCTTGACAAATACCAACCACCTCAGAATACAACTTGTTACACGTCGAGGGAATGCACAAAACACTTCTGTAGTCTACATGCAATGTACTGTATTGAAAGTGGACATACCATGGATATATATAAAATGTACAGTCATAGTTTGCACTTTTCAAAAGTCCAGCGAAAAACAAATTCATATTATTATTTTTACTTACTTTCATAAGTTTGAGTTCTTTAACTTTCTTCTTCAGCTTAGCAACTGTTCTCTTGATCCTTGTATTATTCTTGCGAGCATAACGAGATTTGGACAGGGTCACACTGCACATCCCACATTTCTGTTCTGTTGATGTACGGCCGTCAGGTTTATCTGCGTTCATTGTGCTTGTTGGAGTTGCCACAACTTCCGTAACCGCACTTGGTTCTGTTGCAACTACAATTTCATCCGAGAAACTCTCATGAGAGAAACTTTCGTCGACATTCTTTGTTCTGGTACATCCATTTCAGAGCTTACACCTGGACTATGACCAGGATCACTTGTCGAACACAGCGGCATTTCATCAACCTCCCTCACAACACGTTTTCTACCCGGATTTTCGCACATAACATCTCTGATAATCTGATATGACAGAAAATGCTGATACGGTAACGGCAGAGAATATTTATACGTTTTATGAAGCGTTATAGTCTCATAGACTGCTTATTTAATATATTTCATATGTATGGCATAAATATCGCAACTAACCTGCCGTTTTCCACGAGCTGTAATGGTGGTTGTTTCGGGTACAACAGTATGAACAGTCGGCACTGATCCACGCAACAGAATTCTCTTAAACTTAACTCCATCGATTGGGAGAACAGACCGTGAAAGCAGCTTTCCTCGAAGTGTGCAGAACATAAACTTGTATAGCTCTTCAACGAATTGGCGTCAAAGTCTACGCGATTTCTTCGCACAAACGACACCCATTTTGCCCTTATTTTCGGATCAGAAGGAAATATATGCATAGAAACACCCGGCGTGTAGCTTGTATTTTTACAGCTAGTGTTTTTCCCTGCCCCTGCAACGCAATATCTTCCTCCATGTTTAACAGGTCTGTCCTCCATATTGAATCTATTTGATGTGTTGTTTTGATCAAACCATGTGACGTAACTAACCTGCAATCACGTGATTTTGGCCGCGCGAAAAAAGCTATAATATTGTATATTTAAGGTTATAAAATCCAGGTTTTAAAAATATTTTGAAAAATTTCTTTGGACAATTTGTTATAAATACACATGTCGCTTCAAGAAAATGCAAAAAAAAGTTTCGTTTCATATGCACTTTAAAAGGTGAAGAAAACAGCTACGAGGACTCCCAAGTGATGGCATTTAAGAATCATTCGCTCTTAGAAGCAGGCCTTATTTACTTTGTAAAAAAAATTAAGCAATTAATAAATGTGCTTTAAAATTATCGCATGTGTTGTTCTGTATCCATTATTCTCGCGTCTTATCCACCAACTATATAAATTGACTGTAAAACATTACCCCGTCCTTTCGATTAAGATGCTTTAAAAGTTCTCTTTTATGCAAATTTTGTCGCTAGATAATTTCTTAATTACCCGTAATGACTTAATGACGACTTACCGCCTAAGGTTTAAATCCCTGTAAGAACTATGTCTGTTTGTAATATAAGCGTCGCATTCGCTAAATTGGTCGTCTCAGAAAGCCGTTTGTTATTACTTGGCATTAGGCATAAGGCGATAACAGTTTACTAGATACGAGAGTATATTTATTATTAATAAAGAGTTTATAAATCGACAATTTTACCACGCTACCATTGTCGAAACAAAGCCATATTTCTGCTTGTTATTATGTGACGTAACCACAAAATATGCTGAACTCAGCAAAATTCCCCTAGCCTTGTCAGGTCTTGTTCTGTGACGTCATTGCATATACCTCAAAGGAGTAAAACCAAGTTACATAATTAATGTCTCCCCGCATATGTTAATGTGATGCGCCGGCCTCATTTTATGCTAATGATGATGCTCAGCCTAATGGCGATGCTCACCCTATGAAATAAAAATGGAATCTGTGGATTAGAGGAGAAACAATCTCAGATAGGAATAAATTAATGGGAAAAACTGAAAAGATTTTAATGAAATGTCAAGAGGAAATGGCAAGAAAGTTTAACAATTTTCTAAGAACACGGAAAAACGGAAGACAAGTGAACCAAAAAACAAAGAGAGCAAAGTGGGTTGGTAAAGGAGAAACAGATGATGTATTAAAAAAGTGGTTGACTCAGTAACTTGTTAACACAAAAGTTGGAAGAGACAGTTGAACTGTGACAACTTAATCATTTCACAATAATCAAAATATTAGTCGTCATTATGTTCTTGTAAATAGTTATAACTAAAAAAGAATAAATGATAGAAACATAATCTATGTGTCTGTTTTCTTCGAAGATACTTTATGCGCGCAAGTAGCTGTAGTTCAAATAAATAATCTGTTTTCCCATGTTCCGCTCTGGGTAAAGACATGATTTCGCATTTTCCGAAACAGGACACCCGATAGTGCCAGATGTCTATATTTTGCCTGATACCGGATCCGGTATATCCCTGCAATGTTCTAATCCCAATTTTTAAAGACAAAATACAATCGTTCATACAATGGCGATTTGCAATGCTAAAATTTTATGTCATCAAAAAGCTCTCAATTAAAAGGAAAGCGAAATCATTTTACGAGAGAATTGTATATTCTCATCTGGTTTCATTTCAAAAACTAATTTATCGGTAAAACGCAGTTTATTGTTTGAACTTTTCGAAACGTTTTAGTGATTTCCATTTACGGTTGCATTTAACATAAATACATTTTAGCTCGCTAAATTTGAATGAGCGACAGAAAACCATTGTTTACGTCTGTTGGCCAGTCGTTTCTAGCCGGCTGCTGGCAAGTGTCTTTTTTACATTTTTAACGACAAAATGCATCCCTGAAAAACTAAGCGAAGAAAAAGTTATCGATCTTCGAAGCTAAAATGAGCAAGAATCCATTCCAAGAACACGAGAAAACAATGTCTGTAGTGGCAGAAGCTTTTAAATATAATTATACAGAATGGCGAAGTGAATGTAAGTTTGTTTTCATTGCAATGAAACTAGCTTTGTTCTGGCAATTGTGCCAAACTACACAGTTGATCAAACTACACAGTTGATCTTTTAAAAACGGTTAAAACTTTTTTTCTGCTCAATATTTATATAGTTCTTAAGATGGCGGCACTACTGGCACTGTTTATTTTATATACTGTTTACCGTAAATTTTTCATTTTATTATCCTGTTAAGTGCCCTGGTAAATTATTATAATAGTAATACAATTGATGTTCTTGGGCATAGATACGTTTTTGGCCCTCCTCAGAACTCATTTTAACCCTCGCTTCGCTCGGGCTAAAATGAGTCTGCGTCGGGCCAAAATATATTTGTGCCCGCGAACATCAACTATATTGTTATATTATTGATCGTGTTGCCATGGCTACAGTGCTTCCACTGCTTTATCCTTCCCAAAATCCTTACCCCAAAATAAATTAGTAAGTAAGTAATATTGTTTCCTTTTGTTTCCTTCCACTCCTCCTGCCAAACTATGACAGTAATAATCAAAATATTTATCTCACACGGTGTTTACGTCAAATAATACATTTCATATGGCAATAGCCTTCGACTTCGTCGGGAAGAGGGGTGTGGGGGATTCAATTCCGTTTTCCAAGCCAAAATTTTCTCTTAACCCAGATACCCGACACGGCCACTAATTCATTTACCAGCAATTTTCCAGCAGCAAAAATGCCTGTGCAACTGCCATTTTTCCAGTTAAAAAATAAGAAATCTCAGCTCTCGTCTTTCACGACCCTATTCTGACGAAGTTTATTCTGGTTTCGAGCTAATCATCCATTGCATAGAAAATTTTGTGACGAAAAAGCTTAGTAAATAGTAATGTTTTGAAATGTAGTGTATTTCCAGTACAGTTACAGGTTATTATTATTTAACACTTATTTACTGACGCCGAGGGAAACAGTGTGGACACGAGACCGCCGTTGTTGCCCGAGGCGAAGCCGAGGGCAACAACGAGCGGTCGAGGGTTTCAGTTCCCGAGGGTACAGGGTTTCACTTCCCGAGGTTTCAGTAAATAAGTGTTTGTTATATGCCAAGTGTCAAATGATAAAAGATTTCTCGCTTTAAATCTTAAAATTTCGATTAAAATAAAGAAAAACAAGTAAAAACTGGGATTTTTCCCTGGGGAAAATTAAATGTAATGTTGCCCGTTGCCATTGGTTACGCGGAAACATCGCGATTTTCGAACCGCCACGGGTGGGTCTCTCGTCCAATGAAAAGCCACGAAAAACGGACTTTGACACTTGGTATATAACAATATATTATGTTAAATTATGCATGCTATGAGGTAACTCAGTGGGGGATGGCATGCAAGCTTGTCATGGGTTTTAACTGAGAGTTTTTATATTTTTCGAGATTAAATGTTATAAACCGGTGATTTGCGAGGTGTTTGTGAAATATGGGGGCCCTCAAGGCAGCATTTTGGGTCCCCTGTTCTTCATATTATTTATAAATGATCTGCCTCTGCATGTAACTTCTCAACTCGATCTCTACGCGGATGATACCACAATCACAGATTCTGCCGACTTCAGGAACATATCAAGTCTTGAACTTTCACTAAACAGCTCTGTTGGTGAAATACAGCGTTGGGCAGACGCAAACAAGCTTCCAATCAATGAGTCCAAGACAAAAGTTCTGATGATAACGGGGAAAAGGCTTGTGTCTAAGATCCACGAAGAGTTAAATGTCACAGTAAATAATTTCTTGATAATTTTGATAGTGCAACCTTGCTGGGTCTTGATATTGACAGTTCATTATCATTTGATGGCCAGGTTGAGCCAACGCCTACAATATTACAATGCAATTATATGGCCAGTAATATATTGGTCATGCGAGCGTTATCTGGGGCACTTGCAACAAGGTGTTACTGAACAGAATTTTAAAACTTCAGAAACGTGCAGCAAGAACTATCCTGTTTGCAGATCGCCTGGCGCCATCGGTAGCTCTTTTCAATCAACTATCGTGGATTCCTTTTTACGAGCAATGTAAAATTGATAAATGTTCAATTTTATACAAGCGATTATATTATCTTGCATAATGTGCGAAACTCGCATAACACGCGGTATGCTAATTTTAACGCTATTTGCCCAAGGCACAAGAGGGAAACAGAGGGTCGGCGTACATTTTTAGTTACAGCAACTAGACAGTGGAAGAATATACCTCTAAATACCAGGAAGGTTGATTCGTTAAACTCTTTTAAGAATATTTTAACAATTTGCGGAATAACATTCTTAAAAACCAACAAACCAACAAATAGATCCATAAGTTTATATATTTTATGCCAACATAATAGTTTATCTATAGTAGTTTTAATCTTGTAAATAGCCGTATATTATAATTATTGTTAATGTATCCATATATGATTGTAATTTATATTAGTTGTGAGGGCCACAAGTTTATTAGCCTTGGCTATTATGTGCTACCTCTTTAAATAAATAATTTATTATTATTATTTTTGTTATTATCAAAATCTACCGATTTACAAGTGCATTATTTGGCCTTACATCGTCTCCATTTCTTCTTGCTCGAGTTCTTCACAAAATCTGGATTCCTGGGAAGTCGGTATCTTGAGCTCGTGAAAGAGTTACGTGATGGTCTATATGTTGATGATCTAATGACTGGTGGTATTACAGTGGAAGAAACTGGAGAAAAGAAAGTCATGGCAACAGAAATATTCGAAGATGCAACATTCTCCATTCACAACTGGCACTCCAATGCCCAGGAACTGGAAGGAGACAGTGGATCATCGCCTGAGTCTGAAGATATAAGTTACGCCAAACAGCAGCTCGGACGGGGAGAGCAAGTCGGAGGGAAACTTCTAGGATTGCCATGGAAAGAGAAAGCGACACCTTCAGCGTAATATTAACGTGAACGATTGTACAAAAAGAGAGAAGTCCTTTCCGAAATTGCCAAAGTGTATGACCCATTGGGTCTACCATGCTTACCGCCAAGTTACTCTATCGGGACACTTGTGATGCTAAAATATCGTGGGATGCACAATTATCAGAACTTCTCTTGAAACGGTAGAAGGATTGGAGAAACCCACTGAATGAAGAATTTAATTCTAAACGCGGAATGGTAAGGCTGCGTTTGACAATGCGAGACTTGGCACAAACAAGTCCTTGTGTTACTTCATCAGCTTGACGGACGACGGCGTATACCGCTGCACTCACCCCCTGTGAGCTTGCATCTCCAAAACTGTGCAGTTCGATCTCAGCGATGGGAACTCGGTAAGGTGTAAGTGGACGAGGCACCGTAGTAGCTGGTCATATGACGGCTAATCTCGCATCGAACGTGGAAAGAGCCCTCTCCAATTACCAGTTGGAGACCCACTGCTGGCTCAATTCGACAGTAGCACTCTATTGGATCAAGGGTAAGGGAGATTATCGTCAGTTCGTCGCAAACCGCGTGCAAAAAAAATCAACAGCATGATCAAGTACGTACCAACATTACAAAATCATGCAGATCTGGGAAGTCGAGGCGGAAGCATCGCAAATAATCAACTGTGGAGAGAAGGCCCAACATGGCTGAGAAACCGTTCCGAATGGCCTTCAGATGTAACGTTAGAGCCTACCACTGAAACAAGAGCTGAGGCCAAAGCCAGCTTGGTAGCGTCGATTGAGTAAGACAAGTTCGACGGGTTGACTGAGTATAGCCTACCTAAAAGTCCTACGCACCCCACTCCCACTGTGCGCCCCCCCCCCCTCCCACCCAGTAGATCCGCCTATGCTTTTCGAACAAAATTTTGGGTTGTTTAATATTCTGTAAACACGAATTTTGTTATTTTACAGGTTGTGCCACCAATTTTTTGCACTTTTAAACCATATTTCAGGATATTCCCGAGCCTGTAGTAGAAGTGCTGGTTATGTAAAAAATCGAGAAACGTTGCTATTTTAGGTTTGAATTTGACCCTTGGTAGATGCGAAATGAGACGCCATTTCGAACGCGCTATTGAATATTGTGCTCTGTTTTGTTTTGTACTGAATAACCGATATTTAATAGTTTACATTATAAATATTGTGAACATTAGTAAGAAATAAAGTTATAATACAACATTGTTTTCAGAAAATCCAAATTTTGTCTTGATTTGTGGCCCTAAACAGCAGCTGTAAATTTGTCTTTCCGAATCAAGCACATTATTTTGGTTTTGTGTGAAGTGCACATTTCTTCAGTCCCGCAAAATACACGCGCATTTCACGCGCATTTGGCGGGAAATATTTGCGTATGCTCAGATAATTTTCCCACCTGTTGTGGGAGAATGGACGGAGAAAACACAATTTACCCTGACAATCACCCATTCACATTATCCTTAGTCCACCAAGCGCACATTAAATGACTAACAATTTAAACCTTACATAGGGCGACATGCTCTTTATGACGGTATACAAGGGCATGTTACTTGTTTGTGCATTACAAAATTCTACGCTTAGGTGAAAAGGAAATATTGCAAGCAGCGTTTCTAGCAGTACTTGTAAGTTGTAGCCAATTAACAGTACAGCGTAGAGGCAGACAAGCTCCAATGAAATTTTTGTTTGGGCATATAGCCATAAGTCAAATGAGAATGAAAATCCAAGTATTTGACAACACATTAACACATAACTAGAAACTGGACGCTGAAACTGAATCGCGGAAACGGAAACTGAAAGCGGAAACTGAATTGGGGATAAAACGCTGAATTGGGGATAACGCTGAAATGGGGATAAAACGCTGAAATGGGGATAAAACGCTGAAATGGGGATAAAACGCTGAAATGGGGATAAAACGCTGAAATGGGGGATAAAACGCTGAAATGGGGATAAAACGCTGAAATGGAGAAATTTAATCGAAATCGTTGTTTGCTAGATCCTTGCCAACACATGTAACTTGTCAATAAAGTCGAAAAAATAAGAAAGCAGTTTCCGGTAAAATGACAACCACAAATTTTCGAAGAACGATAGTTTTGATATCTGATAGTTTATCTTTTATTAATAATAGTAATAGAACGAATAGGTGCAATTAATGATTAATCGGACTCTCTCAGAACCAATGAAATTGCAGTATTTGCCTCTTATTACAGAAGGTATATAATTAATAATTTAATTAACATATAATTCCCTCTATATAACTTCGAACTCAACTTTTTGTGGCGCTATTTATTCACACGACTAGATCGGCAAGTTATGGCCATTAGAATTGCATTAGATCATTAAATTTAGCTAGCTAATTGTTAATTTAACTGCAGGAAGAGAAAATTAATGTACCTATCCCACATATGGCTGATATTTTGGGTGTAAAACCGGTGTCACAGGAATTCGGTGAAATTCCTAGGAATTATCAGGCGATATTACGACGGAACAGCTTTCTGTCTAAATTGCGAAAAACGTTTTTCCTCTCATAGACCCATGCTTCTCTATGCCAGGAAACAACGCCCACAGATGGTCATTTCGAATTCCTCAGGTTCATACTTAATTGCGTGCAAACTTTTAGCGATACCAAATACAAACTGCAGGGCCGGAGCCACCTTCGTGGTTATGGCGTTATGTAACAAACTAAACAAAGCAAACTAAACAATAAAACAATAATATCGACATCATGCCATGTCAAATTTGAGCACCAAACTCTCTTACATGTGTTGGCAATGGTCTAGCAAACAACGATTTCGATTAAATTTGCCCAATTCAGCGTTTTATCTCCAATTCAACGTTTTATCCCCATTCCAGCGTTTTATCCCCAATTCAGCGTTTTATCCCCAATTCAGCGTTTTATCCCCATTTCAGCGTTTTATGCCCAATTCAGCATTTTATCCCCATTTCAGTTTCCGCTTTCAGTTTCCGTTTCCGCGATTCAGTTTCAGCGTTTTATCCCTACCCGTTTTATCCCTACCCGTTTTATCCCTACCCGTTTTATCCCTACCCGTTTTATCCCTACCCGTTTTATCCCTACCCTCTGTAATAGTTTGTCGTTGCTTTCAACATCGTGTATATATATCAAAAGGAACAAAACTAATTCACCGACGCTTGTAATTGTATACGGACTACATGAGGTTGCAAAACGTAAAAAAGCCCTTAAATTCTTAGGTTTTAGAAACTTCACAATTTTGATTAAAAATCCTCTCAGAAAAAAATGCACTTCTGAGACTTCAAAAATGCAAAAATTTTCCTGGGAAAGCATGCTCCCAGACCCCCCCCCCTACGTCCCCCCATAACAATTTGCTGCTGATGGCACTGAACCAAAATGCGCGACGTACTAGTAATGTTATGCGCTCGCTGAGGTTTAGTAACTAATTTCGCCAGCACTTTTTAATGTACATATAAATGATTTGGAAGACTCGATCCCTGATAATCTGAATATAGATACGGATAAATACGCTGATGATTGCACTCAGGACCAACTAGTCGAACAAGGTACATACAGCTCAATGCAAGTCGCAATAGACTGTGTGTGTAAGTGGGCTGAAACAAACAAAATGGAACTAAACTCTAAGAAAACAAAAGACATGTGGATATGCTTTACAAATTCTGTTCAAGAACCACCTCCAATTCAAATAGGAGATGCTGTTATTGAAAGAGTAAAAACTTTTAAACTACTTGGTGTTTGGTGTCAAAATAACATGAAATGGAACGAACATATTGAGCAAATCACGCGTAAAGCAAACAAAAGACTGTACCATTTGAGGCAGTGTAAAAAAGCTCATCTGCCTGCAGAGGTTGGTCTTACTACATACATCTCGAAGATTAGACCTATCCTAGAGTATGCTAGTCCAGTCTGGTGTGGCCTACCGGGATATTTGCAAAGTGAAGTGGAAAAGGTACAATTGAGAAGCCTAAGAATATTAGGTTTGAGAAATGACTCCCTACCAACCTTAGAAGATAGAAGAGGTTGTGCAGCAAATCGTGAGTTTGAACGGATATGTAGAGACCCAGACCATCCATGTCACAAGCTTCTGCCAGAAAAGATAGTCAATCCGTATGGTTTGCGCGGAGGTTTTAAAGAGTACCAAATCTCTTCCAAAACAGAAAGACACAAAAACTCGTTTATGCCGCGATGCTGTAACCAAGTAATTTTATGAAACTGATTTTGAACCTTTTTACACAATCTTAAGTTTACCTATCATATATAGTAAATATTTTTTAATTGTAATCATAGCACTATTTAATTTTGTAAATCCATTGTATTTCTTGTCCTAAGATGGATAATTAAAATATTATTATTATTATTATAACTAACATCGTTTTTTCTGCCCTGCGTCGTCGGTAAATGTTCGGTGAATTTCAGCCCCCCAATCCGAAAAAGCTTCCTACGGCAATGATAGATTCCTAAAAAATCCCACAGAAATTCAGCTTTAACCGATTGCTTGTCTGATCTTTGGACCTATTAATTTTAGGTTGTAAATAACTTACAGTCAAAAACACAGCAGAAGATCATGCCATTTCGATGGCCAGAATTGAGACACGACCTTGCACTGGCAAAGGAAGTCGTTAAAAGTAGAGCTGAAAAAACCATCGGATTGGCAAACGAGAGCTGAAGTGTTAAGCAGTTTGTTTGCTACGTGGTCCCCTGTTATTACTGTACATTTAAAAGGAAGGAGGTAAGGGTGGGTCAAAAATCTAATACAAATTTGCCATCAACCTAAACGGCTAAAGGCTATATAAATAACGAATAATATATAATTATAAATAGCGAATATATTTTGTCGTCTAAAGTACGACATTAGTGTAAAAAGAAACAACTTCAAGATAATAATACATGTTCATGAGATTGTCTAAATCTTTTGTCTCAATCATCTAACCAAATTTTTAACGTGAAAAGACAGTTCTGTAAATATATACAATGCAGACAAAGAGCAGTCAAAAAATTCGTTTTAATCGTCTCTTTGCTTAATGTTTACATATAGATTTGGCAAAATACACTTGTTTAGGGCACTGGAAACGAGACGCGGCCAAGATGCGCGAGGCGACATGCGCGGAGACATGAACATTAATCGGTTCCGACATAAGTGAGGCTTCTGGTTATATTTATTATTCTGTGAACAGGGCTCTCACATCCCACTTCTATTAATTCCTTAGATTCTCGGCAAAGATTTCCTAAGACAAAGTAAAATTTACCGACCCACGGAACGCGCTGTATTTACGATCAGTTGTTTCAAATTTAAATATCTCCAGACGTGTTTACTCTATGGGAACAGGACATGCATCATTCGATAGCTTGTAAATTCCTCTTTTTAAGAATATCTGGTTTGTCCCAGTTCATATTACATATCCAAATTAATTTGCATACATGTTCATAAATTATCTAAAAATTGTACGATTATTGTTGAAATAAATCGGAATTACTAGGGCAAGATTTTTTATTTTCGAGCAAATGTTAATTCCGAAATTGTAGCTCATGTAAAAAGGAATATTATTGGAAAGTTTCATTGCATTTGAAGAAGTAGAAGTATACAAAACGTCGCATACAAAATGCCGAGATCGTTGAAATTTGATTCCCGCACGCGCAAATTGCTATAAACCAATGAAAATCCGCCATCTAGGCAATTACATCACGCGGAATCGATTGCCGGTACTTTCAATACGCTAGGATCATAGATATAGTAAACCTAGATTGCTGACTCATACGTAGCCGATGCGTGACCTGCATGATAAATCCAAGATGGCCGCCATTCAGGGCAAAAAGACTATAAACTCTACGGGGAAATCCATATTTTTTGCATTTTGCGTCGTCCCAGTGTTTCGAATTCACTTCGATCAAACTTTTTTGGCAATAACTACTTATCGTGAAGGTTTTAGACGCAAACTGGACAGCTGGGGATGAATTGATGTAAAAATATCGCTCGCCGAAATTTGTACGAAATCGTCACTTGGTCAGTTTGAGTGAATTACTCTGGTTTAGAGTATTTTATAAAGGACATTTGTAGTTTTCAAGGCCAAAGACGTATACCTTGAAGGTTTTGGATGCAGAATGGACCGTTTGGGATGAATTATATTAAAATGTCGCTCGCCGAAGCTTGACATGAAAATGTCACTTGCTCAGCTCGAGTCATTTACTGCAGACAAGTACTTTAAATGTACTTGGTTTAATACATTTAGTCATTAGATATTATGAGGAATATTCGGAACATTACTTAGAGGATAAAAGCAGTATTTAAAAGTTAAGTCCACTGTTAACTGATGCCAAATATCACCTAGAGGTAGAATTCTGAACATTATATTGATTAGGCTTTTCCCGGGGAGATCATGAGACCAGACTGGGTAATATATGGCAGATTTCGACAAGGAAACATTTATGCAGCAGGGGAAAATTCAAGTGTGACAGTGTGTAGTGTGCAAAATTGTGGCAATTGAGTGTTGTTTCTGATTTTCAGTATTGTTGTAAAACATTTAACTTAACATTTAACAATACAGTAACAGTATGCAACCTGTTCATGTACTGAAAAATATCAAGTATGCATCGGCCAGACTTTCCATGGTGGTCGTGAAATATAAACCTCTATAAAATAAATTCAGTTCATTAAACTTAACAGTTTCATGTATGCTTGGATGAAATCTGTACATTGTTATACTACTATTAATTATCATGTCTATAGTAAAAATATATTAATCCTTCAAGTAATTAATGGCAAATTTTCCTACTTTGTTGAACCTCAATAAAATGCATGTCCAAAACTAAATTTCTTGACATGTCATCTAGTGAGAATGAATGTCCAGATTAGCAATATGTTAGTGTTTTCTATTTATGGTTCTTTTTAACACGACATTTAGTAAGCTGTATTTTCCAAGGCTGCCCAGGAGGAATTGCTCGATGAGCCCCAGATTTAAGTGAGCCCCAAAAATACTATAAAAGGAAACAAAAACTGGGGAAAGAAGTCAGAGGGTTGTAAGAGGTGGGGGAGGGACCATAATCTAATTTTCCATTCCCAATTTTAATTGCTATGTTTATTGCTTTTTGTAATCCCAGTCGTCTCAGCAAGTAAAGCCTGTTACATACATTACTTTTATCCTCTAAGTAATGTTCCGAATATTCCTCAAAATATCTAATGACTAAATGTATTAAACCAAGTACATTTAAAGTACTTGTCTGCAGTAAATGACTCGAGCTGAGCAAGTGACATTTTCATGTCAAGCTTCGGCGAGCGATATTTTAATATAATTCATCCCAAACGGTCCATTCTGCATCCAAAGCCTTCAAGGTATACGCCTTTGGTCTTGAAAACCACAAATGTCCTTTATAAAATACTCTAAACCAGAGTAATTCACTCAAACTGACCAAGTGACGATTTCGTACAAATTTCGGCGAGCGATATTTTTACAGGAATTCATCCCCAGCTGTCCAGTTTGCGTCTAAAACCTTCACGATAAGTAGTTATTGCCAAAAAAGTTTGATCGAAGTGAATTCGAAACACTGGGACGACGCAAAATGCAAAAAATATGGATTTCCCCGTAGAGTTTATAGTCTTTTTGCCCTGAATGGCGGCCATCTTGGATTTATCATGCAGGTCACGCATCGGCTACGTATGAGTCAGCAATCTAGGTTTACTATATCTATGGCTAGGATGCAAAGCCGCGGAGATTTAGCTTCTGAGCGTGCGCCGACAAAACCGGGATTTCGCAATAAAGACGGGATTTTCACGAGAAAAGTCGAGAATTGTCATAAAATGGCTAGTTTATTTAGTATGGATATTTAAATACACCCTTTCGAACAGGATTTTCAAGAGCTATCCAATGGTCACACTTAAGAGTTTGTAGCGTGTAAACCAAAGGTAGGAAAGCGAAATGAATATATAATTAGTTTGTATTATTGTTAATTTGTAAACAATACAAAGTTCAGAGGTGTTTGAAAGGGGCTAAATTGGCCGCGTAGCATTGTAAACAAACACAATTTACTTCTCTAAAGACATCGTAAAACGCTGAATGGAACGGTGGTATTTTCATCTACATAGCATGCGCTGAACCGAAGATATGAACCTGCAGAATCGTAGGTCACCAGTGACCTAAAAACATTAGGCGACGACGAAAAAGACAGCGCAGGGCCTGTTTTTTAGTAATTAATGTCCTAGTTACGTTAAGAATTACAAGCTTTATCCCCGAGCCTGCGCGAAGCGCCGTGCGAGGGTACTAATTCCGCTCGGATATTTACACCCGGAAAAAAGGGAAAGCAATGGGAAATCCAAAGTTCATCAAGTTTTGCGGGCGCATGGCTATGTTTCATGGGTGTGATCGGTGTGATGGGTGGTCATCTCACTAATCTTTGTTAGGAGTGGAATGAGCGAATTATAAAAAAAACATGAGTAAGTCATATCAGTAAGTCTGAATTATAACTTATAAATCGCTTTTTGGGACTTCAGGAAAAGATGCGGAACAAATTTATCGTTTATACTTTATAAAAAAGGATAAATAGAGATAGATGGTCGAAAAAATATGGCAAGTTTCTTATATTAAATTGTTGATGTATTTTAATATAGCCGTAAGAATGTTGTTTTATTTACATAGATTTTCATTTTTTTCCAATTAAAATATCCTATATTTTATGCTATCAAAAAGTTCCAACTTAAAAGGAAAGCGAAATCGTTTCACACGAGAGAATGTGTATATTTTCAACTGATTTCATTTCAAAAACTAATTTATAAGTAAAAGGCAGTTGGCAACGTTTTAGTAAACGGAAGGTTGAATTTAAACATTAATTTGAAGCTTATAGAATGCATAAGAACTACACCATATATCTCAGATTTGTATGGCTAAAACAACTAATATTTTAATTATTTTTGTAGTTTTTGTAACCTGTTTTTGTACTCCAGAAAAGAAGTTTATTTTATCGTGTTGCCATGGCTACTGTGCTTCCTCTTCTTGAAACAAAATTTCCATTTTTTATTCTTTCAAAATAAATTTCCCAAAATAATATTGTTTCCTTCCACTCTTCTTTCCAAACTATTAGAGTAATGATCAAAATTTTAATGGCACATTTAAAATGAAGGAAGCCACCGTGATTACGTCAAGTAAAACATTTCATTTGGCGATAGCCTTTGATTGCGTCGTGAAGAGGGGTGTGAGCCAAGGATCCAATTCTGTTTTCTAAGCCAAAAATTTGTTTTGAACGCAGATATCCGACTCGCCTACAACCTTTGCATGGCAGATTTTTTGATAAAAAAGATTAGCAATAGTAATGTTTTGGAATGTAATGTCTGGCAATGTTCAGCTGGGGCGAGGGGTTACTGCAAGCATGTATTTCTAGTAGTTTCTCTGAAATTGTCTCATTTGGGAACTGGGATTTTGAGCCATAATATATCATTACGTCAATGCAAGCGATCCAGTGCAGTCGAAAGGAATTGTATGACGTGGTCGAGGGCCATTTCCCGTAGAAAGTTTTTGCTGTTTTAATTGCCTTAGGCCCGTTTCAGACGACGCTCCACTCATGTGCCGAACTTAATTGTATTAGGTGCGACGCTGGTGCGATACAAGAGCGCCAGCGATTCAAACAGCGTACAAAATATAATGTTATTGACGACAGAGGAGCGTATTCGCGCGGAAATTCTAAACGGGCAGGGTAGGCTCTTTATGTAGCCCTACACGAAATGTATAATTTAACCTCAACCCCCACCCTAACCCCAACCCTAACCACGGGCAGGGAGTACTTCATTAAAACATGCATCAATGCATGAATCTTGATATTATTTTTTTAACTTGGGGACTGTTCATTATTTATACAATAGGGTGGGGTGGAAAAAAATGAGGGGGGCTATAATACAATGTTGAACAGCTTGTCCATTGGGATGGATCCTTGTTTTTGTTACAGTATTGTTGGGGGGGGGGAGGGGTTTATAAAATCTCAGGTACTCGTTGGCAAATATAACATCTCTGCTGAATGGGAAATTTTTGGCATTGTTTTAGATTGTGTAAAATTCTGCTGATATGGGAAAGTTTTAGATTGTGTAAAATTTAAAGGAAAAACAACAAGAACTACATTTAATAAAACTAGTTCACAAAGTTCAGTCAATACATCCAAAGAGTGATACATCTGATTCAGAAATTTTGGGTCAACAAGGCCAAATCTGCACTCATGCTGGGAGATTTGCCACGAGGAAATCCTGGAATGATTATATTGTATACTAGGCAGTGGCAATAAACATGCCATAGCAACTGGTCATGCCATGCTAATAAATGTGCACCTTCGTCGCCGATACTAGGAAATGTAGCAAATGCATTTTGTTTGTTATACTTTACTTTAACATACAATATATATCTGGGGGGTTGTATAATTTTAAATGTTTTTCTTAGGGGGGGTGTTCATTTTTAAGAGCATCAAAAAGGAGGGTGGCTCCATGAGATTTTTATATATGATCAAGAGTGTCCACCCCACCCAAGGGTATAAATAATGAACGGTCCCTTGATATCTGTAAATACATCTTGACACAAATAGGCGAAACATGACATGGGCATAGAAATGTTGATATTTAGTGATAGACCTTTATACAAATATACAAAATCCTGACATAAATGCATGAATCTTGATACTTAAATACAAATATATTGAATCTTGACACAAATATATTGAATCTTGACATAACTATATATATAATAAGCGCGCTAACCAACTGCGCCACCGAGAACTCAGGTACACAATATGTATATATATATATATATTTATATATACAGTATATTTATATACAGCCAATTCAAAAAAGGTTGTCCTTCTAAAATCTTAAACCTTAAACATTGAGCGTGCAAGGGATGATGGATAAGTTCCTATTTAGAGCCTTTAACTCGGGAAATGTGCTTTGTAACAATGCAAGGGCATATAATAAACACTTACGATGTAGGAATATTTGGTCTACTAAGCTAATGTCCATGAATCTAAGGCTCCAAAAAAGTAATACCCATCATACCTTGCACGCTCAATGTTTAAGGTTTAAGATATTTTGAAGGACAACCTTTTTTGAATTGGTTGTATATCAGTATATATACAATATATATATATATATATATATATATAGACGAGTATTGGGTTTAAAATCATATGCGTAGGGTGCTCGATACCGAAGCAGAGCGGGATAGTAGACAAAAATACAAACTCGAGTTACTTCATTTAAATTTATTCACAACAAATCTGTTTCATATGGCAAGTGGAGCCTGCCACACTCATCAGGTGAAAATCGCGTCTCTTCACCTGAGACGCGATTTTCACCTGATGAGTGTGGCAGGCTCCACTTGCCATACGAAACAGATGTGTTGTGAATAAATTTAAATGAAGTAACTCGAGTTTGTATTTTTGTCTACTATATATATATATATATATATATATATATATATTATATATATATATATATGTTTAATAGATTTGAAGATTTGTAATCCAGGCATTTTTATTAAATTATGATTTTTACAAATTATCGTGTTCTCTGGATTGTAATATATTTCATTTGAGCTTTCGACTCGATGCTTCGAGTCTTCATCAAGCTTCATCAGAAAGTTTTGCTCAGCCAATCAGACGATCCGCAGACTTCGACAACGTCAACAACAGCGCGAAGATTCAAACACAGAAACTTTCTGATGAAGACTCGAAGCACCGAGTCGAAAGCTCAAATGAAATATAGTACAATCCAGAGAACACAATAATTTGTAAAAATTATAATTTAATATATATATATATATATATATATATATAATATCTCAAGTTTCCTAAGGTATAATAACATCAAACGCGATTTCACCTGATGAGTGTAGCAAGCTTTGCTTGCTATACGAAACAAATTTGTAGCAGGGCCTTTTTTAAGAAATCATCAGTAGGGGGGCCATCATCGAAAGGGGACGTAACAAGTAGGTGGTGTATTACAGGTGTGGGAAGGCGAAGGGGGGTCTGGTGGTCCTCCCCCAGTGGCGCCGGCAAGGGGGGGCGAGGGGGGGCGGCCGCCCGCCAAATATTTTACAGAATGGGTTTCTAGATTCGTCCAAATCTGGTGACAAAGGGGGGTGTATAGAGAATGAACTGTGCTGCGTAAGGATGTCCAAGTGCCTCCAAAACGCAGGAAATGTCATTTTAGACACCCAAAATTCAAAATCTGGATGTTTTGTCCCTTTTTAACAAGCATAAACAGCTGTTTCCTCTTTGATATGCTCAGAAGTCAGCCGAACGAAGACTATTTTTTTAAATTTTTTAAATTTAACAACTTTATTGGTGCCATAAATTACATTAAAATAAAGTACAATATCAACATTAAAATAAAGTACAATATCAACTGGCCCAAAAGGGAAGGTGCGAACGAGGCTATATAGAAGTCCCATGCAAGGCACCTCCCTTCTCTAATAAGTAGTAACATTTATATGAAAATATGAAAAATATAAATATGAAAACAATGAAAAAAGCAAAATGATCAAACAGGAGCGAATGATGATTTAGAGATAGAGCTAGTCAACTCTCTAGGAGTGATTTAGTAAAAGTTGACTCACGAAACATCATCCGTTCCTATTTGAACGTTTTACTTCTAAATAATTCGTTTACTCTATGACCTATGACAAGAGCAGTCCCGCACTAGACTCCATGTGCACGTCATGTCTACGTTAAAGGTTCTGTACTATATTTGCTTTAAGTTAACTTGATTTTCCACGTCATGTCTGTGTTTACTTCAACTTTGGTTTCAATTTCATCGCCGTTTTCATCTGGACTAATCAAAAGTTTTGTTTGGCCTTGCAGACGCCATCTGAAACTCAGTGATTGCAACTCAGTCACCACTCGCCAACAAGTGTTAAAGTTTCATTTTCAAACAAATCTGAATGCCACTCAGTGATATATGCCTCTGTTTATTCTGTGCCACTAGTGTATACAGTTGCGTAACTGTGACAGTGCTTCCACAAGTCGTAAGTGAAATATCCTTCTTCGAGCGCTAAATTTCCTTTTTTTTCGTTAAATTTCCTTGCAAAATTCACAAAATTTCCTTGCAGTTCTTATTAAAATTATCAAATTTCTTATACTCGGAGACTTCTCGGAGACTATGATGCCCATCACAACCTCGTACCCAGGGTTTCTGCGCTTCTGGCACAAGCACAAAGCCCTGGGTACGAGGTTGGGTTGTGTCTCACAGTGGCGGCGGTGCATGCTCCCCCGGAAAATTGTGAATTCTGGAGTCTCTGAAATGGCCTTTCCTGCGTTCTGGGGAAGATTTGACATGCAGAAACCAGGTTATTTTGTTCATTTTGCATTTCAGGCAGCAAAGAATCTGACATCTTAAAATGTCCTTTCAATTTCCTTGGTTGAGGCTAAATTTCCTTGCCATTTCCTTGTAAAACTTATTTCCTTGCATTCTTCCTTGCAAAGGCCAAAATTTCCTTTTGCAGGGAAATTTCCTTGCAAGTGGAAGCCCTGAACTGTGTTGAAAACATAGATATAATAAACCTAGATTGCTGACTCATACGTAGCCACTGAGCTAAATATATCTGGAGGACGTGCTGCTAATGTATGCCAGGCAGAAAAGTGAAGCCAAAAACATGGCGGATTTTGACGTCAATTGACGTCATTGCCATGACGACTGGTCCCAAATGCCAATGGTAATTACCACTGACCAGGCTCAATTCTGAGCCCGCTACAATATTCACACCCCCCTGGTTTTTGAAAAAATATAAATTTAACAGCTTTTGCCGTGAAATCTCGATGTTTTGGAGTTTTCGATATATTTTTTCGACCTTTAACAATTTATTTGAAGACGTACAAGTCGTACACGATATTCTCGTCCATGAAAGACAGCAAACAAAGATTAAAACCGCGAGAAATGTGGGAAAAGACCGTGTTTGAACTTTGAAGCGATGCTGCAGTCAGGGGCGGATCTAGGAATTTTCGTACGTGAGTCAAAAAGTCTGAAATGTTATCTTGGGCGTGGTCTTGATTTTCGATCGGCAAAAAAGACCCCCCGTGACACGATCGTTCGCGGTATTTAATTTCGCGATAGACAAAACTTCGAAGGAATTTAAAAAAAGCCGTTTCGCCCTATATCAGGGCTCATCAGCATGCCTAGGAAACACAAATTGCAATATATCAACAGTATATAGAGCAAAGTGGTGATTCCGACATGGACAGCCTTTAGACGGCTGTTCAAAGAGCAGACTGGTTTTAAGGCGCCAGAGACTCGCCTAGAAGGAGTTTGGTTAGAAAGGGTTGACTGTAAGGGACATTTCATGGACATGAAATTGCTCAATTTTCATGCCATCCCAGTCAATATGCACACACACACACACACACACAAACATACAGGGATGAAAGGAGGTGATTAGATATAAATAACTATTAAAATAAGGACAATTTATCTTTCAAAGAGCAGACTGGTTTTAAGGCGCCAGAGACTCGCCTAGAGGAGTTTGATTAGAAAGGGTTGACTGTATGGGACATTTCATGGACATGAAATTGCTCAATTTTCATGCCATCCCAGTCAATATGCACACACAAACATACAGGGATGAAAGGAGGTGATTAGATATAAATAACTAAAATAAGGACAATTTATCTTTCAAAGAGCAGACTGGTTTTAAGGCGCCAGAGACTCGCCTAGAGGGAGTTTGGTTAGAAAAGGTTGACTGTATGGGACATTTCATGGACATGAAATTGCTCAATTTTCATGCCATCCCAGTCAATATGCACACACACAAACATACACATACAGGGATGAAAGTAGATTATTAAAGTTATTAAGAACAAATTAAAAAAGACATGTTAGCCAGGTTTTATAATTAGTAGACAACATTTAATAATACTTTTAGAAATATTTTGTTAATTGCAAAAGGTTAAGAAAGAATGAAAGATGTCATAGTATCACCGTGTTTTATTATGTTTATGTTGCGTTGTGCCCAGTTACTGCATACTGTACACTTTGTGTTTACTGTACGCGTTGTGCCCAGTTTATACTGTACACTTATAGTGTTTGACGGTTATGACGTCAACATCAAGGTAGACAAGCTACTGTATTTGCCTTTGGTCTACTATACTGTACACTTATAGTGTTTGACGGTTATGACGTCAACATCAAGGTAGACAAGCTACTGTATTTGCCTTTGGTCTACTACTATTTGCCCTACCAATTTTCAGAGCAACATTATGTTTTATTACTTTTATAGTTTTGAGTTACACATAAGCTCACGGCAAAGATAACCACAGTATGCAATATTTTGTTGCATTGCAAAATGTAAGAAAGATAGAATTATGTAACAATGGCACAATATATTACAGTGTGCAGCAAGTTAAGAAAGCATATAATGCTCACAATATAACAGTAATGATACTGACATACTGTGTATTACGGAAATACGATAACAGAAATACTACAGAGGATTCCGTGTTACGCTGTGTTAGATAGAGATACATGTAGATTGTAGATATGAATTGAGTTGAATATAACTACGAGTTTAGGCAAATGCTTAGATAGACTAAAATAGTGCTAACAAACAGAACTACACTCTTAACTAAATTTCAACCTTGTGTTTCCAACGGAAAACTTATCTATAACTTTTCCGATATCTGGAACAATCTCCTGGTGAATCTTCATCAAAGCGAGACCATTCAGGCGTTCTTCAACCATGGTACTGCGCTTGTAGTCTTTGAGTATTCTAAGGGCAGAAATGGACCGTTCACATTCACAAGAAGTGATGGGAAGAGTTCTAGAATTCGAAGTAAAACTTTAATATTCTCAAAACCATCAAAACTGATAGCTTTCAACGTCAATACAATATTAGACGGAGAGGTCCTCAAACGTCTCCCAATAGGTGTTCCACAACGAAAGCTCAGCATCTAAAGCTAAGGGGTTGGGTAGATCATCACTGTAAAAGCAGAAACGGTCTTAAACTCCTCTTTCCAATCAATTCCTTGTTAATTAAAGACATCATCTTTGTGGGCACAATACTTAATCCTTTATAGACATTAACACTATCAATGTCAAAACGTGTCTGTAAAGATAAATTAAAATGGTCAATCAAAGGAATGGTAATAGTACGTTTATAATATTCTGAAATAGACGTAAAAGGGTGATTAGCTCTCTTAGTCTGTCTGCCCACAGTCCTTGGCTTTGACTCATCAATGTCAAGCTCATTTGCTAAAGTAAGAGCTTCTTGATACCAGGAATCATGATAGGTATCTACAGAATCCCTCATTAGAATCATGTTGTCTTTCAAGCTGTTAATTAAATGAATGCCATCCATGATGTCTAGGCTCTTCCTTGCAACAATTGTGTGACAGCAAGAGTTGCATCTAGTACATGTCTGGTTATAATAAATACTACAATAAAATCAAAAGTAGAAATATGTTTAAAGTGAGATAGAGCATCACTGGAAAGAGAGGGTTATACTCACCCTCTGCATTATCAACCATATCTTCAAATAAACGATATAAAGGGATAAAAAGCTCCTGAAAAGTATCCATACCCTGAATACGTTCAACCCACCTGGTTCTACAAACATCAGCTAGCTTGGTCTTCTTTGTATCTGATGCAGAACAATGGGTTTTAATACTTTCCTCAAAAGGCATGTTACGTGTTTGAGAAATATTAATAAAGTGAGAAACCTCATTAACATGCTTCAGCATGTTTTTCACTTCAACAATGGCTAACGAATCACAAACAGATAAATTTAATCTATGGCTATAGCAGTGAGTGTAAAGGGCTTTACTGTTTAGCCTTAAAATATGTGCAGATAACCCATTTATGTGCCCAGCCACTGCACCAGCACCATCATACCCTTGACCACGACAATCTTCAATAGACAAGGTTAAATCTTTAAGCGCATCTAGAATTAATTTCGCAAGTTGGGCACCACTCAACCCCCACTTGCAGTGCAAAAATGCAATGAAATCTTCTCTGATATTCATGTCACTATCAACAAAACGTAATACAAGGGACATTTGCTCCTTGCGAGAAGTGTCTGAAGCCTCATCAGCAATAATACAAAAAAACTTACTTTTCTTTATATCGTTGATGATCTGCTCACTAATAACCTGGCCACAACATTCAATTATCTTATTCTGGCTGGTCTTAGAGATATAGCTTTGGTTCTTTCCACAAGTCTTTAAATGCTCTTCTAAGACTTTATCTCCAGCCCGAACTCTAAAATTGAGAGACTCCACAAAATTGCCCACTCCCCCCGTAGAGTAATTACCCACTTCTGGATGGTACTTGGCATCATCACGATGCCCACGAAGTGGCAAACCAAGACGCCCACAAAAAACCACAGAGTCAACAATGGGAGTTAGTTTTTTCCTATTATCCTCAATTTCCTTTTTGAGGTTGGCATCTATCATAACCTCAATAGGCTGTGCTGCTGACATTTGCAAAAGTAAAGAAGTTAAAATTGGGAAAGTACAAGCATGCAGGCCCATTTCCCTCCTGTACCATGCCCAGCATGTGTTTCAAATTTTGTGCGGTATCGTTCCAGCGAGAAAGTGGTTGAGAAAATAATTTCTGGATTTTCCTAGCCTTACCCGGAAAACGATCTCCAAAAGTACACACGACAAACAGTATGCACCATCTTCAGAGGGTGAATAACAAAGCCAGGGATATAATTTTAACCAATCATACCTAAAACTTCTACCATTAGTCCTGGGAAAAGAGTGCTGTTTATCAGGTTTATAAACATTTTTAATTAAATTACAAATTTGAGATGTATCCATACCTTTAACCTTGTCTCTAAAGAATGCAACATCAAAATTATTAGTTAAATCATGTTTCACCTCTTCAATTTTAACCTTACTAGTTGATTGAAGAGAAGTAGTTGAGGTGCTAGGTGTTGAGTCCCCAGCTAACTTATGAGCAGCAAGTCTTTTGGAAGAAGAAAAAGTCTCATTATTGGCTTTCTTTGAACATGTTGGATCTATAATATTAACCTTTGTCTTTGACACTATACCGGTAGTAAAAAAATTAGAAATTGTAGAAACTTTTTGCTTCTTAGTTATTCTGCCAGATGCCTGTGAATTAACTGCCGGCTTTCGTTTCTCCTGGTGTTGATGAAAAAGAAGAGGTACAAAGTGGTTAGGTTTAAAGGTTTCTCCGGGTTTAATATTACCTTCATAACAAAATAGAACATGAAGATCATCTACACCTTTCTTAACATGTTGACGTGGCTCAACTAGGCGGTTAAATAGCAGTTTATACCTTAATTCACCACAATCTGGGTAGTAGGAAAAAATATTTCTACTTAAAACAGAAGAGAGACCTAAAATACAAAGAAATGATGACCATTTTGTATCTGTACAATTTAAAATGGCCTCCTGTTTTACCAAGTCATCCTTGGTCAAACCTGTGTCAAGGCATGCGAGAGAGACAGACAAAGGTAAAAGATTATTAATACTTTTACCAAAGCATTCATTATGATCATTCACAGCCGACAAAAGCATGGGTGTTGAGAATAAAAATTAGCATTAATGAAAAGCTCAAGTGAGGTTAACATTCTCAAATCATTCACAAACTTGTTGCTGCCTACCAGTGCCAATGATGCAGAGCTATATAAGCAATTGCCAGAAATTTCAGATCTATACAAAATAAAGATATTTACTATTAATATAGTTAATATAGTTCATCCGATCAGAACTATAAATCATTAATACACCAGGCCATGTCACAGAATAAATCTTTATTCTATGGCCATGTGGACCATGTGGTGACAACAAATAAAACAACATGCAGGGCCAGCTAGCAGCTATGAACACGGTTCATATATATAGTATTATTTTACACCGCAACAAAGCTTTAATACATACTTTATATAGAAAATAGAAATAAATGTCTTGATTGAAGACGACGCGACGACAGAGTATAAACAATATGCTAATATCATTAATATATCAATAGGATTAAAATATGAATGCATAAGTAACCTTTATTTGACAAAGAAACACACGCAACATTATGCAAATGTTAGGAATATATCTTTACCTTATTGCCGTACAACACTTTCGTCTGCCATCAATTGTTCCTTCACGTGCATGCTGCGGATAAACTTCTCAGCACCGAAATTTCTAGCGAGGCTAGAATTTGTGCTGTTTATCGCATCCAATAGATGAGCCGCAGACATCGTTGTTATGCTATTCAAAGCGTCGATTCGCTTGATCAGATGCCCGTAAATCTCGTTAAGACTTTCGAGATCGTTCTTCCGAAATCCTGCGATGATATTCTCGCGCATTGTCGATACACTGTATTATAATCGCTTGAAAATTGAAGCTAGCAATACAGAATATCGAGCAGAAGGCTAGTCAGCTCGAAACCTGACGTATTTATACCCCACGCTGCGACTGGTCAAAAATTGCGTCATGACCGGTCAAAAAATCTAGCCATGGATAAGGATGGATAATTTTTTTTGAATCATCCAATCGAATGCTCGCATTCGAGCTCCTGAACTGCACAAACCGGTCAGGCCGCCCCACAGATCGGTCAAAATGGCGAATCTCCATGGAGATGACCCCAAATAGGCATATTGACCAATCAGATTGCTAGAATTTGACCGGAGACCGGTCAAAACTCATGGGTAAGACAGCTGATCGGTCATTGGATTGGATTGCTTTACCAAAACTGCGCCACTGAACGAATTTAATTAACTGGACTAGAATTCCAATATTAATAACTATTATATTTATATATGCCGCTGCACGAAAGGTATTTAACTGGATTAACTTAGAATATTAATTATCTGCGCAATTTTTACATGAGTCGCGTGACCGGTTTGACCACCCCTAGATCCGCCCCTGGCTGCAGTAACCAGTATAGCTGACAGGTATATTTTATTAATTTCACCGTTCACATATACTATGGATATTTCGTGAAAAAATGGCAAGACTAATGATAAAATATACTTTATTTGTTATAATTGTTTATAAGCAAACCGTCCCCTTACTACAGGCTTGTACAGAATGAGTATTAAAAATGTCCTATTTTAGCCATGAGTATTTGTAGAAACTAGTCAAACCACAATACTATAAGCTTTGTTTTTTACTCGATGTTCCCCACAAAGCAAAGGGGTATTTTGTATAAAAATGTTAGAATTTCATATTTTCAATTTTATACTAGTTTGTCAGTTAGTTGTATATTTGGGCTTAGAAATATTTTTCTGTCAGCTGTATATAATGCTTAATTAATGGTGCCCTTAGGTTGGGGTGCCCCAATCTTTAAGATTCTTAGGTTGGGGATATTCTTCATTTACCACAACTGTGGTGATTGTATTTCCTACATTTTCTGATATGACTTTCTATCATGAACTAGTGAAGAGTATCAGGGATACTTGCCCACAAGTGCATGTACCCACAGTTCTAGTGTATCAACAATCTTTTGTTCTCTTGCCAGGATATAATAACATGCTTTACCCCTTTAACAACTGATTGTACCCTACCATGGAAGAGTAAAATCGTCTGGCGTTTGACAGAGTAAAATACTCCCGGACACTGGCAAATTGTTTTGTTAACTCACTAACAGTGTTTTCAGTAATTATTGTCATAGCAGGCTGAATTTCAAAAATAGGTGTCTGTTCTCAAAATTTCCAGATGAAAGACAGATATAGATTTTGCAAATAAATAAAGAAATAGGCGGCTTTGAAAGGCCTAATAGCATAGACAGATTTTCATATTTATTTCTAGGGGGGTGCCAGAAGTTTTCGGGGGGTGAGCTGGTGAGGTAACACAAGGCGTCACCAAACGTTGTGCTCAGCCCCCAGTGAGGTCCAGGGGTGGAGCCGGTAATAGGCAGCGGTAAACCGCCGGTAACCGCCTCTTATTGAAAACACTGCACTAACTGGCAGTACCCTAGTACATATACAAAGGAAACATAAAGCCAGATTTCCATTAATTAAAATTACAACCACAAAATCTGGACCAGTTGCAATTGCAAACAGTCTATTTTTACAATTTTGCAACAAGGCAATTGTGACAATTACTATTTGAGCCATTATCTGGCAGTACCCAACCACTGAAGAGAAAAATTAGCCTTTCTCACTTAATGGAACCCAAGCTTGACTAACAGAACAAATCAGTAAGTCACAGTAATTTATAAAGATATATTTGTAACAAAAGGAGGATAAATTCATTTTAGCAACAAACAATCACAAACAATTAAATAAGTTACTTCTTCCTTGGATTTTGCAAAAAAAAACCCATGGGGATTTGACATTTTTGATTGAGTGAGTATCAAATTCCCCATCCACAGGTCAAAAATCTCTATCAAGTTGGAAAGAGACCTCAGTGGCAAGTCACTACTCACTTGCATTGCATCAGCTGATTGGTATGCAATACTATGCATGGTGTCAAATTCCCTTGGTTTGTCCCTCCCCTTGGACTTAACATTGACAGGTGCATAAAAGGTTAAGACAATCACAGAGCAAAATGTGTAAAAAGTTGTCATTACATTGTTATGCCAGTACTTTTAAATATTATTTGATATTTCATTTATATACATTTCTATCTGTACTAGTGTGAAATTGTTCCATAATTATATAGGTTTTAATAGAGACAGACGATTCGGAACAGACTTGTCCAAAAATCGGAAAGGCAATGAAAGCATGTGCCACATATCCAGCATACTATTCCTATATATTGAAATTATAAAATGTTATTAGGTGCTAAAACATGTGGGGTCATGCAAAATTGGGAAAAATATATTGTATTGGTGGGTTTCACCACATGTTACAGGGCAGCAGATGGTGGCAACAGCAACTTCAGAAGTGTTGGCACTTATAGGAGCAAGAAAATGAAACTACATCTCTCAATTTTATATATTTGCTTTCAAATACAAGACTACTATGTATAATGAAAACAATTATCATTATTTTTTCACTTTGATAAATGCAGGTTGACCACCAATTGCATGGTAATGCTCAGTGAAACCCACCTAGTAGACACTGTGGATTCAAAATTCTCTATAAATTCAAACAGTACAACATTATGACTTGAATAAAGTAATAGTACATATGTGATGCACAGTCTGATGTACAGGCAAACTGCCCCAAAGGCCACATTTGTGACAGCGACCTAATTCAAATGAAGTAAAATATTTTTTTAATATTCAGAGACTGGTTTGGGTGGGTGTGTGTATTCATAAAATTTTAGTGGATGCTGTCCATCCATAGCTTACATTTTCAATTTTTCATATTGAAAATATGTAACATATTTCAATTACTATAAACCCCCTGCTTCTATTTCAGGGTCTTGCAATTTTGGTAAACCTAACCCTTTCTCCTTTTAGGGGTTTCACCTTTCTTGAGCCATTGAACCAACAAAATGAACCATTGAAGCATAATGGATCCATACAGTATTGGGTTAACCAGCTGGCCTATCTACCTTACATTACCTTACACTCTTGTAAATTCTATCATTAAGCCACATTAATGCAGCCTACTTTATTATTTTACTCAATTTAATGCCAGACAATTTAACTTATCAAGGAGAAAGTGTTGTGCATAAAAGCAAAATTATGCATTTAAAAGAGCAAAAGCACAAACCTGAGAGTTCTGAGATATTGTTGACACAGCATCTGGCTGTTCTGGCAGCAGCATCATTCTTTGCTCAACCTGTTGCATCCTGTCCATACTGAAATGTTCTGAGCAAAGATGACTTCCTTTCGTCGGGAATAAACTCAACTACTGCTTTATAGGTTTTGATGCCATTTCCCACATAAAATGAGAGTCCTATCCAGTCTATCTACTACTGCAAAATACCAAAAAAATATGGAAATGAAAAAACTATTATATACAGCTAGAAATATTTACTGCTGCTATAAACAAACCTAAAATTTTGCATGACTATATAAAACATTAGCTAAATATTATCAAAGAAAAGAGATAGCTAGGTTTATAAGCTTTATACATGGCCATTTTTTGTTTATAAACGATTTTTTACGCCATTTCTGCTTGTACAATTTACACTATGTGAAAATTAAAATTGAGCCTTTGTGTATAGGCCTGCAGTAAAAACTACAAAGTATAAAGAGTTTCATGGATTCTTACCGGTGAGAAGAAATATTTTTCTTTGATAAAGAATTGTGGCAGCCAAATGCGCAGCAAAAAGGCATTTTTCTCTCGTCGTTGTTGGATAAACAGCAAGGTCGGGGAAAAATAAATAAAAATATTTGTGCAAAAACCAGGGGGGAAAAGACTTTGTTTGAAGCTTAAGATCGCGGTTTGTCAGTGGTAATTACCATGGGCATTTGGGACCAATTGACGTCAGCAAATGCCGAAATCCGCCATGTTTTTGGCTTCACTTTTTACTGCCGTGCACGTCCTCCAGTAATATAGTATAGCTCAGTGTACGTAGCCGATGCGTGACCAGAGGAGGAATGGTGAGTATACCACAATGCATTGCATCTCATTAATATTCACATTTGCGATTTTCAACAAAGTTAGGTGAAAAATTGTTGAAATATATTGCGATTTTTATCCCTAAAGATGTGATTTTTTGGAAGGTATGTTTTAATAATTGTTTTGTTTAGGTATCTAATTTAGTTATTTTTGACTTGTTTGGTATAGATATTTCTTTTTAGTTATGTTAATTACGCATTGTATTTATGCTTTTTCCGGGTCAGAGGGCACGCCACAAAAGTGACCTTCAAACAATGCTGGAGCTAATTAGCTTTTTTAAACAGAAACGGGGAAAAAATCACGCCATCATATTCAGCAAGTTTTGTTCTTTATATTGGTACTTTAAAACCTTAAATAGCTCCAATAAATCGAGGAGTAATCGCGGTTTGAAAATGGGGTATTTTTGCTCTATTCTAACGCAGATGGCGGGAATAGACCGCGTTGTGATCATTATGGCGCGAGGGAATCTTGTGTATGATGCACTATTTTATATTGTATTTAGAAACATACGCTTATATGTTGCTATATATTTTGATACCTGCAATATATATTTAACTGTACTGACTGTATTTTTCTATTTTATTATAGAATTCGGGAAAAAATGGAATCTGACGACAGCGATGTTTATAATATTATTGACATTGTTGATGAGGAAAATGATATTGCCAAGAGGACATATATTTCTAAAGGAGATACGCCGGGAAAACCTGTGAACAAGTCACGAAGAGTTGCACGTACGGAGAATTCATCATCCAGTCGAGCTTTGTGTCAGAGTCCTGGAATGTCACCAAAGGTAAAAATTAAACAAAGGTCTCATTTTTTTATAGCACTTGCTGTATATATACAGATAAATATAAATACAGTGTATCAACTGTTGTTATAGAAAGATATCCAGAAGGAGGAAACTTACTCCTATAAAGAAGCCCCCAGTAAAATTTCATCAATGGACCTTTGAGGAAGACAAGGCATTTGTTGAGTTCATAGTGATAATTTGCCAAAACAGATCCAAAATATGGAAAAATGTCTGTTGGAGAGTGGCCAGCATTTGGTAAAAAGAACAGTTTCTGGGACAATGGTGCCAAACATATTAAATGTGGTACTTCTTCCAACATTCTCTTATCAAGTAAGTTAATGCTACTGTTAGATGTCTAATTCATTAATATATATATACAGGGATTTCAGAATTAGTTCAATATAGACTGTTGTGATAATAAATTAGCAGGCGGTAATGTGGATTTTAAGTTGTCTGTTATTGAAATTGTTCTAAAATTTGACCGACAGGTCACAGTTGCCAGCGGTAAAGCTCATAGTAACCCAGCGGTAAAGCTCAAAGTAACCCAGCGGCTGCTGGCTTATTTTGAAAGCCCTTAGTATAAAAAGAGTAAGATCAAGGATGTTTTTAAATATTATTCAATCATAGATGTGATGTTACTTCATTCTTGTGTTCATGCCTTTTATATAGATTGCCGTCTGCGATCACGAGTAACTGTTGTGTACAGGAAAAAGTTTGCAACATTGGAAGATGCTGAAATCCATTATGGTTTGACATTATCTGACAGTTTAGCAGAACTAGTGATTGATAAGAGGCCACCACCACCCTCAGCACCCCCATCACTACCACCCTTGGCACCATTACCACCCTCAGCACCACCACCACCATCGGCACCACCCTCGGCACCACCACCACCCTCGGCACCCCTACCAACACCACCCTCTGCACCACCACCAACAACAAGTGATGCCCAACCATTACTTATGATTGTTTAAAGGGCTAACTAACGAGCCGTTGTGGCGAGTACATAGATACAGCTTTTGTGATTGGTTGTTGTACTTGTGACGTCATAAAAACACATACGCATGTATTCACTTACAAGCTCTAGATGTATTCGTTTTATATAACAAATTATATTTGTTTGATATAATAAAAAGGGGAAAAAACGAATTAGACAGGTAAATAGTTCACTTTCATTTGCGAAATTGAGAACTTGAAATTTTACAAATATCATGGCATGCCCACATAATTTTCACAAATAAGTAAATACTATTGGCCAGCTTAAATCATATGACCAATTTTTATCAGCTTTTATAATCGTGACACAGTTCTGTGCGTCTGGGCTCTGATACTGTATATCACATCTCAACCAATGAAACAGTAGATATACATCATAGACGGATTTTCTGGCCATGAGTGTGTACCCACAGAAATCCCCCCCCCCAAGAAATTTACAGGAGTGATGTAATATGATTGAAATAACGTTTAATTATGTTACACCTTTTTGCACACCCCAGAGCAAAATTGGAAAATCCATCTATGAGCAAAATATAGACAGGAATTGTTTTCAAATCAGTTATGACTTATGGAGGTCGTCACTTCTCACATCCCCAATAAAACCCCCGGAGGCTCTGGCACCCAGGTTGTTACTAATTAGGTAGACAATATAATAAATACACACAGTGAATTGTTTATGAAAACAATTTATTTATTTCATAAAATTCAAGTTACAAATCATATCATAATTACAGTAGACCTGAAATAAGAAATGCATAAAATGTTTAAGAAATGTTGCACCTTTTTCATTCAACCAAAACACATGGGAAGAATTAGGTTGATTAAGAAAACAAAAAGATAAAAACACAATAATTTACAATATTCTAGTAATCTATATCACTGTTATAATTGTTTCTTGGATCATCTCTGTCCCATGGTCCACTTTTCACAATCAGCAATGCTGCACATTAGAGTAATGTATTTTCCCTGGGAGCATATCTTCTCTTTAATTTAAACTTTCGAGAGAAACTGATCGTACTTCGTTTCTATGCATAGCTCGCTTAAGTTTAGGTATTTTGTTCACCGCACAATAACCAATAACATGCCACTGAAAATTTCAAAGCATTTTTGTCTTTAACATTGTCTGGTTCAGATTCCACATTAAATTGTAAATCAAGCTTTGCCGATCTCCTTCATGCCAAGACAGCATATAAAATCTCCCTGTTATCATCACCACCATCAAGATCACCATCATTACCATCACCTGTACCAGCACCACCAAGATCACCAGCACCATCAAGATCACCAGCACCATCAAGATCACCAACACCATCAAGATCACCAACACCATCAAGATCACCAACACCATCAAGATCACCACCAAGATCACCATCCTCTTCTGACTTCATCAAGACCATCGTCGTCTTCCCTGGAATCATAAGTCTCCTCTGTTACAGAATCTTCCACATCCAAAGTTTGAGTTAATTCTCTGATTTCCTCCATCTCTCTTTCTCTCATCACATCATCATCATTCAACATCCGATGAACTGGAATACCCACCAAGCACACAGGATTTATTGGTTGTAGGGTACAGTTACATCCACTTTCCCCTTGTAAGTTTACTGGTGACAACACGTTGTCTAACTCTTCATTAACAGTATCCGGATCTCAAGGTTGAACTGCTTGAGAAGGTGGTGTTGGCAGAATATCAAAATCCCATAAAATAACATTATAAAAGACAAGATTTTGTCCTTTTTCATCTCGCCGAGGATCATCGAGGTCTGAGAACTACAAGATATGAGAACAATGTTGGTAGTGTAGTAAAGACTAAATTGTAGTAAATAGCAACAAAATAAAGCTTCTCTATAAACTTTAGTAACTGGATTCCCAGCCATAAAAGTGCATATAAATTTGAAAATAGATAGCACAAATATATTATTGCCAACGTTGGTTCAAGACGTTGGTTATCTGAGTATGAATCATATACAAGCCCAGAAATCTGAAATTAAAAAGCAAAAACGGGCTTTGATGAAGGCGAAGCCTGAAAGTCAAAGTGAAAGTAACCTATAATTGCTTCGCTAAGTATTTGCTTTTATTTTAATACATGACATTATTTTGTAATTTGTAATACGTTTCACGATTAAAACAAATACCTACCTTAAAAATACAACTGGAATGTATCTCTATCTGTACGGGACTACTGCAATCAGCGAACATTTCGTCAACTTTTATGCCATTAACAGTTGCATGCTGGACAAATAGCGATCTTCTGATGTCCAAACTATCCAAAAAACTGATGTGAATCTCACGACATTCAAACTGAACACACGATAATCCATTGGGATCCAGCAGCATAGGCTCCGACGATACACAATGAACAAAAAGAAGCTCATGTCCTTCCAAAACTGAAGCTTTATGGCCGCGAATTGGGCTTATAAAATCCGCCATATCTCTCACTTCTGTTGTGTTGATAGCGACAGCCAAGCGAATAATGAGCGCGCTCGTCCGAAAAATGAATAATATATAATTAATCGCAAAGCATCACGGTATAGTCACCATTCCTCCTCTGATGCGTGACCTGCATGATAAATCCAAGATGGCCGCCATTCAGGGCAAAAAGACTATAAACTCTACGGGGAAATCCATATTTTTTGCATTTTGCGTCGTCCCAGTGTTTCGAATTCACTTCGATCAAACTTTTTTGGCAATAACTACTTATCGTGAAGGTTTTAGACGCAAACTGGACAGCTGGGGATGAATTGATGTAAAAATATCGCTCGCCGAAATTTGTACGAAATCGTCACTTGGTCAGTTTGAGTGAATTACTCTGGTTTAGAGTATTTATAAAGGACATTTGTGGTTTTCAAGGCCAAAGACGTATATCTTGAAGGTTTTGGATGCAGAATGGCCGTTTGGGATGAATTATATTAAAATGTCGCTCGCCGAAGCTTGACATGAAAATGTCACTTGCTCAGCTCGAGTCATTTACTGCAGACAAGTACTTTAAATGTACTTGGTTTAATACATTTAGTCATTAGATATTTTGAGGAATATTCGGAACATTACTTAAAAGTTAAGTCCACTGTTAACTGATGCCAAATATCACCTAGAGGTAAAATTTGACACACAGACATGGTATGTGTGCAATGCAGCCTATTTGAACTCACTGTATGAAATGGCAGACAGCATTACTCATGAAAGGAAGAATTCTGAACATTATATTGATTAGGCTTTTTCCGGGGAGATCATGAGACCAGACTGGGTAATATATGGCAGATTTCGACAAGGAAACATTTATGCAGCAGGGAAAAATTCAAGTGTGACAGTGTGTAGTGTGCAAAATTGTGGCAAGTGCACTGCAAATTTGAGTGTTGTTTCTGATTTTCAGTATTGTTTTAAAACATTTAACTTAACGTTTAACAATACAGTAACAGTGTGCAACCTGTTCATGTACTGAAAAATATCAAGTATGCATCGGCCAGACTTTCCATGGTGGTCGTGAAATATAAACCTCTATAAAATAAATTCAGTTCATTAAACTTAACAGTTTCATGTATGCTTGGATGAAATCCATACATTGTTATACTACTATTAATTATCAAGTCTATAGTAAAAATATATTAATCCTTCAAGTAATTAATGGCAAATTTTCCTACTTTGTTGAACCTCAATAAAATGCATGTCCAAAATTAAATTTCTTGACATGTCATCTAGTGAGAATGAATGTCCAGATTAGCAATATGTTAGTGTTTTCTATTTATGGTTCTTTTTAACACGACATTTAGTAAGCTATATTTTCCAAGGCTGCCCAGGAGGAATTGCTCGATGAGCCCCAGATTTAAGTGAGCCCCAAAAATACTATAAAAGGAAACAAAAACTGGGGAAAGAAGTCAGAGGGTTGTAAGAGGTGGGGGAGGAACCATAATCTCATTTTCATTCCCAATTTTAATTGCTATTTTTATTGCTTTTTTGTAATCCCAGTCGTCTCAGCAAGTAAAGCCTGTTACAGACATTACTTTTATCCTCTAAGTAATGTTCCGAATATTCCTCAAAATATCTAATGACTAAATGTATTAAACCAAGTACATTTAAAGTACTTGTCTGCAGTAAATGACTCGAGCTGAGCAAGTGACATTTTCATGTCAAGCTTCGGCGAGCGATATTTTAATATAATTCATCCCAAACGGTCCATTCTGCATCCAAAACCTTCAAGATATACGTCTTTGGCCTTGAAAACCACAAATGTCCTTTATAAAATACTCTAAACCAGAGTAATTCACTCAAACTGACCAAGTGACGATTTCGTACAAATTTCGGCGAGCGATATTTTTACATCAATTCATCCCCAGCTGTCCAGTTTGCGTCTAAAACCTTCACGATAAGTAGTTATTGCCAAAAAAGTTTGATCGAAGTGAATTCGAAACACTGGGACGACGCAAAATGCAAAAAATATGGATTTCCCCGTAGAGTTTATAGTCTTTTTGCCCTGAATGGCGGCCATCTTGGATTTATCATGCAGGTCACGCATCGACTACGTATGAGTCAGCAACAGTGCTCTCACAACTGAATTTAAGAATTCCTTAGATTGCCCAGATATCCGTAAAATTCCTTAGATAATAATAATAATTAATAATAATGGTATATTTGGCATTTCCATTGTTTCATGGCTGTTCATCCGCCTGGTGATGATGAACGTAGCATGGTAACATGAAGTATTTCATTAATATTACGTCATTTGTGTGGAAAATAAATTTTGAATATTTTAAATTAATGATATGTAAATATGTTATAAACATGAGCGATTTTAATCCCACGTTTTCCGAAGAAGGCGAAAACTGTGATATTGCTACTATATTACTGTAATGATAGCAATGTTAAATTGTTAATGTTAACTTCTTATAGTTTGTTCATTTGCATTAAAATACTCAAAACATGTATAGGTGAATATTGAATAATTTCTGGAAACACCATGCATGTTTATTGGCACGTGGGTACTCGCAAGTCGCAAATCAAACATAAATATTGTATATACATGTGCATGAATCGACTGAATATGAGAATGTCTGTCACATGTAATCAAAATTATCATATTCAAACCCAGAATCAACACAAGGTAAACAAAATGTGCACAAAAACAGTCGAAAGATCAGTTCCATTCACTTCGACCACTATTTCAAAAAATTCCCCAAAAATTTCCCCAAAAAATGTGATTCCCCAGATCTCTCCCCAAAATTCCGCAAATTTCCCCGTTTTGGGGAAATTTCCCCAAAAGTGAGAGCGCTGGTCAGCAATCTAGGTTTATTATATCTATGGTTGAAAAGAACTGAAACCACTGATCTATGAAAAATGAAGCCAAAATCAATCGGCGCAAATCTACTTCCGGTTACCACTTTGCAGCGAAAACAATGTGGAGTTGTATATAGGCATTTACACATTATGCTAGCATTATTTTGAGCTTTTTAGCAAGGGCAAAGCATCGAGAATAATGCTAGCATTCTTGCAAGAAAATTCCTTTGCCATTATTAATTTTTAGTATCTAAGATTATCTAAGATGTTCAGTGCTTCCACGTTCATAAAAGGCATTTCCTTATTTATTGCAATATTTCCTGCCAGAAATTGCAAAATTTCCTGGCAAATTTCCTGGCATTTCCTTTTTTGATATTTATCCTTTAGAAGTTTCCCTGCTATATCATTTGCTGTTACCATAGTTTACATAGTTTACATCTTGAGATTTTCGTCGTTTTCGAACATATGTCATTTTTTTAACAATAAACTATTTTTCACCCGCTGCCCATTTGAGTTGAGCCTGCGAGCAATTCCCGAGCAATTTCCGAATCGCACCGAGCGATTTCCGAAGTTGATGCCAAGGCGAAAACGCTGCCAATTGAAGGCCCAAATCAAATTGCCAGCGTTTGAAAACTCTATGATAGATAGCTTTCTTGTATATTCAACATTTTACTAGTTGCTACGCCACACATAGACTATTTTAAAGCCCCAATGGTTGGAATCTCAGAATTTCCTGCCATTATCCTGGCAATTCATTATATTTCCTGCCAATTTCCTTCCAAAAAGGATTTCCTGCCATTTTTCCTGCCACAGCCCAATATTTCCTTTTGCCAGGAAATTTCCTGGCAAGTGGAAGCCCTGAAGATGTTTTGACTCTGGTCAGCAGTTTCTTCTACATTTAAAAATATATACTTCATGTAGAGTCTTGTAGAATGCATAATGCATGAATTAAATGGCATTTGCCTAACTTAGGACACGATTAATTGAGTTTTTTATACGTGTATTAAAGCAGAAATATATTTTTCCAGTATTTTTTCGTAATTACGGCGAGCATTTCCGAGCATTTTAGCAACGGTGCAAAAGCATTTTATTGGAAAATTTGAGCATTATAAGCATTAGCATTTTAGCAACAAAAAAAGCATAATGTGTAAATGCCTAGTTGTATAGGGAAATGAGTCGGCGATGCTGGTTTTTCACAATTTTGAGGCATTTCCAAGCGCTGGACTAAACCGTTCGTCTTGTAATGAAAAGAAAAGGATATTTTCTTACTTTTGGAGAGATACTTTTGTAGATTTCGGTAAACAATCACCGCTAAAGACGTTTGACAACTTGCATACGCGAAGTCTATTTTCGGCCAAAACTCTCTGCCAAGTGGTCTTTCATGCTGGCATTTTCGCTAAACCATATCAAACTTTGCGTTAACAATGAGTCGTGTCGTATTGCGCGTATCGTATTTCCAACTTTTGCCTATACAAATTAACCCAAAATTTGATGTTTTTTCGCTTGCGCTTGTTCTACGATTATATTTGTGTTTAGTTACCTACGGCATAGGAAGGAATAAGCCTTGAGACGTCTTTTGGATGTACTTTTATGGGAAAATAATGCTCAATTCGAAGGGCACTTTTCGTTTGTTTATGCGCTACTTGTTAGGATTAATATAGGAAATTAGCCTTGCGCGCAGTGTCTGTTGAAGAGAACTGGCACTAGAGCGTTCCGCGCAGGTCTTTGACTCCAGTTACTGTACCACCGAATTTCATATCTTCGTGTAATTGCGCGCATTTTGATACTAAATTCATGTATATTTGCGACGATTCACGAAGGGCAAAATTAGCGTAAAGATGCAGGTTTTGCTCTTATTTACATGCTCATTTATTCACTGGTCGTGGCTGCAGTAGATGATGGAGAAATGGTATCTCTGACTCTGAGTCAATATCTGCGTTCATATGTAAACTAACACTCTTGTATTTGAATGTGATATAAATAGTTACGTTTGCTGACTATTTTATCTGCCTGCGAGGCGCTGAACACCAGTTGACTCAAATGTTCATTTTAGTGAAATACTCTGGCTGGATAGAAACTCAAGTCGAATGGATTAAACGAAATGTAAGCAATGTTTAATAAGCGTTTGTCTTTCTCAATCAAGCGAAAAAGTATAGAATATCGGTGTTGCTCTCGGGTTATGTTGTGCTATGCCTATATGAACATTTATACTTCTGTGCGAAAGTTTTAGTGTTTTACACGATCGACGTTTGAACGATCTTTTTTTTATTTTAAGTTAGTCACGTGACAGTGTGAGTGTGTTAACAAACAACGTGGTTTAGTATATCAGAGAGCGACATATTTCAAGAAAAATAAAAGAGTTGAAAATCATTTGTGAGTCGTAGGTGTCTCAGGAAATTGCGGAATATTTCCCACACCAATTGGTGGCGACCCTAGACAGGATATTGCAGAGAAAAAACTAGCGAAATTTGAAAGAATTTATTGAGAAAACGAGAAACAAATATGGCGGCGACTGACGAGACTTATGAAAAGGAGATCAAAAAAGCGAGATTTTACATCGAAGAAATGGAAGAAACACTGGATACATTTGACAAGGATGATTTAACGATAGCACACGAAAAGGTTATTAAACTGTACAAATCCTTGGAGGGGACAATGGATGCTGTCGTAGGAGGTATGTTGGATAACGATAAGCCATTGGACGAGGTAAAAGCATGGACTAAGAGCAAGAAAGACAAGTTAAATGTTATTCGTGAATTTAAAAACAAAGTAAAACAGAAATTAAGTGAGTTTAGCGAGAGTGAGCGACAAAAGGAACACGAGCGAGTACTATACGAACAGAAAGTCATGCTGGAAGAGCAATCTAAGATGAATATGACAGAGCAACAACAACGTGAGGAGGAACGAGCACGTCAACAAAAACAGGAAGAGGACTGGTTCAAGAAAAAGTTTGAATTGGAGATGGAATTAGTAAAGAAAAAGTCAGAGGATGTGGGTGCTAAACCACAAGCAGTTAAATTACAGAAATATACTATAACACCATTTGAGGGTGATTATCGTGACTGGTTGAGGTTTTGGAATCAATTTACTGTAGAAGTAGACAACTCGGGTATTTCAAAGATAAGCAAATTTAATTATCTACTTGAATTAGTAAAAGGCAAACCGAAAGAACATATATTGGGACTACCGCATACTGAGGAGGGATACGAGGAAGCTAAGAAAATTCTCGAAGCCACGTACGCGGGAAGGATTGTAAGGCACATAAAGCACTAATTAAGGAACTGGAATCACTACCCACCATTACCAACACCAACAAGGTAAGAGATGCTCATTCTTTTTACAACAACTTTGCAAGAACGTAAGAACACTGGCAACTATTATATGAATAAGCTTGAGGGTGCCCAGGGTTATATTTACAGTATCATTGATAAGCTGGGCCCTGTGAGGGAAGCCTTGACACAGAAAGATGATAAATGGGAAGAGTGGGGACTTCAGGAGCTAGTGGAGAATCTCCGAATGTATATAGATCGAAACCCATTACCCAGCGATGAGGTGGGCCCCCCAAAGAAATCTGGTCCACAAGGATCACATGACCGAAACACAAGAGACAAAATGTTCATGACTAATTTTGATCCAAATCAACGTAAGAAACAAACCTGTGTATACTGTGGCTTAGACAATCATCGGAGTGTTGATTGTATCAAAGTTCTTGATATTGCCTCAAGGAAGGAGATTATACAGCGCAAGAAATTTTGTTACAATTGCACTGGTCATGGACATTTGGCGTCGAAATGTAGATCACGTAGTTGTAGTAAGTGTAATGGACGACATCACACCTCTTTATGTGATGTCACTATCCCTGGTAAATTACCGAGCTCAACCTTTGAATCCCCAAAACCACCCGAAAGAAACCTAGGTGTCCGTGATGTGAATACAACTATCCATCCATCTGTTATAGCCAAGGTGAATAATGTACAGGCTAGAATCCTAATAGATACGGGATACGCATAAATGCTGAAAAACCAATCTTGACGTATCTCCCCAATCCCCAAGTTGTTCGCTTGAAAGAAATGAACTGGCGGTTAAAGCGGCTGCAATTCTGTGATGAAGATACAACAGAAAAATTGCCAGTTCACATCATCATAGGAGCGGCTGACTTCCAGAGAATTAAGACAACCGAACCACCAATCCTAGCTCCAAATCCAGATGTAGATCCAGGGGCTGAATTCACTGCACTTGGCTGGGTTATCTCGGGGAAGGGCCTGGCTGCAACCAACCAGCGAGCGGAGAGAAATTTCCTTTTGAAAACAAGCCAGGAAGAATTCCAGCAGATGTGCTCTTTAGAAGTACTAGGGCTGTCCGATGATTTAAAGCAAAATTTTAATCACGCAGAGTTCCAAGAAAACCTTCAACGTTTAGAAGATGGAACATATTCCTCCCGCCTACCTTGGAAACCAGACCACCCACCCCTGCCCACCAATGAAGCACAGACCATTGCAAGGTTAAGAGCACCACTTACCGACTCGAGAAAATGGGTAAGCTTGAAGAATATCACGAGATAATGCAGCAGCAACTTGAGGATGGTATCCTGGAGTCTGTACCAATGATGCCAAGTGGGGATAACATTCATTATGTTCCCCATCAGCCAGTCATCAAAGACAGTGCTGAATCAACCAAATTGAGAATAGTATATGACTGTTCAGCCAAAGAAGCTCAGCAACCATCACTGAACGATTGTCTTGAGACGGGGCCTTCATTGCAACCAAAACTATTTGACATTCTGCTGAGGAATCGAATGAAACCAAACTGTATAACAGGTGATATACAGAAAGCATTTTTACAAATCAAGATTGATCCAGCAGATAGAGATGCACTTAGACTATTTTGGTATAACAATTTGGAGGACCGACAAATTGTTGCATACAGATTTACAAGAGTGGTATTTGGTTCAGGTCCAAGTCCATACATACTTGGTGCGACAATCCAGAAGCATATCATTCAGTATGCTGAAATGTTTCCTGAAACGGTCGAGGACTTACTAAGTGACACTTATGTTGATGATGTTCAATCAGGTGGAGAAAACGCTGAAGAGCTGAAACGTTTCAAGGACGAAGCGACTATCATTATGGCTGAAGGAGGATTTGAGTTGCACAAATGGCATAGTAACATCCCAGAACTTATCGAAACTGCGGACAGTGACAATGTGGGAGACGTCCAGGGTACTTACATAGATCAGGTGGTTGGAAGTGAAACAAAAGATGCAAAGATCTTAGGAACTCTATGGAACGAATAGGATGATTCCTTCAGTATCAAAATTGGAGAATGCATAGAGAAACAAGCAAGTGGCCCCATGCCTAAACGAAAGATATTGTCGGTGGTAAACGGAATATTTGATTTACTGGGTATTGCTGCACCTGTTACGATTGTTGGGAAGCTGATTTACAGTGAAGTATGTCTCCTTAATCTGAAGTGGGATGAGCAGGTACCAAATGATCAATAAAGGAACATCCGTATTTGACCATTCCGAGTAGCGTCATTGGCTGCGGAACAACAGGAGTTGTTGTGCACGGATTTTCTGACGCAAGCAAACAAGCCGTGTGTGCTGCCATCTATGCCTTTTCCTTCTACAGCAACAAACCCAGTCGTCAACATCTATTGGTATCCAAACTCGAGTTGCCCCGAAACAACTAACCATTCCTCGTTTAGAGTTAGTAGCTGCCCATATGCTTAGCAAGTTAATGAAACATGTGAAAGAAACCTTGCGAGAAAGTTCCATCCAAGAATACCACTGTTGGACAGAGAGTACTACCGTGTTGTTCTGGATTGAAGGTCAAGGAACCTGGTCACAATTTGTACGTAACCGCACGAAAGCCATTAGGGAGAACAACTTCATTACTTGGCACTATGTTCCAACAAAGGAGAATCCAAGCGACATCGGCAGTAGAGGAACAATGCCCAGAAACCTCGGATCATTGTGGTTAAACGGTCCTGATTGGCTGAAAGATTCAGATTGTTGGCCAAATCAACCGGAGGTAAAGGAGTCCACAGAAACGAATCATGAGAGGATTACACCTAAACGGGATACCCTTCTGCAAGCAACCGAGGCAGATAAACCTGCATCTGACGTGATTTCCTCCATGCTAGACAAGTATTCATCGTATTGGAAGCTCTTGAGAGTAACCGCCTACATAAAACGCTTCTGCCATAATTGTCGTGGGAGACGGCTGACCGGACCACTGACGACAGAGGAAATGAAAGCAGCTGAGCAGGCATTGATCATCCAGGTTCAACAGTGTGAAGAAGTAAAATCAGCTGTTAATGTGGAGAAGGATGATGACGGGGTGTTGAGATATGTTGGGAGAGTTCCAGGTTACAGGCCAATCTACCTACCACGAGATCACCAGTTTGTCCAGTTACTGATTTCGTGCAACCACAGACAAAGATTGCACGGGGGAGTGTCCTCAACTATGGCTAACCAAAAATATTGGATACCGAAATTACGGTCGAAGGTGAAAAGCGCGGTTCACAAATGCAACACCTGTAAAAGATATCGTGTGACGCCAGTTCCATCTACAACCAAGTCCACACTACCTTCCTTTAGGGCCGAGTTCACTGATCCCTTTGCAGTTATTGGAGTAGACTTTGCCGGACCTATTCTATACAAACATTCGAACACAATTGGCAAAGCCTACATTGCCTTGTTCACGTGTGCGAGTATACGGGCTGTGCACCTAAAGCTTTGTCCGGACTTGTCAGCTGAAAAATTCAAGCGAGCGTTGAAAGAGTTCATAGCTAGAAGAGGTTGTCCACAAGTAATAGTTAGTGATAACGGGAAGACGTTCGTTACGACAAGTAAGTGGCTGTCTACGCTGAAGAAAGATAATGACTTATCTAGTTTTATGGGACAGAAACGCATTGTATGGAAGTTTAATTTATCCAGGGCCCCTTGGTGGGGTGGCTTCTTCGAGCGCTTGATCGGAATTATGAAGAGATGTTTGTCGAAGGTTATTGGTAGGAAGTTGTTGTCTTTCAGTGAGCTCGAAGAAGTATTACTCGATGTTGAACAAACCATGAACAATCGACCATTATCTTATCAAGGAGAGGAGTTTGAAGAGCCTGTGTTAACACCAAGCATTTTGCTAAGAGGAAATAATTCGCCAGTCTTGGAAGAAGATTTGGAAGTGGTCGGAGAAGAAATCACTAAACGTGCAGCGTTTGTACAAAGAAGCAAGGAACATCTACGAAAGAGATTCTTGAGAGAATATGTTCATGCACTTGACGAGAGACAGCGTAGTGTTACGCAAGCTGCAGAAAACCTACCGAAGATAGGGGGAGTCGTTCTATTCAAGGGTGATATGAAGGATAAAGCCAAGTGGAAATTGGGTAGAGTAGTTCGCAGAGTTACGGGTAACGATGGAACAGTTCGTGGTTTAAAGTTGAAACTCGGTAATGGCTACGTTGTAGAGCGACCATCACAACTCGTATGCGACTTAGAGCTTGGCGGTGAATCCGTAGTGAAGGAGATGAATCCCAAGGCAAAGCCATTTATACCAGAACCTAGACCTAGCAGAAAGTCGAAGGACGTGGCAAGAGACTTCATAAAGAGTGTGCAAGTGTATGAGGAAGATGAACTTTGAGTTAACTGTAGCTGAATTGATATTTTAGCTGTTCAGACACTAAAATAGGGGGAGGGTGTGCGAAAGTTTTACACGATCGACGTTTGAACGATCTTTTTTTTATTTTAAGTTAGTCACGTGACAGTGTGAGTGTGTTAACAAACAACGTGGTTTAGTATATCAGAGAGCGACATATTTCAAGTAAAATAAAAGAGTTGAAAATCATTTGTGAGTCGTTGGTGTCTCAGGAAATTGCGGAATATTTCCCACACTTCCATGGCTGTTTTCCCAAGTTGGTAGAAGCGGACTTTACTATAACACTCTTATATAATCTTTATCAACTTGAACATGTGGCTATCATCAACATATCAACTTGAATATGATGGTTATCATCAGCTAAAACAATGGAAAAAGTGCCCTTTTCTAATAGAAGAGGTGCCCTTAAGACAAAGTGCATCCCCAACTTGAAGTTGTTTCCTACGCCTATGATACTCTGTCTAACACCAGATAATTCTACTTGTCAAGGGAAGCATTATGCACCTTTAATGGGTTAATTAGTAGAACTCTGTGCATTTTTTATGAAACATGAAGTAGCATGTCAACCATCTTGGTGGTTTTGAGATGACCTCAAAGAAGCCAAATTGCCAAGCACCAATATTTAATGACCAGTATTTGTTACCAACAAGGAAATGCACGAGAGCCAACAGAACACGCAAGACAACCGCTTGCAGTCTATGATACTCTTATGTATGTGGGAAAGTGATATATTTCCACACTTAATTTGCATACATGTAATGTATACTTTATGGAAAAGGTAAACATTTTGCCAACCTCACCCATGGCCTTCTCTCCCTTCTGCAAGAAACCCTGAAAATGTTAGACTATGGAATATTACAAGAGAGGAGAGCAACTCACCAGAATTTACTAGAGGTCTTAATCTGGTGAGGGAAGACCATGGGCATGGTACAGTAAAAAGATAATTATCAGTTTATCCATACTATGTTAAAACAACTAATTTTTATACAGCATTATTAAAAATGTGAGTCACATAGCTATTCATGTTCATATGATTAGAAAATGTTCATCTACTTTGGAATTTAAGGAACAGATAATTTATTGTTCAATGATATGTACAGTCACTTTGACTACAGGCATCCCAAGCTCACATTGTTGCTATTTAATTTTTTTTTTATTAATAATTTTTTATTATTGCTGTTTGTATTTTATGGTATATTATGTGTATGTGTTATGTCTGTTATGTTATGTGCCAGAAATGGTATGATGGAATTAAATATATATTTATTATTGGTTAGGGTACTTCATATTAGCAAATTATAGTAGACTTAATAGTCAAATATATATTGTCAAAAAATTGCTAAAATATTGTGTCAAATGTAGAAATAAAGTTACTTACTTCTACTACAAGTTGCAATCGACTTTTCGGTGTTGACTTGGTGTGATTTTAAATCCACTTTGAGGGGATGGTATTCTATGTAATATTAAGGAGAAGGCAGGTAAATATAGCTCCAACGAACTCGCATCGGCTTCACAAATCCTTCTCGCGTCGCATAATAATGCATCGAATCGCCAAAAAAACAACAGATCCATAAAGCCCATTACATTTCACATCACATTCATCGTCTTCAGCAAACACAAGAGATTTTTTGTCGGTGAAAATCCATAATTTGTTCGATTTTCTGACAATCTCAGGCTCCGTGGCTGTCGATACCCGGGGATATTCAGTTGAGAGCTCGCGAGTTCGAATTACACTCTTTATTGTTATTGGTTGATTCGAACGCGTTGACGCGACAACAATGTAATGAACCAATAACAATAGAGTGTAATTCGAACTCGCGAGCTCTCAACTGAATATCCCCGGGTATCGACAGCCACGGAGCCTGAGATTGTCAGAAAATCGAACAAATTATGGATTTTCACCGACAAAAAATCTCTTGTGTTTGCTGAAGACGATGAATGTGATGTGAAATGTAATGGGCTTTATGGATCTGTTGTTTTTTTGGCGATTCGATGCATTATTATGCGACGCGAGAAGGATTTGTGAAGCCGATGCGAGTTCGTTGGAGCTATATTTACCTGCCTTCTCCTTAATATTACATAGAATACCATCCCCTCAAAGTGGATTTAAAATCACACCAAGTCAACACCGAAAAGTCGATTGCAACTTATAGTAGAAGTAAGTAACTTTATTTCTACATTTTACACAATATTTTAGCAATTTTTTGACAATATATATTCGACTATCAAGTCTACTATAATTTGCTAATATGAAGTACCCTAACCATCAATAATAAATATATATTTAATTCCATCATACCATTTCTGGCACATAACATAACAGACATAACACATACACATAATATACCATAAAATACAAACAGCAATAATAAAAAAATATTAATAAAAAAAAAATTAAATAGCAACAATGTGAGCTTGGGATGCCTGTGCTTTGACAAGCCACTTCTATAATACGGGACCTCTCTGCCATCACAGCGGTCAGCACCAGAGGATCAGGATGACATGTCTTAATAATGTTTTCTAATTTCAATGTTTTAGTCTCTATATAATAAAAATTTCAAATTTGAGAATTGACAACTAGTCAAACTTGGCATACACCATTTTAATATGGTGTATACTAGTGCTCCATACTACTCTCAGACTCTACTGGATTGCAAGTTTTCTGCATAAAAACACTTGAAGCAGTTTATAATATGAATAATACAGAGCTTGTTTTAGAAACGAATCCATTTATATATTATTTAAATATGTTTCTTGGTGAAGAACAAAAACCAAAATTCCAATCTGAGATACAAAATGCAATTAGCCAATATAGATATATAGCTATTGTTGCTATAAATGTTCATATAGGTATAGCACAACATAATTAACCCGAGAGCAACACCGATATTCTATACTTTTTCGCTTGATTGAGATTTGAGAAAGACAAGCGCTTATTATACATTGCTTACCTTTCGTTTAATCCATTCGACTTGAGTTTCTATGATCCAGCCAGAGTATTTGTTTAGCGAAAATGCCAGCATGAAAGACCACTTGGCAGAGAGTTTTGGCCGAAAATGGACTTCACGTATGCAACTGGTCAAACGTCTTTAGCGCAGGGATGATTATAAGAAGATTTTTTCAAAACAAAAATCTTCTTAATTCTTATAATCATTATGACAAGATTTAAGACAATATAAGAAGATTTCCGACGTCATTTTTTGATATAAATAATATGACCTACAATACATAAATACTAAAATAAGTAATAATGTTACGAGGTGTATACGAATAAGTCAATCTTTGGCAGTTGCCGTTGGCTTGTTTTAAATATGCACGAGAGCATGTAAAACTACAGTAAAAGTATTAAATTAAAGTAATAAACTAAAACCGATTGACCTTTGGACCGATTAGTTACCAGGGAAACATGATCTTTTATTTTTCCAAGCTGGCGGATAGAGAATTACTTCAGAAATTGAGGTGAAATTCAGACTACAGGTAGTGAGGTATAGACTATATAGAATTATTTACCACTACAAAGTGTTAAACATTTCTTTATTAAATGTTTATAATTTTAATTCATTATATAAAGATAATAATATAAGAAGATATAAGAAGAAATTTGGTCCAAAAAAAATCTTATAATAATATAAGAAGATATAAGAAGAAATAATATAAGAAGATTTGCCATCCCTGCTTTAGCGGTGATTTTTTACCGAAATCTACAAAAATATCTCTCCAAAAGTAAGAAAATATCCTGTTCTTTTCATTACAAGGCGAACGGTTTAGTCCAACGGTTTAGTCCATTGATATTGGACTCATCCAGTCTATTATTAGATCAGTGCTTTTTACCGACATTGCTGACAGGAAACTGAAGTAATTTCCATTATAGGCCCGTTAAATCTTGGTCGAAATCACCATGGCTTAATTTATACCGTTATATACAGCGTTTATAGTAAGCATAATATTATAACGAGAATTTAAAAGCATTCATAGGATATAAAACAGAACTTGCTATGTACTAGTGCATTATCAGTTCTAATAACATATTAACTTAGGATATATGAGTGCGAACATATGTCAGTAGCAAAAGTCGAATGTAATATGATGCGCACTTGATTGAGAGTTTGAGACTCAATGGATAATAACTCGATGGTTAACCGTACGGTTAACCATAGCTAAATCTTAATTATATTTAAAGCAATGTTATAAATTTGTACCTTTTGGGACTTGATTCTTTTATTACATATAAAGGAACCCTTAAGAAATGTTTTAGAGGCAATTAGTGTCACCATTGGCGTATTCCAACGGTTAACCAAAGTAGGTAACCAACCCCCCTCCCCCCCATTCACCGTCCAAAGGGATGCCGACAATGACGTCATACAGCGAGTGATCCGCCCACATGAATTATTAAGTATGCACGTTCAACTACGTGTATCCGGTTTTAATGAAGATGACGTTTTGATCCGCCCACATTGTCATAGAAGGCTTGCTCGATTCCCAATATCTTGTTCAAGTCGGTTTTATTCTGACGTTTAACATTTTTCTTTTGGCTCGAAATGGCTCTTTTTCGAACCGATGATCCGTTTGATTTAGCGCGTAACGAATCAGAAACGTTTCTCTTTGACGATCTCTTACAAGAGAGCGCACAATGTTTACTCTTTCCATGCATATTGCAAACTGAAGACACGTTTTAAAACCGTGTTATTACTTTATGCAAATGACAACCACCATCATGTTTGGGCAAGAGCGACAACTAAGGAGTCATTGAATTTTGGTTCAAAACTTTTACGTATCTTCGATTGAAGTAAGATGTAACGCATCTATTTTAGATTTTTTTTTCACGATTTGTTACATTATTAGTTACATTAAAAAGCTATTTAAAGAAGTTACATATAACACGTTAAAAACGTGAATAAATTTTTTGCATTGACATATACACAAAATAGTATCGCCATCAAAATGTTTGTCATATATATTATTTTGGGTTTTGGGTCGTCAATTGCTTAACAATGCAAAAATAACACAAACTGTCTCTTCTTTCAGACAAGGTGATCATATCCAGAGTGTCCAAGGCTACGCTATATGATATATCCGGGTAAATGATCCGTAATGCTCTGTTTTGAATCCTCTCTATAACATCACATAGGTATTGGGGGAGTCCATGATGGAAAACTTGGCACGCGTATTCGAGTAATGATCTAATTGATGCCACATAGAAACACTTTAAATCATTATTCGCAAGACCGGATTTCTTAAGTTGTTTTAATAAGTATAGTCGCTTTGCTGCTTTGGACGTAATTTTCTCCACATGTTCGTTCCATTTCAAATCTTCGGTTATCACCAAACCAAGGATCGTTGCTTTCTCAAGGTCAGGTTGACTCCGTTTAAAATTTACCACAATTTCCTTGCACTTCGTTGGATTAAGTTCGAAATTGTTTCTTGTAGACCAGTCAACAATGGAATCGGTCGCCCCTTGTAGAAAGCTGGTGCAGACTTGACTGGAGATATACTCACAAACATTTGTGTCATCTGCGTATTTAAACATGTCGCCCACAAATTGATCGTCCACAATTGACAAGTCATTGATCGTGACGAGAAAAAGCCACGGGCCAAGTTTTGTCCCTTGTGGTACTCCAGTATGAACCGGTTTCCAGCTAGAAAAACAGTTTAAATTTATCTTCACTCTTTGTAATCTTCCCCGTAAAAAATCCACAATCCAATTGAAGACTGATGGTTTGAGTCCGAGACCTTGACGTTTTTTATAAAGTATATTATGATCTATGAGATCGAACGCCTTATGATAGTCCGTTAAAAGGCACCAAGCAGATCCCCCCTTTTCATCCACTGCTTCCGACAAACGGTGGATTAAGGAGATTAAGGCCAACGTTGTACTGGAACCGGGTATAAACCCAAATTGATTCGGATCCATGCATGCCATTAGTGATGGTTTAAGATCGTGTGTAATAACAGCCTCCGCAATTTTACAAAGTGTTGATGTAAGTGTCGTGGACTCTTACATGAAGTAATAGAACATTATAGAACGCGGGCGCACTTTTCCCGCCAGAACATGACAATACGTTCTTGCTTTTTGTAGTTTACGTTTTAAGCTTTCGTTACAATATAATACAAGTAAAATACAGTATTTGTGGTCCATTTCCTCCTAATTTCTACTTTATCGAACCCCGCTATTCATTACATTTGGTGCCGTGACCAGGATGGAGGAAATTTCGCGACTACAAGCTTCGAGAAGAGGACATAAATCACACTTAACAAAAGTGCTAAACAAGGCAAACGAAATTTTAAAGATAGATCAATCACAAACAAATGAAATCGCGTTAACTACAGTCAAAACCGCTCTAGAACAACTAACAAAGAAACAGCAATTGATACGAGAACTAGATGAAAAGATTGCGGCAAAAATAACAAAGCCAGAGGATCTAGAAGCTGAAATATACGAGTCTGAAGAACTAAGCTACAATTTAGAAGAGAACTTGAATCACATACGTAAGTACATTGAATTATGTTCAATGTCAAGTCAATCTAATCAGTCTACACAACAAGTTCAGCCATCTATATCAATTCCATCACCTGAAAGCCCAACCACATCACATGAAACACCATCTACAATAGTTTATTAAAATGATGTAACAAACGAATCAGGGAACCCACCACATACACAACAGAATTCCACCAATATGTTGACCGACAATATATTACCACCACCTAGTCCTCAGCTATCGGCTGCTAGTAACCCACCACAGAATATTTGTCGACTACCAAAGCTAAGTCTCCCTGTGTTTTCGGGTAACCCCCTTGAGTGGCAGTCATTCTGGGATTCGTTTGATGCTGCAGTACACAGCAACCCATCACTAAATGGTATACAACGATTCAATTATTTGAAGGCACAACTTAAAGACGAAGCATTAATAACTATGGCAGGATTTCCCCTCACTAACAATAACTACGATGAAGCAATAAACCTCCTTAAAGATAGATTCGGGCATCCACATAAGATTGTAAATGAACACATGCAGGCACTCTTAAAAATATCCCCACCACAGGAGCATTTGGATAGTTTTCGCAACTTCTACGACACCTTAGAAACCCACATTCGAGGACTTGCATGTCTGGGAAAAGGTCAAGAATCGTACGGTGATCTACTAGTACCAATCATACTTGGGAAAGTCCCCACAGAATTCAGAAAAAATCTAGCTCGGGAACATGGGACTCTAGATTGGACAATTGACCAGCTTAGAAATGTTATACATAAGGAATTGACAATTCTCGAAGCAGGACAATTTGTAAACACTAATGCAAGTGGAAACCAGCAAATAACATCATCAGTAACATCATCATTTCACACTCATGCAGAAGGCATACGGTCATCACCACCATCCCCACCCCCAACAACTCGTTTTGGACGCCCCACCCCTAAATGCACTTTCTGCCAAAGAAATCACTCCTCTAATACATGTCAAGTTGTTACCGACACACAACAGCGATATGATATTGTTAAGAAAGCCAACCTGTGCTTTAACTGTCTCGGACATCACAGAGCCTCTCAGTGTCGTTCCAAAAACCGATGTAAGAACTGTAATCGTAAACATCACACAAGTCTTTGTAAAGGTGAAAATCAACCACAAAAAGACGAAAAAGATACACCAGTTCTAACGGCATTAACACCCACCCAGTCAACCCCTACACCTTCTACGCAAGTACAGCATCAGACCCAAACACCCCTACTCAAAACAGCAGTAGCCACCATCAGTTCAACAACCACCCGTGCAGAAGCCAACATCCTTTTTGACGAAGGTGCTCAACGTTCCTTTATAGCACAATCATTGACCACAAAACTCGATCTCTACCCCACGAAAAAGGAAACCATTAACCTTTCAGCATTCGGAGCAAGCGCAGCCACCAAGAGAAACCTCGATGTTGCCACATCAATATTGAAATAGAATCATCTGGAACTATTCCTATCCAAGTTCTCATTGTACCTAAGATTGCCAGCCCAATTCAGAATAAAGATAGAGCCCCAATCAAAGCTATTCCATACCTCAAACAGCTCAAACTCGCCCACCCCGTAACCAGCGACGAGAACTTTGAGATATCCCTATTAATCGGCGTGGACCACTACTGGGATCTCGTTGAAGATCATATAATTCGTGGAAACGGTCCGACAGCAATGCAATCTAAGTTAGGGTACCTCTTGTCTGGGCCCATCAAATCAACATTGGGTCACACAACTCCTGCCAACATTCTCAATGTCATGATTTCCCACTACGAAGAAGATCAACAACTTGAAAAATTTTGGTCCTTAGAGTCCTTAGGCATCACCCCACCTAAGCCCAACAACGACGAGAGTAACTTTTTACGCGAGTACCAGCAATCAGCCATTTCTCGAGAGGATGACGGCAGCTACACAGCAAAATTTCCATGGGAAGACGATCATCCACCATTGCCATCGAACTTTTCTATTTGTCAGAAACGTACCAGATCAACTGTACAAAGATTAAATCGCAGTCCAGAATTGTTACAAGCCTATGGAACAATTATCAATGAACAGTTAGAAAGATAATTTATTGAGAAGATCCCAAAGCTACCCCAACTAGCAACTCGCATTACATTCCTCACCATGCAGTACGGAAGATTTCGTCTACCACCCCAATCAGAATAGTCTACGACTGCAGCTGTCACCAGTCACAACATCATGCGAGCCTAAATGATTGTCTCAACGCAGGTCCACCATTACTGAATGACATGTCAGCTATTCTATTTCGCTTTCGCACCTATACCTACGGCATAGCAACTGATATCGAAAAAGCCTTTCACCATTTACATCTTCACGAAAGCGACAGAGACTTTTCTCGATTTCTGTGGTTGTCAGATCCAAGCGACCCAAATAGCCCGTTTGACACCTACCGATTCAAAGCAGTTCCCGTTGGAACGACCAGTTCGCCATTCATGTTGAATGCCACCATTCAGAAACACCTGGATCAATTTTCCACCCCTGTTTCACGCGACATGAAAGAGAACATGTACGTGGACAATATTCTATCTGGTTCTGATACCGAATTAAATGCCACCCAATACTATGAGGAAGCAAGGTCGATCATGAACGAGGCCAAGTTTAACCTACGCTCGTGGGCCTTCAAATAGTCCAGCACTTCAACAGAAAGCAACTACAGACGGAACAGCTGACACAACACCAAACACTGATATTAATGTCCTTGGTTTACGATGGAACACATCCACTGACACCATCCAATTCGCGACGAAAAAATCCTTATCCACCACGCCTCAACTGATCACCAAGCGTGAAGTTCTACAACATTCCTCAAGCATTTTCGACCCCCTTGGTGTAATAACTCCTGTAACCATCAAAGCCAAGATTTTCATGCAGCAACTGTGGCAGCAATCGCTCGATTGGGACGAACCCCTCAACGAGCAACTCCGACAAGAATGGTCCAAGTTAGCTGAAGACCTACACACAGCACAACAAACAGTTATACCACGTCGCTGCCATTCAATGCCCACAGTTTCCAACAACGCCACACAACTACATATTTTCGTCGATGCGAGTAAACGAGCCTACGGCGCAGTTGCATACCTTCAACAAAATTCTCAAGTTGCATTTATTATGGCAAAAACACGCGTTGCTCCAATCAAAACATTGACAATGCCTCAATTAGAGCTGATGGCCGCCCTAATTGGTACACGACTTGCTTCATTTATTCACAACACAATCCAACATCGTTATGATGCACTCGAAGTCCACCTATGGTCCGATAGCCAAATCGTGCTACATTGGCTCAATAGCAAGAAGCAACTCAAGCAATTTGTGGCAAACCGTGTAAAGTCCATCAAAGATCTATTCCCTTCCAACGTCTGGCACTATTGCCCCACAAATGAGAATCCCGCTGATTTCCTATCCCGCGGTATGACCACAACCCAGATGCACTCATCATCATTGTGGAACAATGGACCACCATGGCTCACCTTACCTACTGACAAATGGCCTGTTTGGATACAAACCACCGCCTTAGTAATCGAATCAGATCAGCAAATGGAAGAAAACGAGCCAACCGAAACGGAGATCCCCTCCACCCCAAGTTACTCAGGAGACACCGGCATACATAACGTTATTGATATATCGAAGTATAGCAGTTTGACTACGTTGATCCATGTTACCGCATATGTCCAAAGATTTGTCAACAACCTCATCAAACGATCGCCTAAACGAACTGGATCACTAACTGTTTCCGAGATCAATACAGCCGAGAACCTTTGGATACAGTGTTGTCAGCAACCAATCTACCAAGCCGAGCTTCTTAACCTCAGGTCAAACAAATATACCAATCGCGAAACTGTACCCACTTGAAGTGCGAACAGACATTGTCGCCGAAACCGAAAATAGATCAGAGGACGCTGACATAGAACAACCTGAAGAGATTAGAGTTCGAGCAAGAAGAACGGCAGCAAAGAACGCTTTAGATAAGATATCGGAATGGACGAGTATATTAAACGGCCCCCCGGAGGATGTCGTGGACTCTTACATGAAGTAATAGAACATTATAGAACGCGGGCGCACGTTTCTCGCCAGAACATGAAAATACGTTCTTGTTTTTTGTAGTTTATGTTTTAAGCTTTCGTTACAATATAATACAAGTAAAATACAGTATTTGTGGTCCATTTCCTCCTAATTTCTACTTTATCGAACCCCGCTATTCATTACAGTAAGTGATATAGGTCGAAGATCTTTATTGATATCAAGCACTTGCTTACATTTTGGAATCGGGCATACATTTGCCAACTTCCAAACGCTGGGCAGCTGGCCTTCTTTAAATGACCCGTTTAGAATAACTGTTATCGGTGCTGCCAAGATGTCAGCGAACTTTCGAAGAGCCCAGTTGGGTAAGTTGTCCGGACCACTATATTTATCTGGTTTAATGCGATTTAAATATGCCATTGCTTCATCCACTGCCAAAATGATCGGATTGTCATTGGTAAACCCAACAGAGGCATTATCGTCCAAAGGGAGGTAGTTCTGCTTTTTCTTCCAAAAAGCTGTTGTTTATCTTGTTACCAAGTGAGACAGGGTCCTGTGCATCCTGTTCTAAACTCGAGAATATATCATTTGCTCTTCCTGATGGGATACCACACAGATTTTTCACTTCTCTCCACCAATCTTTAGGTTTGGTTTGTTTTAACTCATGTACTTTGGCTTCATAGTATAATTTACGACAGTTTTTCCTTGTCCTATTTACTTTGTTCCGTAACCATTTTTATAATGTCTCGTTATTTTGAGCCAAAGCTTTTTGTCGTCTCTGAATAAGATGTTTCAAATTATTATTCATCCATGCATGGTCGGTCATTGCAATGGATCTTTACCGCTTTCAATGGCGCCAAGGTATTTAAACCGTAATTAAATATTTAGTATTTGAGTAAAGTTCGTTAAATTGTGTTCACATGAAATATCGGGGGTAATGACGTGGTTCCATGGTACTTCGGAAAAAAACTACCCTGTCTTCGTACGCTACTAGGCCTTTTGTCACGGATAACTAGGGCAATAGGGGTGGTGTTGTTGAAATCGTTGAGGAGAAGGACACTCGATCAAGTACATGGGATGGACACCGAATAACGCAAGAAGTGGCTAAAGTGGAGTAAACTAGGAATTTGTATACCTCGACAGAGTGAAGAGCCAAAGGAACCCAAGTTGGAAAAAAGTCTGGAAAATTTACTTAAGTACAAGAAGAGACGGAGAGAAACTTTAACGTTTACTTACCAAATGCAAGACTAAAATATGGGGAAACTAATAAGGGAAAAACTTCTAAATCGGGGAAAACAGAGAAAGGCCGCAATAAATGGTTAACATTTTAATTCGTGTGCATGTACTGGACTACAAGAACCTGCTACCTGCGAAGCTAACGTTGCTACCTGCGAAGAAAAAGCGAAGTGTGTTATGAGTTTTGGATGTCAAACCCGTGGAGCATAACGGATAAAAACGCAAACTTGTCCTAACAAAAGACGGAACTGCATGTTTACAAAGTCAAACGATCCAAACTAGAAAATAGTGTAAAAGCTGAACAATATGTTTAAGAACTGTTTATTCTTGTAAAATTGTTATACTTGAAAAATATATTGTTACAAACGTTAATCCGTGTCTGTGTTTTTATTTGTGTATACATCCAAGCACAGCAGTATATTTTGCTCCAAAATCAGTTCGATTTCGTATTCGTCAAACCCCAAATTTAGTAAGTTAAATTAATGATACCAAATTTAGATTTTATAATTGTTGTTAAATTGACAAGGCCGCAGTCATAACTATTTTTTTCATAACTATTTTCATAACTATTTTTAGTTATGACCGCGGCCTTGTCTATTTAACAACAATTATAAAATCTAAATTTAGTATCATTAATTTAACTTACTAATCAATATTTCGTGTTAATATTTACGAAAAGAAGTTCTGTAAATTGACAAAAGCATAGTTTTTAAAAGTTTTTACACCATTCAGCATTCTACTCAAATTCAACAGTACCAATAGCCTGCGTGGCCGGCCCTCATTGGTGCGGAAAAGAAGGACGCGGAGTGAGGCGTGCAAGAGGCATAACCCGGCTTTCGTGACCAAAGCTGTTCAATTTTTGAACGTAGAATTTGATTGGTCAACACCAAGAATTAATTGACATGTTTACGCACACGGGAATATATTACTACATTTCTTCGTCTTGTATGGCGTTCCGTTGCGGACAAAAAAACGTAACAAAAACATTTTTCCAAGTTAACAAATTTTACTCCAAAAACAAAAAAATGTCACCAAATTTTACAAAATGCTGCCAAATTTTTAAATCAAACATCGAAATATAAAAAAAACAATTGAAGTCTACATTTCTTTCAAAAAAAAAATGTATCGCAGAAACCGGAAGTTGACCGGTGCAAAAAAAATCTCGTCGAATGGAAACGGAAGTGCGAAGCCAAAAGTAATTTGCATTTGAACTGACCACGTGATTTGAGAAGAAGAATATATTACAAGTAATTTACACGTATTCCGCAAACGGAGAAGAAAGCAATATGGCTGGTGAGCCAAGCTCTCATCAGTATAATATTCAAGATATCGTGAGAGCAGTGGTGGGCAATTTCAATAGCCTGCCACCAAGATCATCAACTAATCCCACGGAAACGTCTGGTGTTACTACAGCCAGCTCAACTGCCTCAACAACTGTTGTCGATGAGTTGAACCGTAGCTTTCAAATTCCTCGAGGCGCACAGACCTTTCAACCACGTGTAGAAAGCCAGCCAAACTCGCGGCCAATTGCTTCAACAAACACTAATGACTTGAATCGTCGTTATCAAATTCCTCGAAGCTTACAATGCGCTCAACTACAACCAGAAAGTCACCCGAACTTGCAGCCATTTTCGCAACCAACTCTTACAGATAATTCACTATCGTCTGGCTTTTCTGCGAGAACAAATTATGGCGCTACTAGTGCACGTGGAACTGCCCGAAGGCGACCTCGATCGAATCGTTGTAGTAATACTGGACGGTTTCAGCCGTATTCCAGAAGCACAAGTCAAGCGTCTGCAGAGCCAAAAGTGTACTATAAAGCAGTATGTTTACTTCCTTCGCCAACCTGGAACACCGTCCCAAGAGGAACGGTCAAAGTTGACCTTATCGAAAAAAACTTGTGTGTTGATGCGTGGGCAGTTGATAAAAGTTGGACTAAGGAAGATCTTACATCCGAAGCTGCCAAACTCTTCCCAAAGGTGTTGGGAAGTGAGAACCCTGAACCAGTACCGTAAGTCTATTCGATAAGTCTATATTTTAAATATTTGACTATTTCTAAGTTTTATATAGTTCATGCATGAATTGAATCGAAACGTGCCCAGGGCCATTTCATTTGAAATACACCCTCCCATGGAAGAGGTCTTAAGACATGTGAACCCTTAAGTAATTTTTTCTACTTTTTTCATATCACCCTTCAGAATATTGCATTTTGTCACCCTTCACAGTTTTGCATTTTGGGCATAAGACTCCCAGAAATTTTGGCAAAATTTTCCCCAACCCTAAAGAAAAAACAGCCTTTTCTACTCCCACCCCCTAATAAATGTTTATATTTTATTTGCTCCCCTTCAGAAAAACACTTAGATAGCTAGGGCTTACCTTCATTTACTTCAACCCTAAGAAATGTGTTAATTAACTTTAAGCCACCCTTCAGAAAACCTCATCCATAGGGGAGGGGGTGTATTAATATACCCATTTAATAATGGCATGGCCACCGCCCCACCCAGGACATCATGACATCATATTACAATATGAACTTTAACACCAATCCATTGGGCCATGTGCTAGGACTTTGGTTGCAACTTTCCACATTATATTTCTTCTCATAAAGTAATAGTTGTTTTTCCTTGTAGCAACATAGGTCATTTTCATGTTCTTTTAAATTTGCATTAATGCACCTATCTATGTTTGCAATCATCTTGTTCAGGTTATGCTACCCAATATACAGTTAATAATTATGTACAAAATAGCTTTTGGAATTTTAAATTAATGTTGCAGGTTTGAGTTTGTTAGAAGTGGGAACTTCAATTGTTCCAATAACATTGCGACAAGGACAGGATCTTGATAGCAAGGTTTTGCGACATGTAACTGGTTCTGGTTCTGTTTATATAAGAGCACTCAGGAATTTAGATGAAGACGAAGAAGTAAGCTCAACAAAGTCCTAATTGATTTTGCCATTTTATTTTGCAATTGTGTACGTATGCAAAGTAGAATTTGCAAATATAAAAACATATCCAATTGTTTAGGGTACAGTTTTAGCAATGGATTAAAGTTAGTACAGTAGATTAATTAGTCTATGGTTACTTTAGTGTGATACTTTAGAAGGCCAGGATGGACCTCTTCCTGCAGCAAAAAGTGACATTAGGAGTTTTGTTATGCCGACTTGCACTACAGAAATTACACCATGTAAGTACCAAAATGTAATTACCATATGAAGTAATTGTAGCAACAAGCAATTGCAGTATGTACAATATAATAGGAAGGTTTCATGTGAAATTTAGATGTTCGTTTGAAAATTTGACATTAATTTTATTTAGCAACAACAGGTACCAATATATGTTCCCAAGTGGAAGAGAGGCAGCAGCTTGAGAAAATGTTCCCAATGCTCAGTCCTGAAGCTATAAAAAATTCTATTGAAAAGTCAGTCAATGTGCACGAAGCAGTTGATATCTTACTTGACAATACAATTGAAGAAAAAGGTTTGATTTATATAATTATAAATTACTTTGTAACTAAAGGAATTTTACCGTATCAGCAGGGGCGGAAAAAATAGGCGAGGACACAAGCAAAAAATTGATTGTATAACCATAGGCAGCCCAGCTAATATATGCATGCAGTTGCTGCATATATTAGCTGGGCTGCCTATGGTATAACCTTACTGGCTGGTAGTTTTATTTCACAAAAACATAGCAACAAAATAATATTTCTCTATTGAAGTATTTTAATCTGTGTGATAAGCTGCGATTGCCGACTTGCCATTTGATATCTGCCAACTGCCAATAAAGCATTTTTTTTCATTTGAAACCATGCTCACCATGTGCTTTATAGGCTCCAATTTATAGCTAGATAAGCCTAGGTTTGACATATTCAGAAATCTTAATTTCCTGACTGCAGAGTGCGGTGGTTTGGTTTGAGGTTATAATTATACAGTTTACCCATTTATACTTCATTTTCCTTTGGCGCAGGTGATCAAAATTGACTGTAGAAGTAATTTTGTACTTCTTAAATTTCAGATAATGATGAATCTTTGCCAGTTTGTACATTTTTACATCCTCCTGCCACAAGAACAACTTTCAGCATGTCAGGTGTGTAGTAATTTTAATTTATCGCAATTAACCATAGGGATAGTAACCAATCCTGAGGCGAAAAATTATTGATAAACTAGAAATCAAACTGAAATTTATAGTCCAATTACTGTCGTTGCAATGGAAGTGTTGATAAAATATTGCATTAGTATTTAAACAAATAAATTGATCTACTTTATGTAATGAATTGATACAATATTTTATTAACCCTGTATTGCAACGACAGTAACAAAAAAACATTTGTTTGTTTTTTCCTATCATTTTGTTAGCTACCCATAAACTATTGGGATCACAAAAAGGCTAAAACAATAAAATTGATACATTTAGGCCTATGGTCAATTAATTGCAATAACTTAAATGAAGTTTGTAAATATATATATTGCATTTATTGCAGAACATCTCGATAGTATTGATGATGACGATATAACTGTGTTGGAGAGCTACCCATTGAGTATCTCAGCAATGGATCCTAGCACTGCCTTAATTGCCCATAAGGCAAGTGTTTTTGATTCATCTGGTGTCCAGGAGCTACATATTAATAGAAATTCCGATTCAATCATTAGAGATCTTTTTAAAAAGCTAAAACGAAAGGAAATTGAGGCAAAGAAAACACCGGATGTGAATTTCATTGGCGAGGAAGGGATTGATGCTGTAGGGCTAACAAAAGAATTCTTCTCTATTGTGATGAACTCACTCAAATGTGGAACAGGAGGTCCTATTCGAAGGTTCTGATGACCATTTATTGCCAGTCATTAGCGAAGAATATCATCAGAGTGGGTACTATAAATATGTTGGGCTGCTCATTGCCATGTCTGTGTTACATGCTGGGTTTGGAATGACTGGTATGTCTAGAGCCTTGTCGGTTTTTCTTGCAACTGACGATGTATTTAAAGCAATGTGCCATCTCTCAATCAGTGATGTGCCAGACTATGGGATCCAAGAAATTCTCTGCGAGGTAAATAGTACTGTACTTAACTTTATAATGTATGTGATTTTCACAATATAATGACCATTTTAATAATTTCTACTCTTAGCAGTGGTGGATCCAGCAAGGTTTTTTAGGGGGGGGAGTGGGTTGGTGCTGGGTGAACGAAACTGGCAAATCTAGCACTGTTCAGAAACATGCTATCATAAATGTGCACCTAGTCTTGGTTACAATTTTGTACAATAATAATACTTAAAAGCAGGATGAATTGGATCTTTTTGGACCTCTCTTGCACCCCCTGTTGACCAAGGCCTACAAATCCACCACTGCCTCTTATAGCTGGTATATTATTTTTATCTTTTCTAGTTACAAGGATTGGATGACCCTCAAAAATTGCTGTCCTTCAGTGCGCGTGATGACATTTCGATGCTGCTATACCATGCAGGTTTTGCGAATGAATCACTGACACCTCAAACGAAAGAAAAGGCAATTCAGTGTGTACTGCTACATCAGGTGTTTCGTTCAAGAAGAGAACAAATTGATGACCTTAAACGAGGGCTCCAGGAAGGTCTTCTCTTAAATCTACTGAAAGCAAACCTGTCTTGTGTTCAAATTGTGTTTCCTCTAACCAGTGAGCATATCATCAAAGCTGATGAATTTTTGCGATTGATTCAGTCTGATAGTGATTTGACGGAAAAACAAGCGCAAGTCCTGGCTTGGTTTAGAGAGTACGTCCAAAAATTAGAGAAAGGTATAGTATAGTATCAAATAAATATACAACCAAGTTGAGAGTATTTTGAGTCGTTACTTAAATACTATCACGGTTGCCTCGGTTTCTTTTGTTCTCGCAGGCACATTTAACGTCTAGATTACCTGATCCATAAACATTAGGTACGATTAGTAACTAATCATACCTAGGTGCGATTAGAAACTAATCTGCATATCTAATGTTTATGGAAAACGCTTCGCTTATCCACATGCATACATACTGTAGCACGATTACAAACTTTAAATTCACAAAAACAATTCTACATAATATACTTTTACCTATATGCGAGTCACAATGACTTTATTTCATCTTAATCTTTATTCACACTAATGTTTAAAGTCTGCACATTTTCCCTTTGCAGAATTCCTCCCACATTTATTTTTGAGAGGCTTCTTTCGAATCGACACTGCACGCATTCACTAACAACATATCTTCTTGGCTAATTGCACATTCATTTATTTCAACCGTATCACTACCAATACTCAGTGTGTCGTTTCGTATTCTCCGGCACAGTGCCTTCTCTCGTATTCTCAACATCTCACGATTCCATGCACGAAACTAATACGTTTATGCGACATACTCGCTCTCGCTAGCCACATCTTTGCTCGAATTGCACTGCCGAATACGCTCGCATGAAGCCTTTATATATGCTACTCCAAAGGATTTCAATAGAATAATTAAAAATATCCCTCAAAACCTAGTAAAAGTCCCTCGGGCGCTTTTACATCTTCCTCGCAAACAATAATATTACAAAGTAATAGCATGGCGTTTCAGTTGATTAGTGATTAAATGTCCCTCAAGCCTCTGGAGGTTTAGTAAAAGTCCCGAGTACATGTATATATAGTATAGCAAAGTAAATATTATACTCAGTGATAGTATGCAGTAATCAAACATGTATTTAATTTGTTTAAATTGCATCAATGCAGGTGATGATGATGGTAATGAAAGTGATATTACCTTAAGAAGTCTTCCCAAACTTGAAGAACTAGCACAGTTCACATGTGGTAGTCCTCACTTACCAACAAATGGAAAAAGAATTCATGTCCAGTTCACAATGGGAGATTTTCCTGATCCAGATGCATGCTTCTCAATACTTAAACTCCCACTAAACCATCCAACATTAAATGAGTTTGTGAAAAAGATGAACATCGCTATTAACTGTCAACATAAAGGATTTGGCCGAGGGTGAATATTGATTTTACAGTTATGTTGTTCTTTGGAGGGAAAGGAGGAAATACTCGATTGCATGTTCCTTAAAACCACATGGGGTTTTATTGTTTTGTTTCAAAACATTCACTTGTTTGTGTTAATGAACATTTGGTGATATTCTGTTGGAACAATATACCACCAACATAATTCACATACTTTTTAATTGTTATGTTAGAATTGTTATGTTGGCATATTACAACTATGAGTTATGTGATGATTATGCAGCAACAGATTAGTAAACATCTTGTTAAATTATCGTGTCTGTGTATTCTCAACCTATTGTTTTGAAGTAGTTTGAAAAGCATGCAAAATGTTAAATACTGATTAGCATTAGTCACTGAGTGAGCAGACTGTCTGTAAAGAGATACAATTCACCCTATAACACCACTCACTGCCTTTCAGGTTGCAGGAAGCCTAAAGCAATACTTTTAGCAGCTACGAATGCTTCAATACCATTGTCATCAAAATCCTTCAAAGCATTTATAATAGATGTAACAATGTGTAATTGTTCGTCATTTAGATGTATAGGTGAGGGAGGAACTTCTATAACATACTGTTGTGCATCAGGAATGGGAACTGGCCCATCTTCATCTACACCATGATTAGACATATCAGTTGAACCATCCAAAACAGCTTGGACTGCTGTGTGGTGTGTGTTCTGCATTCTAATCATGCCTTGAACCCATAACTGATTTGGTGAAAAGTTTTGTTCTGTAGTCACTGGGTGGTTGTTCCACTGCTCGGCAAATGTTTCAAGTGATTGATTAACTAAGCCAACAAACACAAGATGCAAACAGTACAGGTGTAATTCATCAGTACAATCCAGTTCATTTTGGCTTTCCAGATATAAAAATATATTTAGAAACCGTGAGACAACAATCCTGTTTACATCTCGCCACAGCCTCTCTATTCTTTGATTGTGAACAGATGTTCCTGTGATTATGCTCCCACGATTTATGCCCCGCATTGTAAGCATGAACCTACCGACCTCCAAGTTCTCCAACCCAAGATCAGACCTGACCCTTGATGGTAAATTGTACTTAGCAACAGCTTCTTGGAAGTAGGTAAACACAGTTTCTGCTCTGTTGTTAGTGGAGACTTTCAGATAAACAATTAATCGCGAGAATCCATCTATTGCCCCATGAATGACCAGTCGATAAGGTTGAATCAACTTATGGTTCCCATCAATATGCCTAATAGATTAACAAGTGATTTTAACACCATATTATCAGACACCAACCCAAAACATGTAAAATGTAATTTTTTACCAGATAGTCCTTAACAATTAAACTATAAGTCATTCCACTTGATACTTATACCACTCTGCCCCCCCCTCTTCTGCCCTACATACAAACATTACCATCTATCTAATACAATTACAGATACACAATTTTCAAGAGTTGGGAAATTTACAGTAAACTTTCTTCATAGCCACAGGAAGTAATGTATGTATTTGCTTGCCAGCCCTAAAAAATATATTTCCAACGAGCTTACACCTATAAAAGCATATAAAGTCAACATACCACAACGCATTTGGACAGGCAACATTGTATGACCTTCGGATAATTCTTCTCGAATTTCTAAGGGTGGACGTAACGGGATCGACTCTGCGTATAGAATGTAGTACGCGATGTCTTTGTACTGTGTGACCATGATGTCTAAGTGATCCCATAATCATTCTCAAACCAACCGCCGGGGTTGCTTGAAGAATTCGACCGACAAAATCATCTAACTGATGATCTGACATATTAGAGAACTCCCTCCCTTCTACTGACATACCGAATTGGTGTCGTCTGCGGCGAACTGTTCTTTCTGATACACCAAGAGTTCGTGCTATGTCACTCCATCGCATACCACAATCTCTGTGTAAAGCCTCCAGCTGTTCTTGGCTTACGCAAAAACTCGGTCGTCCACGCACGCCACTATTCTCCACCGAAATTACGCTTAACACTCCATTTTCATCGCTCTCGTCTTGAAGAAGACATCCTTGTTCAAAGTGCGATCGAAGTGAAAGCGTACGTTCCAAAATATACGATAGATTGCGCAAGCAGCTTCTCTGTGACTCAAGGTGGCCATAGGATTCGTTAAATCTGGTTACTATAATTGAGAGCGTTCTTGCATATTCGTCTAGTCTTCTAGTTAAGGGGGTCCTCTACCAAATATTTTTTTTACTGTTAATCTAATGATATGAAACACTTCTTTTAGTATGTTTTTGGGCTAGATACCCTGACCAAAAAAAGGTATAGTTGGAAGAAGTGGTTGCCATGGTTACCAAGATAAAAGACCCCATATGGTGAAATATGGGGTCTTTTATAAGCATGATAACTAAAAAAGTATTAATGTTAAAGACATAGAATAACTTTTATTTATTAACTAACGACATTATCTAGGAGATGAAGTAAAATTGTTAGCATATGTGTTATAATAAATGTTTTACGCCATGAATACTAAAAATGAACATCACTATCCTCACTTAAGATATTACAATTTCAAAATTATTGAAGATAGGGTAATTATTTTACTATGTCTCCTAGAGCAGGTTATATAGAGTAAGCCCTGAAAATTTCAGCAAGATAGCTTTAATTCTTCTTAAGATATCCTGCGCGCAATATTGTTAATTACACGTTTTCGGTAATTTGAGAAAAACAGCTTTAAAGTCAAATATTTAGTTTATTTACAAGATAATCACTTAGGAATGTGCTCTTTTTCTCCGATTTAAAGCAATTTTCATGAACTAAAAACCCATGGAGGTTATTGAGAAGGCTTTAAAGTATATAATTATTGGTTTTCTAAAATTTCATAAATATTTTGAAAACCGTAAAAAATTTGGTATAGGACCCCCTTAAGAACTCGGACCGATCGATTGAAACAGAATGCAATTGACTATCACAAGTGTCAATAAGTCTTCCCAAAGAGAAAAAGAATTCGTTTATGTTTGGCAACCACCGGTGCGCCATATTCTTTCTTCTAAAATCACGTGATCAGTTCAAATGCAAAATTACTTCCGTTTTTTCGAGTTGTGTCAACCAACTTCCGGGTTTCATCGAACATGTTTTGGCTTCGCACTTCCGTTTCCATTCGACGAGATTTTTTTTGCACCGGTCAACTTCCGGTTTCTGCGATACATTTTTTTTTGAAAGAAATGTAGACTTCAATTGTTTTTTTTATATTTTCGATGTTTGATTTAAAAATTTGGCAGCATTTTGTAAAATTTGGTGACATTTTTTTGTTTTTGGAGTAAAATTTGTTAACTTGGAAAAATGTTTTTGTTACGTTTTTTTGTCCGCAACGGAACGCCATAGTCTTGATTGACATGTTTATGCACAAGCGAATACATTTCCTTCAGTTCGGGGTTTTCCCTATAGTCCAGCTGCGTTTTTATTGGTCAATTTTAATGAGCTTTTATTAGGGCGTTTAGTCACGAATGCTGGGTTTTCTTGCACCAATGAAATCAATCTTTCGACCTCGACTTTCGACCCTCGACCTCGACATTCGACCCTCGACCTCGACTTTCGACCTCGACTTTCGACCCTCGACCTCGACCTTCCACCCTCGACCTCGACCTTCCACCCTCGACCTCTGACCCTCGACCCTCGACCAAAACCCAAACTCTTAGTACGTACCACCCGGTGTACGTGCAGAGGCGAGTCGACACCCTATGTGTTTATTGAGTTTCTCACTCATTGGTGAGCGGATTTCCCAACAGGCTATTGCCCAATTGATTAGACTGAAATGCCGTATAAATTTACGGTTTTAACATTGCTTTCATGTGTTTTGTTAGAATACTTCTTTCTATGAATATATTATATTTAAAGGCGATTTCAACAGTTTGCACGCCAACTAAGACATTTGAACAATATTGCGTTCTCCGTCGCCGAAACCTCTTTTCATGCAATCGAGCACGCACGGAGCGATTTAAAAACTTTTCCCTGACCCGTTGGAAAACTCAAGAACACGTCTTTCCCAAGAGCATACGCTTCAACCACTTCGTGTTGCGGGCCTCTCAATTCCTCATACCCAAACTTTGAGGGACCATATTTTATTGCATCTTCGAGAAGATCCATATTCTCTATTCTTTGAAATTACTTTGTTTTATTTTTAATTTATAAGTCGATAGCCTTAGGGGCGACATCCATACTCAAGTTGCCACAGAAAACGTCAATCCGACGTTTCTGGGTGGGTTGGTTTCAATCTTTGACGTTTCTGCGTGGCAGTTTTATACTTTTCTGATTAAAAAAGTAAAATATTAAAATTGTAACTGTAAATAACGAAAGAAAAGCTGTAAATCTCATCCCTTCCAGTTCGGCTTTTAATTTTTACATTAAATAGCAACCAAGCATCGGTTTGCTGCAGTTTTATCCGGAAATACTATCTCGACTTTGCCCAAATCAAAAATTTTACCCAATTGGGTTTCAAAGAAAACGTCGGATTGACGTTTTCTGTGGCAACTTGAGTATGGATGTTGCCCCTTAAGGAGCATTTGAATAATTTATTCAAATTATTTTAAATATGTGCTTTTATTGGCTAGAATAATGACACACCCCCAGTGACACCCCGATCAAAAATCCACCGGTAGATTTGGTGCGCTGCAAGTGGGACAAGTCCTGTCCAGCGTCTATCCGAACCGCGAAAAAAAATGGAAAGGACTTTGGGAAAGTCTAGCTTGTCGCGCATGCAGGAAATTGTATCTCCTTGGTGCGAAAAATGAGAGAGAGGGTGGAGCTGAATGGAGAGTAAACTGACAGATTTGCAATATCAGACACTGTTACAAACTTGCTACACTTGCGACAATGGCTTAATCGCGCATCTAAAAAAGTACGAGTCCCTTTAGACCACGTTTCACTCTTTCAAATAATCTGGTTTTGCCTGACACATTTGGTGACCAGTTAACGAGGCTCTGATGTGTATACAAATCATATATATAACGCACAAATTTCACCATATTTTAGCTTAACGTGATGAAGAACTTCCTTTATTGTCTGCAATACTTTAGACTGAAATACAGCGAGAATTAAATCAATGATTTTTATTCACACCAAAGCCTTGTTATCACACGGGTTAGTCTGCGTTTGGAGACCAAAATGCCGGGACAGATATGCTTCGACAATTTGTCGCAGTGATTTTCTTTCATCTTAAAAATCCAAGTTTTATATATGTTAAAGTCCGGTATTCAAAGTACTAATCTCTTCTTGATTTGGTAGTAGGGGATATGGCCTTTAGATAGGGTATTTGATTGGTAAGTAGGGATAGCCTTTTTAACATACAAACTGCATCAACCCCATGCATATCGCCTCTCCCAGTAAACTAGCTCCCCCCCTCCAGTAATGGTCCCTTTATAAGCAAAAAGGGGGAGAATGACCTGGTTCGAAAGAGTGTTTGCTTGCTTGCGTTTATACTGAAAGCTCAGTAAGTTTCATGGGATGTGATCAAAATTGTTACTGAAATTGCAACAAGTCAAGATATAGAGGCTCAAGAATACGAAAATATTCTGGGGGAGGACATCCAGACCCCCCTACACATTCACATATCTCCAGTTTAGCACTTTTTAGTTCCATTTTCCATGATGTCCTCCCTCCCCCTTGCCTTAGTGTCCGTTTGTTCGAGCACTTTGTTCGAGGCGAATTTTCATTTCGGCAACCTGGTTGGTTTTGAACCTGTTTTTGAACCTGCGAATTTTCTTCGCGTCGATGTCGCTTCGCGTCGCGCGAGAAAATGCCTTAGTGTCCATAGCATAGGCTTAATATATCAGTTCAAGGTTTTTGAACAGAGTGTCTGCGGTATATCTGTGAATTTTGTGGATGGCTGTCGGGGAGATACTGTTCCTACTGGTTCCTACGGGTTATAATATCTGTTAAATCGAGCTTCGTTTCAAAAATGGTAACAATCCTATTTTGAATAAAAAAAATGATCGAAAAAAGGTTTAAGTGTTGTACTGTACTTTGTAAGTTGCACGTAGTTCACATAATTGTCACAAGTGAGCGTTTCAGTAAAGGTGATGGAATCAGATATATTTCAAACATGATCAAACATGATCGTGATTGTCACAAGTGAGCGTTTCAGTAAAGGTGATGGAATCAGATATATTTCAAACATGATCAAACATGATCATGAAGATTTTGATAATTCGTGAATGTGTCGAGGTTAGGATGAAATGAAAGTTGTAATGTACAATATGTAATAATGAACTGACGTCAATGGTCTTACTCAGCCACAGGTCTTACTCAGTATGCAACGGTCGAACTTTTCTTATACTTATAAAATTATAGAATTTGTCCTTTCAGTAGCACGATATAGATATACGATTTTATTATATACACAAGCTCTGGATATGAGGTATTCTGCAATATGATTGGTTCTCTACTAGTAGAGAAATTAAAAGTAGAAAAATGGCTGGCAGATTTGGATAATTAAATGAAGAGGAAATTCAAGGTTTACTTATCCAGATCCAGAGCTTGTGTATATAATAAAACAGTTATTTTACTCACTCTCGTCGTATATGACTGATAGCCGACTCGGCGCTACGAGAGTGAGTAGAATAACTGTTAAATATACAGCACAGATAGAGTAACTAAAAGAAAGAGTCTCTCGAAGAGAATCCATCGGGTCTTAAGGATCAAACTACATGAAAAATTCAACAAGAACTTCGACGTTTCGAGCAATGGCCCTTCGTCTGGAAGTTAGTAGCGCGCGTTGGGGAAAACATGCATGTCATGCTTTAATATCAAGATCTTTCTCGGCATCTCGTTCGACGGGATTAATAGTAGAAGGTGTTAGCAGATGGAACACTTGAACGGAAATTTATATACATTTTTAGACCTAGCCAGAAGAAAATGCAACAAGAAAAATGCAACTTAGGCCCTTTGGCAGGAATTGAATCTGCGGCCCTGCGATTCCGGTGCAGCACTCTAACCATAAACTGAGCTACAGAGTCCAGTTGCAGAGCATGCTCACATATACTGGCATCACTCCCATCATATATACCGAACTTGCGTTTAATGCTCAGCAACTGGACTCTGCAGCTCAGTTGGTTAGAGCGCTGCACCGGTATCGCAGGTCCGCAGGTTCAATTTCTGCCAGAGGGCCTAAGTTGCATTTTTCGCAACTGCTCCTGGCTAGGTCTAAAAATGTATATAAATTTCCGTTCGAGTATTCCATCTACTAACACCTTCTACATGTGCTTTAATCAGTAGCGAAGCCAGTCCGATGTGAGTGGTCATGCAACGAGCGCCGAAGGCGCGAGACCTGCTAGGGGGGTCCGGGGGCATGCACCCCCGGGAAAATTTTGAAATATTGACTTCCAGAATTGCCATATGCAGCAATCTGGGCATCAACTTCTATGAATAGCTTGACCTAATAAAGGAAAAAATGTTGAGAATTTTGCATATTTCAGAGAACAATAATGAAGGTAAACACAAAAATAGGAAAACCCATTCAGAATAATATCAAAATTTTGACTGTTTCGCTCACTCGACAATACCGGCTTCGCAACAAAGAAAGCATTTTCACAAGAATTGCCATAAAAGGGCTAGATTATGTCGTATTGTAATAAAAATGGATTCATTTCAAAGATATCACAAAGACCCGTCGAATGGGGGTATTTACGAGTTTGTACCGTGTAAACGAAAGGTAGGAAAGCGAAATGAATATTTAATTAGTTTATATTATTGCTAATTTGTAAACAAAACAAAATTCAGAGTGTTTAAAAGCGGCTAAATTGGCCGCATAGCGTTGTAAACAAACACAATTTACTTCTCTAAAGAGATCGTAAAACGCTGAATCGAACGGTGGTATTGCCATCTACATAGCATGCACCGAACCGAAGATGTCCCCTGCCGGTCAAATAGTATTTTCTTGACGAAAGATCTGGCGTTGGTCGCTGCTTAACAATAGTATTCTGTTCAGCAGTACTGCAGTAGCCCAAGCAGAAAAGGATTTCTCACCAACTCCGAAACAATATCGTTAACTTCGAGTGAAGAAGAACTCGAAATGCCTGAATGACTTGAAGCCATGTTCATTCAGGCGGAAAGCTTCGAGCAAAGAGGCTGTGATCAGGTTGGGCTGCCCGTTAGTCATGCAAATCGAAAATTGCATGACCATTGCTTCAAAAACAACCGCATTGCGCGTGCGCAAACATCGTAAGCCAATCAGAAAACAAGAAACCTAATATAAAATAATATTAGCTAGTCATGCAATTCTGAAAATGCATGACCAAAACACGCAGCGGGTAACCACGCAGCAATTCCACGCACTCGTTTTCCACTCGTATTACGCAACCGGTCATGCATGTGAAAATATGCATGCCCTACTCAGTTGCCAAGGCAACAAAGCCGAAATAAAAAACATACGAGAATATTCAGCGAAAATATCGCGTAAAGACCATTGATTTATGTTTAAAAATATAGCATAAAGCAGCTGAACGTATAAAGGCAAAGATAAAGCGTAATTCTATTTTAGACAATTTTATTGAACTGATTTTTAAACATTTTTGGGGAAAGTTTTAGTCATGCACTGCATGACCTGCATGACCGCTGGCTTCGCCACTGGCTTTAATAGTATGATACAACAGCGACATAAACAATAAACATGGATTTAGTCAAAAAATCTATAAGCTATAAGGAAAAGGTGAAAAAGACATGAACAGGAGGAAATACGAACTATGTATGAGATGAGGTGAGATGTAGAATATCTGCAATGTCAATGCCTGCGGATGGCAGGCATTGACAGATAAGGGTTAAATGTAAGAGAAGCGCTCATTGATACCATAAAAATGAATGGTGCCAATGAATCCATTCTTTAAACTTTAAAAATTTATATGGACTACATCTTTGAAGGCGTTTTAGTGCACACTATAATTTAGCAATTCTTTAAAATATTTAATTTACATAATACTCTAACAGTATAACTGTACATATACAACAACCTCTCTTTTCAATAGGTGGTTTCCAACCAATTCCTATATGGATTCAAGGCAAAGTCATTTCCCCCATGTTGGATGAAATTTGCATTGCAAAGAAGCAAAATCCTTTGTCAAGCTCGTCCAACATGGCGACGATGAAGTCAAGTGACGTACAGACAGTTAAAACCAAGGTTTTAATACGTAGTACATGATTCCAAACATTTTGACTGGAACAATTAACATCTCATCCACAGGTATCTCGTCGATGGCGGTAGATTTTGGAAACTTTAAATCTCCTCTAATATATATCAACTTCAGCTTCATTACCTTCAATCTGTTGTAATAACAAACATCCATCCTATTAAAAAGCGGAAAGCAAATTCGTAATTACTGATTGTAACGATAATAGAATGTCAGTTTGGGTTCCTGTGACAACGTCACAATCCGGGGGGTGCGCGAGATAAGCACAAGGGGGTGAGTGAGATAAGCACAAGCATAAGGAAAGACAAAAGGTAAAACAAAGCGATGCAGTGACGTGTTCAACACAAACGTCGACATAAGCACAAGCATAAGCCCAAGATTCTCAGCATAAGCTAAGCCGGAACAAGAGACATTTCAAAAAAATTCTTCCCGCTGTGTCTTTTCAAGCACTAGAGGGAACGTTTTCTTTTGCATTTCTGCTTATGCTTATCTCACTCGTGTGAACCGGGCTTAAAATATTATATTTTTATATTAATTCTTTCATGTGTTTTCTTTAATAAATACTTCAATTTATTCATTTATAAAAACGTAACACTGATATAAGGCAAAACGAAATTAATTAGTAATAAATACACCAATACAGCAATCGGCATTGTTTATATACTACAGGTGGTAATGTATTTGTTATAGATACTAAATATTGATTAATGATACGAGCTAATCGGGAACTGTATAACCTAATATTTAAATCCACATCTATAATTTGAATTACTGAATTTTCCGTATATACTAGCTAATTATGCTATGTTCTATCTATGGTATTAACTATAGGTATATAGACAATCTTTAAATCCAAAATTTATATACCTTAAATTTTCGCTATTTTTTAAAATTAAACTTATAGAGGACATTTCCTTAAGTCGGAAACATAAATTGCATGCATGCATGGTTTTGGATTGGGCTGTCGCCATTATAATTAAACATTATATATGTATATATTTACGTATATATCAACAGAGGTGAATTTCTACTTGAAGTTGAATTTATGGGCATTAAGGGAGAGGTCAGTTACATGGACTATTTAAATAGGTATACAAACGAACGATTACATTACAATATACGAATTGTTCCTACGATTAATAATTATATCAATTTTGATTTGTGTGCATGTATGCTCGTAGTAACACATACTACTAAAGGTCTTAAACCTAAGTCAATCCCAACAAAATGGTCTAATTAAAAATCCCTAATTAAAGAGCCCCAAATACCGAAACCTATCAAAATATACGCTCTTCACAAATATGTCATCGTATAGACTACTATAAGATTCATATTCACTCCAGACATGTCATTTCGATATTTTCCGTCACTCGGTCGTTTCGCTTCCTTCATCCAAAGGTTTGGCTGTAATTTCGCCAACACCTACATGGCACCTTACAGAATGATTTTATAACAGTTTATATACACCACCGACAGCTATTCACGCAGTCCACGTCTTAGAACACATGCACTGTTCGTGCTTGTGGGATTTTGTGCCTCTCATGAGAAAAGTGCTAAACTTTGCACTAAAAGGAGAATCCTGTTTTTTACAAGCTTATTGAACTTTTTAAATATCACAAACAATAAATAATGCTTTTGGTATAATAGGAAATTATGTCATGACATATACTAAATTATAAACCAATAGACACGCTAAAAACGGTTTTAAATATTTTTGTGCAATGCTTCGATTATCTTCAATTCATTTCCTGGTGATGACTTCAAGATAACGGAACGGTTGAACAAGAATTGCTCATGCAGTGCAAACATAACTTTTTAAAATGTCAAATACGAATAGTACCTGGTGTTTATTGTGATATCTGGCTGAACACAACAAATCCCAAAGTAAAAATATTGTAATGCGTAATCTAACCTGTTTCAATAAATCCCAATCAGACTCGTCAGTGCTAAATATTCCACGATCTGTATTTTCAGCGGCATTTGACTCCACATTTCCATCCGTTGTTGTCTGTATTTCGAGAACTTTCTTCACCAGTCCTTCGCTGTCATTTACTGGCTCTTCAGGAAATTTTTGATGCTTACGAATACGATCGCTCAACAGCAATACATCCTTATTAAACTCACATTTCTGTGCGATTTGAAGGGCTTCCTGAGCGTGATCCAAACTTTTAGCCAGGTTTCCTTGAAGTTTGGAATAATCACTTTTCAGTATGTGGACGTCAATCTGTAAGAGCGAGTAGAAAATGATATTAATATGTTCACTATATGTGGTATATATATTATCTACCATTTTCACAATTTTTCCCGTTTCTAACTGGCCATAGACAAAAAGTTTCTTCCAATTTTTTGTTATGGCTATTTTAGAAGATTTTACATTGTGCTATTTTCAAATTGCTGTAAATGCTATAAATAATATTAGCCTTTTACATTTTTGTGCATATTCGAAAAATTCAAGTTATCAATTTTGTGAAATTATATTTTAAGTTCCTAGTATGTTTGCATTGTTTTGATTTTAGAAACGCCACATATATTTTTTGTTACAAAGCTTTCGATCCATAATGCCGCATCGTATCAGTACAAATAACGCATAATACTAATAATTAATCCAATGTACCCATAGGCGTAGGAATTAGCAAATTCAACTTGGAGAGGCACATTGTCTTAAAGGTACCCCTTCTATTAGAAAAATCCACTTTTCCCATTGATCTAGCTAGAAAAAGGAGGAGTGGGAGGTACAAGTCTGGAATATCCTCCCCTGTTCCTACGCCACCGAATGTACCATCGTTTGAACCTTATGATAAACATTTGTAGAGCAATGTCTATTCTCACGAGAAATTTCGTCAAGTTTGTCAAGAGCATCAGCTCAGCGAGTCAGCGGTAGGCTATTTAACTGTACATGCCCGTGGTTTGCTGGCCAGGATGAAATTTGTCTTAAAATGCTGTTGCACGCGTTAAAGTTTCACATGCTACTATACATCCCTAGATGAAAGCGAACGAAAACCAATCATGCTTTATGCAACAAACCTTTTGTCTAAGCGAAATACCATTCCACAATCGACCTTCTAACTCTTCCAGTGAGGTACTCAAAACAGTAGCAAACTCTTCTCTATTTCCATTGTCAAGATAAAATTGTATGATAGCCCTACATCTCATAATTAGTATTTCTCTCCTTATCTCTTCCCTTTGAAATCGATCCCTAAGTGTCGAAGATATATCTTGAGCCTTGTCTGTATATTCAATCACGTGCTTAACACTGTTTGCTGTGCATTGAACTTGATTGAAGCAACACTGGTAATACGCGTACGCGAGGTAGAGATGAGATTCAAGTTGAACGTTGTTGTGTTGTGATAAACTACTTGCTCTCTCTAGGGCATTGTAGGCTCTCCCGAAATCCCTTTTTACACAATATATTTTTGAGATCAGAAACAGGCATTTGCAGTAAATCATTTTTTGAATATCGCTGATTTGATCCCAATTTGATCTTTCGCTACCGTTTATCTCTTTGGCTACTTCAGTGACTAATTTTCTGGACATTTCAAGTTCATTTTTCTCGCATAAAGCTGCGGCTCTCTCATACTTTAGAAGTAAGATAATATCTGAATTATCCTCATCTCGCTTATACTCGTTCATAAATTTTTCTATAGCGTCGCTGTGGGCGATCCATTCTCCATTTCCCCTAAATTTTGACAACGATTTGTCAATTTCATCAATTCTTTTAGCGACGGATGGCACCTTTGGATGTGTGTTGTCCTTTTCACATGCAGGTTTTTTCTTTCGCCGTGGCTTTCTTCTATTATTTATTTTGTCAAGGTTTACTACCTGTGCTTCTTCCTCCAGTGGATTTGATTTACTGTGAGCCTAAATAAGACAAATTAAAAAAAAAGTCTGATAGGCAATATTTCTGACACATGATATAGGCAATATTTCTGACACATTCCAGTCACATATCAGCTAAAATAGGTAAAGTGGAGCCTAGCACCGACAATAATTCTATTCTGTATTAATCTTCCAGCTCTAAGCACTTAGATATTCCTTTAGTTCTCTCCTTCACTTCGTCTTCCTTACGAATTGATCTTCCTTCTCTCCTTCACTTCTTACAAAAACGGGATATTAAATATCTATATTTTATTGTATTTCGTAATGGTACTGTCCGATCAATTGATAGTAACAAAATACTCTTCTCGTCTACTGCTTACCAATGATCGAGCTTTCTCATTCTTCTCCTTTTCACGACTTGCTACTCCGACATTATCGACATATGTAACGGTGGAGTTATCGCCAATGACGACAGTACCAGTATTTGATGGAAGGTGAATATTAACAACTGGTCTTGTACCGTCCGCAACCGTTTCATCATTATCATTCTCATTCTCACTGTTCAATGGCGTACTATCTCTCCGATTACCAGGCCTGCCGTCGTCTTCCACTTCCTCCACAAATCCAGAGCCGTTCCAGGTATTTTCCGCGTTTCCTGAAATATATTCACGAACACTCAAAAAGATCTGATGGACCCAGTTGGCTAAATTGAATGCATGCCAAGCCATGTACTGACGTAAGCTTATGATGATGGTCTGCAATTATAAAATAAATGTAGGTAAGTGATACAAAGCTAACATTTTCATATATTAATATACATTTCAATTAAATAGAACCAAACCGTTTACGACACTGAGTGGTTTACAACCATGAACAAAATTTCAAAGCTGTTACACAAAGTGGTTCTTCCCAGAGGTTAAATTTTGGCTTTAAATTTTGGCTATAAATTTTGGCTTTTTAATGATGAATCCATTTCTTTATTACATCCGGTAGAAATACTGTGCATGATTTCATAGGTTCTTGGAAACATCATAATAATTACAGGATCCTAATCAAGATTTTGACATGTCCCTAAAAGATCGGAGAAAACCCTGATGTCTTCATTATCCCAATCAGGATTTTTATTGGATTTTTTCAATTGTAGTATAACATTAAGAGGTACTCGTAAGATCGACACATCCCGAGCAGAATTCTGTCAGAACTTTAACCAGAATTGGGAAATATCGTATAAGCAAGATTTTTACAGTATCATAGGAAGTTTACCGGATCCAAATCGGAATTTTGATGGGATTGTAATGAGGACTTAAATTTCAGGATGTCAGGAGTTAACAGAAACCTAAGCAGGATATTGACCGGAATTTACCGTATAATAAACGCATTCTATAACTGAAAATTGCAAGCAAATCAATCCTTCAGAAGCAGAAATGTTGTATGTAATATATACAAACCGCACAAGAGGTCTTTATCAGATTTAAAACATCGAGGCGCAGCCGAGTGTTTTAGATCTGATAAAAGCCGAACTGTAAGGTTTGTATATAACTTCTAAAATGACTCGTTTTGTACGCTCACTGGCGTTGGAATTTTGAAGATTGATGTTATCTACGCTGTAAAAATTGAAGGAGAAAATTTGAGCAAGTCTATATCAAATATATAGATCCGCTACGGGTCATGAGTTTCCTTTGTATTTTGCCTATGAATAATTAATGAATTTTAGAAGAAATATTACAAGATTCTGCCTGCATAACGTACAGAAAATTTTTCATGATCGTAGACGGCAAGGCAGCGTATCTGGCAAGATCTTGCGCGCTATCTCGATCTCTGATAGGAATATAGTTTCGAAAACTCTATTCATAGAGTATCACACATATAGGATCGTGAATATTAATATATTCCGACAATTCAAAAAACACTTGTCTAGTGCTTCGAGCTATTTCAAGATCTATATGTTCGAATTTTAACAAAATATCGTGTTTGGGTGACAAATCCTGCGCAGAGAACTATTTCGTAAGCCTATAGGTGTGATAGAGCATGTTAATCACCACAATCATATTGAACAAAGATTAACAAGGAAGAAAGCAACAAATAATGTGCTGAATATGAAAGCCCAGTATACCCCGGGATGAAACACTAACAGTTCGTCCTTTGTGCTTGATTTACATTAAAGACCATAAAAGGGTGAACTGCAGAAGTATTTAATTAAACAATTAAGTGGATTTACTTGTCAACGTTTCGAAAAAGGTTTCAGAAATTAGCATTTAAGTCTGAGACCATTGAATTATGATCAAAGGCTAAGCAAAGTGTTAGTATCTCTACTCAGCTTTCATGAGAGTTCAGTAAATGCACAACAGCACAAGTGAGTAAAATAAAGACCAGATGAGTGTGGCTCAAGGTGGCATATTTTGGTTCTCATATCTTTTAAACCTGTTCCCTGACCCCAAAGTGTTTTTTTATGTATTAACGTGACCATAAGTTAGATGATCTTTATGAATTGTGGCAATTTTCAGAAAACATTCCACCTATCAATCACTGCGGATTAGTTTAAATAATTGTTTTTACTACACTGCAAACAATTGGTGTATTCAAACATTGTTTAATTATATCTTATTTGAAAAGAACACAACAATGCACAAAGGCCTATAAAAAATCATTTAACAACTCCATATTAAAAGCAAAGAAGAAGCGACAACAATGTTTGTACTTACCGGTACTTGATTGGCCATAGCCCAACCCCTAATTTTACGCCCTATTATTCTGCCCATATCTGAAGGCTGAAGTTTAGGCCGGAAAATTGACCAACCACGTAGTGGATATTTCGGGTGGTGGATATTTCGAGTGAAATAATATATACAATATTTTAGACCTGAACGGGAACGGCTGCGAAAAATGCAACTCTAAGTCCTCCGACAGTCGAACCTGCGGCCCTGCGATTCCGGTGCAGCGCTCTGACCACTGAGCTACAGAGTCCAGTTGCCAAGCAAGTTCATGTATTTTTATATAGATGCGGGTGCTGCGGGTTGTGAGGTAAACTACAAGATGTTTTTTTTCTGCATCTCACTCGATTGAAATTAGGGTAGAAGGTTTAGGTGGTGGGTATTTTAGTGTAGCTCAGTGGTCAGAGCGCAGCACCGGAATCGCAGGGCCACAGATTCGATTCCTGTCGGAGCCGTTCCTGTTCAGGTCTAAAATATTGTATATATTATTTCACTCGAAATATATCCACAACCTAAACCTTCCACCTTAATTTCAATCGAGTGAGATGCAGAAAAAATAATCTTGTAGTTTACCTTAGCACAACACGCAGTACCCGCATCTATATATATATACATGAACTTGCGGTTAACGCTTGGCAACTGGACTCTGTAGCTCAGATTCGATTCCTGACGGAGGACTTAGAGTTGCATTTCTCGCAGCCGTTCCCGTTCAGGTCTAAAATATTGTATATATTATTTCACTCGAAATATCCACCACCTTACCCTGGTTCCAGAGGCTCTTAAAGAACGGCGAGGCAAAATAACGGCGAGGCGAAAGAGCCTCTGGTCAAATCGATTGCGAATCTCACTTCCATACTTGATTAGGTTCAGAATCTGAAGCTCGCATGTGATTGGCTGTTTGTAAAAACATGTCAAACGGGTTTGGAAAATAAACAAACATTGAAATAATTATAGCCTGCTAAATGTAGCAATGATTTTAATACTGTATATAAAATCAATCAAGCATGAATACTCCGGGTTGACATGTTTTTACAAACAGCCAATCACATGCGAGGTTCAGATTCTGAACCTAATCAAGTATGGAAGTGAGATTCGCAATCGATTTGACCAGAGGCTCTTTCGGCTCGTGATTTATTTCGCCTCGCCGTTATTTTTCCTCGCCGTTCTTTAAGAGCCTCTGGAACCAGGGTACCACCACCTAAACCTTCTACCTTAATTTCAATCGAGTGAGATGCAGAAAAAACATCTTGTAGTTTTAATACCAATCACGTAGCAGCTTTACTTTCAGAATTCAGATCACATTATAGGGTCATTATAGCACAAATAAGAAACAACTTTTCAAGAGGGATTTTATGTAATCTGTTTACTTTTAGCTTGACAAAACCACAACAAAGCTCACATTTTGTGTCGAAGAGAATGCTGCAAGATAAAATAGAAGTTCCTTCGCCGTTCCTGATTGATATCCGAAGATTGCAGCTCGACGTTTGTTTCGCCGAACAAGAAAATACATTTAATTGCCAAATGCCTTCCATATCGCCACAAAATATTTATATTTCAAAGACAAAATCGATACATTGCCCGATTAGATTTCTGAAGGGGGTTGCGTGAATTTTTGGTAGATATTTTTTTGTAGCTCTTCAGCTGTGTAGGATTTTTGTTTTCATCTTTGCATCATTACAGGATATGTTTTTCTGCCAATTTTTAGAGTCAAATTGCATATTAATAGAAACTTCATAATTTTATTATATAACTTAATTTGCGCTGACTCACACTGTCAAAAAGAATGAGATGTGTTTGCTTTGTACACAATGCACAGTGTCAGAGCTTTGCAAAGTCATCAATTGAGGCAGTGTCGGACACAGGTGTCACAGCGGATTTGGTCCCCCCGCGGATTTGGTCCCCCCGGACCATATTCGCTAGCGGATATGGTCCGGGGGGACCATTTTGAGGAGGGACCAAATCCGCTGTGACACCTGGAATTTTTTTGAGATCTAGGACCTGGAAGGAAATGCGATTTCCCGTGTTTTCAGCAAACCTTTTATTCCAATTCATACAGACTACAGTACATCGCAATTTATTGTAATTGTAAACCATTTGCTGAATTTTCGGAAAATTAAATAATTTTTTTTTTAAATTACTTGATTGTTAAATTTCATTTCACAGTACATCCAGGTAGTGGTTGGTGTTTTTTTAGTATTGTTTGCAGAGCTAAGTATGCTAGGGGGGTTCGGGGGAATTCTTCCATGGGGAGTGTTTTGGGGGAATGCTCCTATAGGAAAAAGATCCTTAGAAAGCCCAGAAATGCATATAAAACATAACAGCAGTGACTGTCATATCCCCACACTTGTCAGAGCTACTTTGGTCAACATTAGTTCAAAATCAGAAGTGCTTGCTCGATATTTTTTTGGGGGAGGGGGATTTGCACAACCCCCTTCAAAAATCTAATGGAGTAATGGTCCACCCCTTAGGCTATTTTACTATTTCATTTTGCTATTTGCATTTTTGGTAATTGGCTATTTCATTTTTCTGGAATAAATCTTACAGGATCTTAATACAAGATCTTGGACAAGGATAATTGATAGAATGATAGTAATAAACAAGTCCTGGGCAGGACTCTTTCGATAAGCGCATACAGGCCGGAGCTAGGATAACAACCCTGCCTCTAGAGGATCTTGTGAGATTTGTGCGTCAGAGTAAAATTACAATTAGAAAGAGCACACTAGAGTGCATTGCCTTTGACAAGTCTGTAATTATGGCTTTGCTGATGGCTGCTCAGCATTGCTGCACATGTGGCCTGGAGTGATCGAGGAAGAGAGGGGGGATTAATCCCTACAATGCTGGCTAGAAAATCTAGTTTGTATCAACTGGCCCTGTTGCTGATTAATGGCCTAATTAACTTACAAAGACATTAATTACATAATTATATCAAATTTCCACTTTATGGGGGCATTAATACTTCAGGGGTTACTAAACTATCTTGCATCCTGTCTATAATACTGCACATGTTAACAGTTTGATGATATTGCCACAAAAGCTAGCTTCCAGAAAAGTCTTTTTCCATTTGAAACATAATTAATACACATCAATCAGCATATTTTCAGTTCAGTGAACAAAGCATCGATCGTTTTTATGTGCTTACCGTCGACCATCTGTTTTGTACGTGGTCAAATACCCAAATGGGCAGAATAATCATGTGTAAAATTTCCCCCTGCTTAATGGAGCTCATCAGTTAATTAAGCCAAATGCCCATGCATGGGGGGATCATATAGATATGACTTGTACATTATTATAAATATATCATCCTTAATTATACAATGACTTAGCAATGATTATCTAATACTTCAATATTTTCAATCAATTAGGGCTTTGTACTTAATAGCAGCCTCCAGTTATTGCCAGCCAACTCTGGTACATATACTATATAATTTAAAAGTCAACTAGCTCATTTTAGTTGGGCAGGCTTGTTTAACTGAGTGTACAATATGTATTAATCCCCCGGCCTCTACGTTATTTAAAATGTTTACCACCTCTGGCTTTGGGGCTGTTTATATGGACCAAGCTAGCCCGCGGTTACCTGGGCTGACCCGGCTTTTGTCAGACATATATATGCTGTAATATTATTCTGTTAAATTTCATCTTGCATTTATATGGGAACCGAGCTGGCTCACCTAAGCGAGATACCGCCTCCACTGACCCGGGATCTTGTTTTTAAGCGGATTGGTATTTTCCATATAAATGCAATAATTGACCCGGGCTGGCTTGCCTACCCAGGCATAGTACTAATGATTTGTTTACATGAATATAATGTTGTAAAATGATACTTTCTCCATATATTTCAAGTGATTGTTTGTGTCGGTTGTAAGGGTAAAACTTGTTCACGAAAGTATGATTTCAGGTTTGTTGAAAATTGTTTTTATATTATAACTAATCTAAACAATCTCATATATATGTAAACACGGGTGAAATTTGTCTTGGGATCATCGAGCACCTCCATATAGGCAGCCCCAAGGATCTAATTAACTTTTGAAAAGCATCTGGCTGCAACATGTGATTGTCACATGATATCAGAATTTTCAGATTGTTACAGTAAACTGAGACAGTGAGTAAAAGTGTGAAAATGCAAGTCCTGCAACAGCGCAATTTGCCATACCTAGTAATCTGGCATTAGACTGTACTGTGGTACACTACAGTTATGGCACAAATTAAACGTTTGACGTATTCTTATGTAACATTGGTGATATATAATTGTGCAATTAATATATGCGACACATTATAATTGATATTATTACGTTAACGTACTATCGATTGTAATTTCGCTTGAAAAATCAGTTGAAAATCTGACACAAGTACTAACCTGTAACATTTGTAATCCACACACATGCTATCTATTCACAAATGTCTTTCAAACGCAAACCAAATACCTTAAAATTGCATTCAAATAACCTGAGAAAAATTCCTTGAACTTTTGTTCTTGAAACATAATTTCATTTAAAAACATCCGGTTTTCAAGGGAAACCCTGGTATGACGTAATGTTTAATTAGCAACATTACAGTATTTGCTCATCTGTTTCAAAAATAATTTCATTTAAAAACATCCGGTTTTCAGGGGAAACCCTGGTATGACGTAATGTTTAATTAGCAACATTACAGTATTTGCTCATCTGTTTCGACTTTCGAAGTACTCGCGTTCTGAACATAAGTGGCTTTTAAGCGGATTGCTTGGCTTGTAAACGGAGTAAAAAGCAAGCTAGCTGTTACTGTGTAAGCCTGTTAGTGAGCATTACATAAAAGCTACATAATATACTGGACATACTGTTTTGGCAATGATGCCTGATGGTTATTTATAAATATATATTGCAGACGGTTCAAATAATGAAATATAAAGGTAAGCGCTTTAATAATATGTATTTAAAGTTTTTATTTAGTTTTTACAGTTAACTTCAATTTCTGAAGTATGAATGCTGCTAGCTGTATGCGTATATTCGCGTGTGGTTATACTTGTAGCCTTAATTGCCTTTGGTATTATTAATGAGTAGGATTAAAGTATTAAATAATTTTGTTTCCCCTGGTGGTATATATATACAAGGCAAAAGAGCGCTCAATACCATAGTAGGTTAGTAGGTAGAGCGTAATCAAACAATGAAGGTTTGAATGTTGTTGTCGCTACTGACTGTCTCTGAGTTTTACGCTATTCACTATTCAATAATAAATACTACGGCTGTATGTCTATTAAATTAGGTGTTAAGTTACATGTCGGCAGTTTGTGAATGATTCTGTTCGTTTATTTAGATAGTGTTTATGTTTTTTCCGCGCCTTCAAGATGAGTAATTTCTCTTCAAGGCACATGTTGTATCTTCTTGCACTGAGCTAGTAGTCTTCTTGTAATTAAGCAAGTAGCGGCGTATAAACTCGATGCAAGACGATGCAACCTGTGCCTTGAAGAAAAATTACTCATCTTGAAGGCGCGGAAAAAACAAACACTATCTAAATAAACGAACAGAATTATTCACAAACTGCCGACATGTAACTTAACACCTATAAATTAGACATACAGCCGTAGTATTTATTATTGAATAGTAGTGAATTTTATTATATGGATATGGGTGTTTTACCGGAAACTAAAACACTCATATTTTCCATATTTCACTAGTGAAATATGAAAAAAAATATTATGTAATGCGTGTGTTTCCTCGCGCGACCGTTTCCTCGCGCGGTTGTCAAATAAAGACTGTTCTTATTGAGTTTCTTTTCATTTTTGTCCATATAATAAAAAGAACATTACACGGCGGCTCGAAGATATGAATATTATTTTCTCGTGTTAAAAACAATATTCATATCTTCTCGCCACCGTGTAATATCCTCTACAGGGTGTCCCAAAAAAAAGTGACACTATAGAAATTATCCTATTGTTATAATTTGAATGCCTGAGCACTATGCTAAACCCACAAGTTCATAAACTTCTGCTTCTGGAATTTAAAATAACTCCTATTACCATAAAAATCAAATTACATGTAAATCATACGACCAGTTAGAGTAACAATAATGGTTCAATCAGGGATGCCGGAAGTTGCTAAAGGCAAGGGGTGCGATTTGCGATCAAAAGGGCATATTTTTTAACAAAAGGGCACAAACAAAAATCAAAGGGCACTTCTGCTTATTTGGTAACCGCAGTGGCGCCGTGGGACACATGTTTTAGGGGGGCCCAAGCGCAACATTTTCCGACAACATTCGGAAAAACCATTATTGGTTCTGTTTTTCTTGTCGACGGGGGGGGGAAACGTTAAAAAAAAAAAATTCGGACTCTAGTATTAATAGAGACAAAATAGTATGAACGTATATTCGGAAAACGTTAACTGACTCTAATTCCAATATTTCATCAACATGTTTTCGCATTCGTATATGCATATGCGTCACCATGAATATTCCGACAACATAACAAATTCCCAATTTTCCGACGGGTCTCAACGATAGGGGGGCCCATGGCCCCCTGGCCACGGCACCACTGGGTAACCGCGCCAAATTTCTTCAAACCGCACTAAAATAACGCCTGACCGCAGACAATGTGTGTCGCAGGTTAGCTTCAAAAGAATACTGCAGTAATTATGGTGTACAAGATCGTACTTGATAAACCTTACGATTTGCGATAAATTTAATTAAGGGTTTACGTAAGTAATCTGTTCGTGTTAAATCTGTTCGTGTTAAATCTTCTGCGCACCCGTTGCACCCATAGTCTGCACCCGCATTGCACCCGGAAAGTTGTGAATACAAAAGGCAAGGGGTGCACTTGCACCCGCTGCACCCGTGGTTCCGGCATCCCTGGGTTCAATTGACTACAGAGCAACGAGTATTTGTTGTAACACAATTTACCCTAATACCGAATGTAACCGCAGTGCAATAATCGAGGAATTCAACGCTTTACGGCAGCAGCCTGAAATGATTCGAAATGTGATGCGCGGAATGCACAGGCGAACCATTCTTTGTCTCGAAAGAAATGGGGGACATGTTGAAGGGCACGGCCCATAGCTTAAACATTAATTTAATCAATTGTTGTTACGTGTAAAATAAAAAGCAAACCGTTTATTAGTGTAATCGGTTTCCTTGACTCGGGCGTTAAAATATTTGGGCGAAGCGAAAACGTTTTAAAATGCTTAAATGTAAATACAATTTCATTAAATTCCCAGGTGTGTAATCACGCGCGTTTAAGAGCGGTTTAAGAACAATGAGATAATTTCTATAGTGTCACTTTTTTTGGGACACCCTGTATATATCTGTCAGTTGCCTGATGATCGCAAGAGCGTGAAACTCACATTAGAATAAACTAGGTTTTATTGCACAGATAAAATGTCCATCAGCAATGAATTCACCAAATAAGGGATGTATTCTTACCCTGAAGTATATATACCGATATTTGACACTCCGCATTGAGTCATTGACCTTTTAATGCCCAGTAAACTTCTCAAGTGTTAGACCAGGGTGACTATAAGATAGGGGGGCGAAACGGCTAGATAAAGTCGTGATCAATGTGTGATGCGCTTTGGGACTGGGGCGACGCGGCCCCTGTGTAATTTTTAAAAAACAACAACAAGGAGTGGAAAAAACTCCAGGTGGATCGAGTAAATGATTAATATTTTAAAAAGTATTCAGTCGATTGTTGCTGTATTTTTTCGAGATGTTATTCAAGCCTTTTAGCGTTCATACAACAAGTTTTAAGGCGTTCTGTACTATCTAACATATAAAATTTTGTGTTTTAAATCTCGAAACATTTGTGACTTCCCTGTCCAATTTCGCCCCGCCCGCAAAACAATTTACTAATTTCGTACCTTAGAATCGAGCTAGAACGTAGCTATTTTTAAGACAACACTGCCACGAATTAAACTTTATTCCTGCCCAATTTTGTCGTGTAATTTTTTGAACTTTTTTTGCTATAGCATGTCAACTGCAGCATAAAAATTGGTTGTAGTGTAAAAATTTCTCAGGTTCGACTGTTTTGAAAATTCGCTTATTTCAAAGGTAGTCAAACACACTAAGACCACTTTTGCAATTTCTACACAAAAATATATACGCTTCTTACCATAAGAACATAATTTGCCAAAAACAAACATTTGAAGAGATATTGCCGATTTTGTAAAGACGAAGGGGCTGTGATTAGTATCAATTGGCTGTATAATGGAATACTTTTTGATCGTGGGTTCATATTTGGGACAGAATTACCATGCTCTCTTTGGTTTGCTTGTGTGGGCATCTACTGATCGACTCAGGTGCTCCAGTAAACTGGAAATACATAAATAAACTATAGTAACATGCCAGCATATGCCTTATTACTTTAGTATCTTACTCTGGCTTTTGTCAGATAATTGTACTGTTGTACCCTCGGCAGTTGGCCAAAGGACGAAGCTTAGGGTAACCTCAACACCTTTGGCAGGCCCTGTTTCGGCTCTTCCCACCAAATTTGCAAACACGACATACCCACTCTAGTCACTCCAATTATAACCACCACATTCACTGATGCCTAACACTTCTTTAACACTTCAGAGGTTCTAGATTAAAAGAGATGCCAATTATGCAACACCCATACCCCTTCCCTGCAGATAAAATGAACAATAAAATAGACGGATGCTATGGAGGTTTGTAACGTACAGGCTTCAGTTAACTAATATAGCATGACATTTGGCTTCGATTTCTTCCCCATCTGTGTTTTCTCCTCCTTCCCCCCTGACAACAAATCCTTGCAATGCGTCAGTTCTATGCGCACATAGTTTTGGAGGTATTGTACTGAACATACTGCGTTAATGCCCAAGAATTCCCCCTTAAGGAGAAAAATTATGTACATAACTTTAGGATTGATAAAATCATGAAGAGGCTGACAGAAGAGATGGTCAGATAGTCTATTTAAAGCTCGTTTTCTACTAGGCAACCTCTTATGGAAAAGCAACGTGATTGCCTAGTGATAAAAAGTCACTGCAAAAATAAAAAACAAACATTTGTTTTTCGGTTCGCCTCATGCAAAAATATTCGCGCAGTTTAAGACAGGCTTAACCCACTGTATCTTTAGGTCCTATTTTGGCTCTTTTGCTAACTGTTGCTAACAAGTTTTCAATACGTCTAAAAATTGAATAATTGTTGGGTAAAAATATTAAACACATTCTTTACCGTATATGCTGGCCCGTACTGGCAAAATGATTCGCGTCGTCACTTGGTCGAGATAGAAAGCTATAGGCAAGGTGTAAATAGTAATTGACATTTATAAACTGCTATACTCTTAGATGATTGGCTCGAGGGAGGGGCTAAAGGGACATGTATGAAATGGACAACTATAGGAAAGATCTTGTTGTGTTGGTACAGTACGTCAGTACGCTGATAATACTACATTTAGAATAAAGTATACATAAAAAATTCACAATGGTGACAGCGGTGATTCTCAGTTAAAATTGTCGGAAATGGCAGAAATGAAACAAGCCCATTATGACGGTACGGGAGATGTAGATTTGTGGCTTATGAAAATGAAGTTTTATGGTTCTACGAAGAAGTTTGAAGGTAGACAAGAAGCCCACGCCATCAATAGCGAGCAAGCGCGAAGGCACGGTATTTATATGTGTGGCAAGGCTTTCTGATGCAGATCAAGACGACCCAAAGAAAGTCAAAGCAGCTTTACGGAAGGAATTCGACAAGGAAGCGATAGTCGACCACGAGAAAGCTGTCGAAGAATTACGCGGTATAAGGCGAAAGAGTGGCGAAACACCAGCACTGTTAGCGTGGAGAATTGAAAAGTTGATGGGAAAGGCTTACCCAGAGTTATGTACGTCAACAGACGAATCGGCAAAGAACACTCACCAACAAATGCTACAGGACACTTTCTTGGGAGTTATTGACGACGCAATGAGTCAAAAGATAAAGAGCGAGAGCAAACATCCAGATCTATATTTAACAAAACTGGCTGAAGAATTAGACCGTCTAGAGCTAGTTTATAAAAGAGCGCCGACAAGCGTAAACAACGTCCATGCGCCAGAAAGGCTGCAGGATGAGAGATCCTTGAGGGAAATAATCAGAGAAGAAGTAGCCGCAGGCCCGCAGCTTTAGGCAAAGAAACGAGCTCAGCAACGAAAACCGTGAAATGGATGAGCAAACAAAACGTACTACAGTTGGGTTCGTTGCAAGGAGAAAGTTCCCGCCAAAATCGAAAATCCGACACGGAGTGGTAGAAACGCAAAAAGTCAAGGGTGTTTTCATTGTCAGTCGCCTGAACATTTTCGGAAAAACTGCCCGTTTAAAATCTTTGACTCCGGAGCAGAGGTTTCAGTTCTTCCAACGAGGTTAGCAGAAAAACATTGCATGAAAATTTCACCAACACATCGTCACGTGGAAATGGCTAATGGGACACACGCAGAGTGTCGGAGTGTGGTACAAGCATCAGTCACGGTTGGGAAAAATAGTTGTGTATTGAATTTCTTTGTTGTTAGTGGCGTTCAAAACGGGATTCGGGGACTAGAGTTTGGGAAAATTGGACGCATCCTTGAACACAAGGGGAAAATTGGCCATAATAACAAACCCGAAAGGAATTAAGAATGTGGTCGAACAAACACTATATACCAGTGAGGACAGTTAATCTGATGACATTGGCTCGGAAACGCAACCAGAAAGAAGATATCCAGAAGGGATATCGAAGACCTCCAGAGAAATACACGAACTTTTAAACGGGGAAATAGTAATTGACATTTATAAACTGCTATATTCTTATAGATGATTGGCTTGAGGGAGGGGCCTGTTTCTGTTGGTACTATAAAATCTGATCTAAATGATATTGTGTGTGGGGGTACCACAAGGTTCAGTCTTGGGACCCTTACTTTTTCTAATTTATATTAATGATTTTAGTAATTCATCTGATTTGCTCGACTTCCACCTTTTTGCCGATGATTCAAATCTATTTTATGCTCACAAAAAAACTAAGATCTCTTGAAGTACATCTAAATCAACAACTAATGAACATTCACAACTGGTTATGTGCGAATAAGTTATCGTTAAATGTTGATAAATCACATTTTATTATTTTTCATCCAGTTCAAGAGATAGTTGATTATACTATTAATCTTAGCATCAACAACAAAGATTTAGTTGAAAAAAAGAGTTTAAAATATCTAGGGGTTATCATTGATTCTAACCTCAACTGGAAAGAGCATGTTAATGAACTTTGTAAGAAGATTTCCCGTGGTGGCATATTAAAGCTTCGCAATTTCGTTAAGATTGATATATTAATTAACATCTATTACTCTATTATTTATCCATTTCTAATCTATGGAGTAATAATCTGGGGTAATACTTACAGGACTAACATTAAACCTTTGACGATATTACAAAAAAAAACTATACGTATTATAACCTTCTCACCCTTCAGAACTCATAGTTCTCCTCTTTTCAAAAAACTCAACTTATTGAAATTTCCTGACATTGTTCAATTCTGTGTAGCCTCATTTATGCATCAGTACCATTGTGACACTCTTCCAATTGCTTTTACTGATTTTTTTAAAGAACATGAGCATAATTATAATGCGCGGTTTTCATCCAAATCTACTTTTGCCTTGCCAAAAGTGCGAACAAATTATGGCATTTTTAATATTAGATACTGTGGTCCAAAGGTATGGAACTCTGTTGATGAATCCTTAAAATTATTAAGTAATAAAGCATTTAAAAGGCAATTTAAAATATCTCTGATAAGTTTATATCAACTAGTTACCTAATCCAGATTACTACAATTTAAAAACAATAATTTGTATTAATAAATATGTGTGGCTACCTGCTCGTCTTATTGACCATATAGTTACGTAACATATTTATATATATTTCAATTTGTAAAAAAATCACTGATATGGAGCAAACTCGTGCTTAGATAAAGATCTGAGCTATATTTATTTTCCGTTGATGTAATGCTATCTTTTTTTCGTAATTTTGTATTGTAAAAGTATTATTTTAGCAGATCACCTATCTCGATTAGCCCCTTGCATGTACACTGTCTTTTTGTAAAACTTTTTTTTCCTTCTTTGTATCTTTTCGTTATGTAATTTATGTGTGCAATAAAGATTATTATTTATTATTAAAGGGACATTTATGAAATGGACAACTGTAGGAAAGGTCTTGTTGTGTTGATTCGTTGATATTACTTAAGCCTTACTAAGCTGCGTAATTGTACTAGATGATCTCTTTTCTTCTACGATCGTATATTTACAGTAAGTGGGCGATTTTGATATTTGACTTTTGGTAAGGTTTAGGTGAGGTTTGACGAGTTGACATTGTATTAACTAAAACTTCGGTACAAGGAATAGGAATTAAGTTATTAAGGGAGCGTTCATTATTTATACCTGGGGTTGGTACCGAAGAGAAACCAATCTTAACTGGAAAAAAGTATCTACCCAACCCTTTCGATAAGCAGTTTTTTTTCTACCCAACCATTACTTGGCCAGCCATTTTTGTTTTACCCAACCCATATTCGAACATATATACTAAACTATCTTATATGATTTAGAAACTGAATAATACTAACTATACAGTCATGTAACTTCATATTATGTTCCAAAGCCTCCATGTTCCTGCACTACTGCATATGTTGTTGTTATATTCAGTAGTGCCTCCTCTTCCAGTTCCTCACCATCACCACTATCATCCAGACCTTCAAACACTACACCATTCAGTTAATTATCACTACAGTCATTTTCTATGGCACAGTACTTCAGAGTCAGACAGAGTCACCGTCACTGCCAGAGTCACTGTCACTGCCAGAATCTAATCTGTAAGCTTTCTGTCCTTTTTTCAATCGTCACTTTAGCATCAACTCTTAATAGATCTTTTACTGTAACAGCTTTAAATTTATCACATTTCTTACACTTGTTATTTAGTTGATGTTTTACTAATATTTGTCCAACTCTGCTGAATACAACCGGACTATTTTTCCGGAAACAACCAGGTGAAGCCAATCATAGTCTTCATATTTCAAGTTTTCCCGGTCCTTGTTCTTCTCTGCTTATATTCCTTTTCTCTTCTTTTCCGAAATAATTTGGATTGGGACAAGCTTATATGAAGTATTATAGACTTTATACATTAACATAAATAAGAACTTGACCCCAGCAATGTCAAACATAATTAAATATGGATGCCCACAGCATGTAATCAAACAATCTGTTTAGTGAATGGTAACGGTCTAGTAATCTTGCAGAATATACTGAGAATTTCAAGGATAATAGCTCCGATGACTTGGAGTTACTGAAGTCGATGGAAGAAGATGAAGTATTAAGTATAAGTATTACGTGTGAACACACCTGGACACGTGTGCATCGAAACAAGTGAAACAGACAATTCCGATGCTTTGTCAAGGATGGTTTGTTTTGGGAAGAGGAACAACTGCAGTAGATTCTAAACCACCATCGCACATATTTTTGAAACTGCGTCCCAAGACAGATAAGATGAGATTTTATAATGATGTCACAAGGGAAATATACATGTACCAGTCCGCTTATGTAGCAAAGCAAACTCAGTTTGTAAATGACCTCAATGGCCAGCAACAATTTCGCTGGGATGTCACAAGGAAGATCAGCAACCTGGAAGCTGTTTCAGTGCATGTTGTCCAGACAATACGTTGTTCAATATAACTTTAAAATGTTTTCATTTTTCTTTTAAACAAATAGAACAATAGATTCCCGCAAATTCCTTGCTCTTCCGCAAATTACTTCCTTGAAAATTCCTTCACAAACAAACACGAAGGACCTTGCGAAAGTCTAATGTTTGTATTGAAAATAGTTTTACCTTAAACTTTGTTCCAGAAAAGTAACTACCCAACCCTGCTTACCCCCCCAAAAATGTTTATCCAACCCATTTCTCTTCGGTACCAACCCCAGGTATAAATAATGAACGCTCCCTAAGTGTTCGGGCCTTTGGTTTCCATAGGGATTCGTCGCATCGGTTGTAAAAATATCATATTGTGAACAAATTGGAGGTGTCTGTGCCAGTCGGTTTGACAACGGGTGGGCTGTGTCCGAAAAAGTTTGATCGGTGAACCTGTTTACTAGTTGACGGTTTCCTATACTTCATACAAGCCTTATACTTCATATAAGACGATTTCCTATTCTTCATATAACCTGGACGGGATGCGACTAGTAATTCTTATTGGGATAGGCTGAGCTTCATTATCAGTTTGACGTACTGCGTCGTCACACTGAATTTGGCGTTGTAGATTATCAGAGAGGCTTTCCTTGATATTTGTTAGAATAAAATAGTTACATAACAAATTTACAAAGGTAAGACTGGAAAGGGTTAACAAAGCATTTCATTTTCATTATTTTAAGCGATATAGCTGATTACTAAACAGCTTTTACTGCATTTTTTGGTCTTGTCAAAAAACCAGCAGTATCTCCAACCACCACCAGAACAAAAGCAACCGCGCTATATTCTGACAACAACGGATTGAGTATTTCTATATATTCAGTACTTATAATATTTTCACTTTTGCAGCTCTGCTACAACGTACCCTGTGTTGGCCATAGTTAAAGAACCTATTGCAGGAATATATCATTGACGAGTATAAGCTTTAAAAAAGAAGAAGTAAGGATTAAGAAGTATATACGGATTAAGGACATTGAATAAATGTTGAAGAGAAGATTAACCTGAGCGGTTACAAAGTGGATAGTAAAGACTGTAGTGTTTTGACTATGCCCACATTGATAATAACGGGTAGAGGATAAAGTTTTTAACACTTATGTTGATGATCGTATGAAAAACGCTCTTAATTCTGACAGTATGGATGACATTAGTAGTGAATTTCAAAGTGATGTTTCCAGTTATAATAAACATTGGTTTGATGCCGAGAATGACGTAGAATGTGATATTTGTAGCCATGCTGTGAATGGTTCTTTTATGGATAAAAATAGCTGGCCTTTTGATGGACTTGGTGGGGATGTCGGTGATGGTGGGGATGAAAATTATGGTTATGATAACAATGGCGATGTTAATGATAACGATCATGATCTTGTTGAAGTAGTTTATGATAAAAGTGTAGACGTTTGTCGCCATGACGAAGATGGTGGCGATGGCGATGACAATGACCATGATGACAGTGAATATGCTGGTAATGATGATTGTAGTGATGCTAATGATGATTGTAATAATCATATCGATACCGATTGTGATGATTATGAGGATGTTGTCAGTCTTAACGATGATCGTGATTTATTCACCGATTCTAATGAGTGTACAAAAGTTACTGTTAAATATTCCGCTGATGGAAAAGATGCTGGTGAGAGAACTGATAGTGATGAAAGCACCAGTGACTACTTTACCTGTGAAGATAATAATGATAATCTAATAAGCAATAATGAGGATAACATTGATGATCCATTTTGGAATAAGGATACCAGAATAGAAACGATATATGGCAACAAAGACAGGAAGGTATCAAAATTGTTTTCCTCTATTCAATTAATCAAATGCAGTGATTTGTGCACTGCCCGACAATATGAAAACGTTATGAACACGTTAGAAGAATTTCAAACACAGAGCAAGTGGGAAGAACACAAATGCCTTACGTCTTGCTTACAAGGAAACGAAATCAATGATGATTTAAAAATTGTTTTGTTTCTTGAGCAAGGAATGGCAGAAATTATGCAGAAGCATTTTTCATTGGGCAAGAAATTGTTTCGGCAAGCTTTACGATTATGCTCACAAAGTGAGAACCTTTGTCTGCTTCAAGGACGGGCACTGATGTTCCTTGGCAATGCATACAGAAAGGAAGGACCAACCAAATATGGCAAAGCATTTAAATGCTTAACGTTAGCCGAACAGAACTTGTGCCTAGTCGAATCCAAAGAGGATAAAGCCGAGTTGAATTATTTCCTTGGGGTACTGTATTTAAATCTGTTGAGTATTTCAATCCATGAGCCGAGTCAAAAATCTCGAGACAGAATTGAGAAGCATTACCAAGCTGTGTATGATTATGCCATGGCCGAGTCCGCATCTCGCGTCCGCGACAAAATTCAAAAGATTTTTCCACTTGGTATGGCTAACTTTTTACTTGATGGCCAGACAGAGTTGGCCAGGTCTCGAAATGTACCCGAGACAAAACTGAAGAAGGCTGAAGATTGCTTAAAGTATTTCGCCGATCGTTTTCCCTTTGATGAACAACCCGTCAGCGTGCAAACTGATTACTGCAAGTCCATGTCCGATTTGGAATATCGAAGAGGAAATCTTCCTATTTCCCAGGTAAACTGGTGCATCATCTTTACCAATACAGTATCACGAAAATAACCCCATGCACTTTTTCAATATGGCGATACCCCGCAAACCTTTTGATCAGCAAATACATTTATAACTAGAGGGCACTCGAAGATTGCATACCTCCGCCAGAAAATTGTACTAAGATGCATAAATTGTACATGCTGTAAAATGCATAAATTGTACTTGCACTAGCCGGGGAAAGCATGACAAACTTTTGTAAATTTCTCATCTAGTTTTCTTTCAAATTCCGCGAAAATTTAATCGATTTGTCCTTAGCCTATGGCCATTAGATCTACAAATTTTCGTGTAAAAAGTGTTGATATTCTTTGAATTATCGTGCTTACAGAAAAATACACACACGAACAAACCTATAGGTGAAAACATAATTTAATGGCGGAGGTAATTATTTGTGAATTGAAAATGGAGTGGATATAATCACCTGCAGAAAAAATCATTCTGAATGTCTGAACACAACTTTTATTTCCTCCAACACGTCACTGCCTTGTGCACAGGCGCAATGGTTCGCCGCTGCGTGAGCGGTTACGCGTGATCGCAATACTCGAAATTTCCTGATGCAGTGGCAAAAGAAAAGAGCACATGATCGAAAGCGCCTGGGTAGGGGGCAGATATTTGACCACAATCACGTAATATAAGCTGCCGTGGCAAATATCTGAGCAATCTAAAAATGATTAAAAACTCTTCAACGTTTCGAGTGTTTAACGAATCAAGAATTTAGTAGTGTCTACAAGGCCTTCGCTGGAAAGTTTCTAATTAATGCTTTTCAGACACAAAACGCAACATCTCGACCTTCACTTTTGAAACACAATCAGGTATACAGTTAGGAATTTTATGTTTTCGAAACGTTTTGTTTTTTAGGAGTTTTTGGAAAAAGGTTTGAAAATAGCCAATAGTCATGGCTATCACTTGGAAGTTCAGTCACTTGAGAAAAGATTATCAATGTTGGAGAAATGTTTACCTCGTGTACTTGTGTGTTTACCACAAGAGGATAACGCTAACTTTGCTGATCACAGTGCCACGGCTGACTCCGAGGTTAACGTCTTCAGCTCAGGAAGTGAATGATGAACAATGTGAAACAGAAATATCTGTATCATCGAATTTTGTTGGTCGCGGCAATAGAGACGTCAAGATACGACGGTTCCGATGTACGGGTACGATTAGCGTCATTTTGTTTAGTAATTTTCAATCATGGCTGCATATTTGATGATATCTTTTCTGTTTTGTCGCGATCTACTGCAAAAGAACGTGTACTGCAATTGCGAGTAAGCCGACAGACATCGATGAAATGGATTAAACAAAATGATGGCACCCGTACCGAAAAGTCTGAACCGGGGTATCTTAACCTCTTTATCACTTTAATATCAGACATGTGTTTGCTCGCTAATGTTTTTTAAGTGAACGAATGAAATTTTCGAACGAATTTCATCATTCAACAACCCAACGTTTCGATATTCGATCTTGTTTAGGATTTTCCTCAGGGGACCAGGGGTGTTCGATATTCGCAACATTATAAAGAGCATGTACATATATAGAGAGGTATATAGGGCGTATATTCTTTGGACAAAGATTTTGTTTATTTTGGACGCCAAATTTTTACAAGGTTTTGGTGGACGAACTTCAATTCAAGGCTCATACACGTGAGTACGTCTGTCACGCATGTCGATCAAGTGGCGAAATCTTATTTCACGTATTTTGCAAAGATACTTGATGATTTCTAATTTATGTGCGAAGATTATCTGATGTCTTATTTAAAATGGAATTGTTTTATGGTCAGTTAAACGAATAACTGGCGTTGATCGAGTTTAGGTTACGTTCGTAATAGAAATTCAATTCAAACACACATAATACCAATTCAAGCATACAACCTCCAACACTCCTACATTAGCTAGAACTGGATTTTATCAACAAATCTCCATTACTAATTAAGCATTTGCGAGCTGCACGTTTTAGTAATCTTTTAAAATATTAGAAGACAGAAAAACCAATAGCGGTCTTATATTAATAAACAATTATTGGATGAGGTTTTTGTGATATTCGGAATTACCAAGGTTTGAGGTAAGCAGACAACTCAGTTAGCAGACAACTCAGTTATCTCTAGGTTGCGTGATTGCCATATTTAACTGTAAACAATTAGCCAAGACACGTAGTGACTAAAAATTATCCTAAGAATGTAACAATTTTAACTATATGTACATGCATTAAAAAAAGTTACTTAAATTGTTTTTGAATTGTGAAAGACTGTCCGAACTCACAGTTTCTGCAGGAAGTGAATTCCGCTCCCTGCTCGTGCGGGAAAAAAAATAATTTAATACATGCTTTCTGTAATGTGTTTATGATTTGATGCCTTGAATTCAACAGCTCAGTTGACACTCTTTTGATGCTGCTATCTGGCGGTCTATCTTACCCTAGCTATTACCCCGCATATAAGCGCACTGCAGATAAAGGCGCATGCGCTTATATCCCAATATCGGCGCATGTGCCTTTAAACCGTCAAAATTTGCGAGTTAGACAGACATGAACAAAATACCTTTTTAATGATACAAGTAAGTATGTAAGTAAGTGGGGGTGTGCTAATCATCCTTACTTGCATCTGAGAGCTGAGCTGAATTGCGAAGGACGCAGCTCGACTTAATCTAGTCGAAGGCTTATTAAAGGCGCCACTGGCAGCCACCGTATGACTCATGTCTGATCAGGGAGCACAGCTCGATGGAAGGGTTAGTTTGGCGCTAATCCAAACCCACCCTGTCAACATTCCCTGTGCATGGGAGGAAACCGGAGTACCCGGAGAAAACCCACGACTTTCCGTAGAGCGTTGACTGACTCTTTTCGCATAAGTGTCATGAGTCCCCAGCGAGAATCGAACCCACGATCTTAGAGGTGAAAGGCGCTTGCTCTGACGACTGCGCCACCGAACCCCTGAGAAGCCCGCCGACTGCGCCACCGAAGCACAAATACTTTTAATGTTTTAAATTATCAACATTGTCTATTATAAATTGTAGTTATATGGTTAATGATAATAGTAATTGTTTCTGGTTTATTCGTCTGAGGTATTCTTTTATTACACACTCCAAATTTGTTCACTCCAAAGGTAGTACATAACAAATGTTTTATATTTCTATGATAATATATTGTACTCAAATACCATGCTTATGTCAACATTAAAATTGATAAACATTTCAAAATATATTGTATTTTCTTGATTGTATTTTCTTGATTTTTACATATATCGGTTGGTTTTTTAAAAATTGTTTCCATGTTGAGTTTTTATTGGTGAAATTAGTTTCGAAAACGTAAAAATAATGTAGAAAATTAAATTTACACAGTTGAAAACGTTTTCTTCAATTTTCGTGAAATGGCTAATTTTTTACATGTGAAACGTGAAATGGCTGTTTTTCTTCACGTGAAACGTGATCCGAACCCCCCCCCCCCCTTTACCACCCTCTATGTTAATACCACAAAGGCCTATGTGAAGTACGTAATTTAATCATTATAATTATATAAAAATTAATAAATCGAGTTCAAGACATGCTAAAACACCTATAATAAACTACGTACCTAAATACTCCTCGTTGTTCAAGGATTCCACCGAGATATAGCTTGTCTTATCCCCGATCCACGCGCGAAGCGCGTGATTGCGAGGGTACTAATTCCGTCCGGTTATTTACGCTCGAGCATATTTGTAAGTTATGCGAATGCGTGAATGCAACCCGAGAGAGGCCAGGTGTTTAGCAAGCCCCGAGTGGGCTGGTATCTAGCAAGTTTGTGATTGGCTAAGATGAAGATTGCAAACTAGTTTAAAGTTTTGTATAAAATCAAATTTTGTTAAAAAATATTAAGAAAAAGTACACAATAGCGAAATTTTAAACAAAGAAAATGCCGACTGGTGAAAATATAAACCAGGAAGATATAAAAAGAAAGAAGATAAACAAGCCAAAAAAAACCGGCTCGCTAAACGAAGAGAACAAGGAAAATATTGCCGAAAGAAATGTCAGAGGAAAAACAACATCGGTAGGCGAATATTTTAGAGCTGCTTACAAATCGAAGGACTAGAATATGTCAGAGAAAGAAGGCAGCGAAAAATTAGTAGTGAGAAGCGAGAGAAAAGATTTGAAAGGCCGTGAGACAACGAGCAACAACAAAAAGTCTTGGGGTTGCTTTGTGCCGGCATGTGGTAAATAATGGTAAAATAAAAATAATCCGAGTTTCCGTAATATATATGACAGGACCTTTTCATTTTGCCATGGCCCATTGCCATTGCTTCGGCATGACCCTGCCTGGCGTGCAATTAAATATAGCTGTATAGTTTATATTTTTCACTATAATATATTTCTCACTGTATTAAAGACAGGTGAATTTGTTTGAAATAGATATTTTTACGACCGTGAGTTTGTGATTAGTATATTATAAAATGTATTACACATGATATTTTGGTTTTACAATACAAATGTACCTTTTGATAAAAAATAGATTGCTTTAGATCGCAATGCAAGATCACAAATTGTAGCAAGTAGTTTTACTTCCGCCCGCATTTTCGCACTCCCCAATAAAAACCCCTATAAGAGACAGACTTGGAGCAAGTCTAGCAAGTAGGCTGCGCAAGATGGAACAAGGCGAGGGATTATACTGCATGGTATGGTAAAATGGTATGGTAAAACTTTATTTAACTACGCTAACCCCTACAGCAAAAGCTGATTTCCAAGAGGGGCGTAGATGTGAATATTCAAAATTACATTAAAAATTACAAGAATTACACTGATTACAAAAGTAAGGCGTACCTAAATAAGAGATACAATTACAAGTTTTGAACAACATAAACAATCAGGAAATTTTAATTAATTAATTAACTTAACCGACCTGGTATCACATTACTTGCATTAAAGGCAATAAGAGATTTCTTATTCCTTAATTCGTCTGGAAGGCTGTTCCACAGTTTAGCCCCTCTATAACTGTTGTGTCTTAACCTACTCGGTTAATCAGTTACAAAAGTACGCCTTTTACTTGGAAGTTTTAAACATATATTTAGTGTGCTTTTACACTAACAACAACTCGAATCAAAGTCTAAGTATCTAACTAAAGATTGCTGACGCAATCATGTCTATCAATGTTCACGTGCGCTTGCACGTGCGATCACGTGATGTGGGCGGAATACAACAATAACTTAGACTCTTTTTAAGATATTCAGTCTTAGGATTGGGTCATGCGTGTATTTCTAGTAACTCTCAGTATTTTGCACGATATAAGCGAAAACGGCACTGTAGACGGCCGGCCAAGTCATCGTATCTTGCAACCTGATGGCAATTTTATGTTAGAAGCTGGCAATAACCATATTCATACTCAGATAGATGTAAGGAACAAGGTTTGAGGTGTTGCCAAGCCGAAATCTTATATTTTGAATGAAAAAATATGATATTTCTAAGCCACCTTCCCGCGAAATCGCGGTAGTTTAACTTCAAACGATTACCGACAATTCTGCTGCTATGAGACAGACTTCTTTGCTCTGATTGGCTATCGGAATTGTTCCTAAATTGGTCAGCCAATGGGCGAACGTCGAAAAGTCCTGACGCTTCCGGTTTTTGCAACATACGAGGTAAACAGCATCAAAGTTCATCAAAGTACAAGAAGAAATGTGCTATTTATACGATTTTAATGATATTTAGGTAAGATTTTTCGTGTTAATGCGATCAATATTATCTATACTGATACAGCCCCCGTTTCTCCAACATTTGCTTAATTACTAAGTATCGTGCCAAAATGTTTTGTATTTTGTCCGGTGCTGAATTGTGTCGAGCTAAAATATTTTAAATATTTTATACTGTATCCAATCTTTGTTGAATTTTATTCAGTCAATGTTTGAAACCATACTCTCACATTGTATATCAGTCTACAAATGGAAGTGTATTTAACGATTTACCTGATTGTCTAACGAACTACAGTAGGACTCGCGTCTGTTTTGATTGTTGTATATTTCATTTGCATATATGTTTGCACTGACCTATATCAAGGCTAGCCTGTATTATTCAATGTCTATCGCTGTAGCCTGTAATTATAAACACAAACGTATATATATTGTATATATATTTTTATATTTTAGTGATAACTGTTAGAAACATATTCGGCTTTTGAATGGAACTAACAATAAAAATGTACTTTGCAATTTGTCAAGTTCTAAATAATGTTCGTGAACAAACTCAAGCACGGAAATTTTTAAAGTTCTGACTTCTAGAATGGCTTACGAGACCTGTTATCATTGGGAATGATATGTTATTTTTAATAAATATCGAACACAGGAATTTGATATCAGTCCGACACAAACAGCTGCAACTTGCTGCTACGCTAAACCAAAGGCTAAAGAATTGAACTGAACAGTGCGGTAAAATCTTGTTGAAATTATAAGAATACTCTCTGATAGTATTCAATAAGTCGAGAAATGAGATAGTATCGATTGAATAAAATAGTCATACTTTTTCCGGTCAGACAGTACAATATTTTGTGCACTATATTATTGTACTGGCTGTATTAAAACTATATTTGACTTCACACGACATAGCCATAGGCAGCGGCGATAATCAAGCAAATGCGGGCAAAGGGGTCTAAATCAGTATATATATAACTAAGCAAAGAACAATTGGGTATAGATAATATTGATCGCATTACCACGAAAAATCTTTAAAATAGCATATTTCTTTCTTGTACTTTGAATAACTTTGATGTTGTTTACCTCGTATGTTGCAAAAACCGGAAGCGTCAGGACTTTTCGACGTTCGCCCATTGGCTGACCAATTTAGGAACAATTCCGATAGCCAATCAGAGCAAAGAAGTCTGTCTCATAGCAGCAGAATTGTCGGTAATCGTTTGAAATTAAACTACCGCGATTTCGCGGGAAGGAGGCTTAGAAATATCATATTTTTTCACTCAAAATTTGAGATTACGACTTGGCAACACCTCAGACCTTATTCCCTACATCTACCTGAGTATGAATATGGTTGTTGCCAGCTTCTAACATAAAATTGCCATCAAAATCTTTTAGGAGCATATTTTGAACTCTTGGCCGGCCGTCTACAGGGGCCGGTTGTTCAAAAGCTGGTTAACGCTAACCCCGGGTTAAATTTTAATCTGCTGTTCTGGTTTGTATACTTCTACATGTTTGTTTATTTCAAAACTTTATGAACAAAAACTTCTATCGCCCAGTACAAGGTTGATAGAAAAAAGTATTCATATTAATATATCCGATGTCTGGAAACTTGTATGAAAGTTGCCACTAACCCAGGGTTAAGTTAACCGGCTTTTGAACAACTGGCCCCTGGATGATATCCACGATAAAGCCACCCAATTATTAAAAATAGCGGCCCATTTTAGCATGACGTACTCGGCTCGTGCAGTCACGCGAGAATATTAAGTGTATAATGTTTACAAACGAGCATTCCAATCTTAGATTTGAAATTTTGTATTTTTTTGCGAAATAGTCGCGTTCAGCGTTCTGGAAAGTACTTTAATTTAGGCGGAGTAAAGGCTCTTGAGTTTTAGGAGAAAGCTAGATTTTATGAACTTCTTTACTGTGTGAAGAAAGCTCAAAGCTGTAGGACGATGCGTCGTACATGTGCAGAAGGGTCTACCGACGATTCAATATAAAAGGTAAACAGTTGATGTATATCTATTTAGTTCTTAGTTAACTATGTGTTTATCTTATCTGTTTCATTTATACAGTCAAATTCTCGAGTTCTACTGTAATTAAATAGTACCAGGCAGACATTTGGTAATATTCGATCATGCATGCCTGCATGGAATCTCTTATAGCGGACATGTCTGCAAATATATACATTGGTTGCCAACTTTGGGAGAAAACATCGTGAGATTTCGTTAGATTACTAACTTTCGTTAGATTACTAACTAAAATTTTTAAAATATAGAGTCCCTAGATAGTCGGAAATGGCCTCTATAATGGCCTAAATGTCCTCGGATAATATAAATATTATGACAATATAAATGCAGAGTAACTACTAGCCTTAGCAGAGTGTTCTTTTATGAATTTATCAATGTTTTTATTCTAATTTGACAAAAGACACTCTTATAAGTTAAAATTTGCAACATATGTGAGGACTAATTAAGTTAGGCTATTCTCGAAATTGGTGAGAATCCGCGAGATATTTATGTAACTATATATCATTACTTTACTAGTACTAATAATTACCTTGCCCGATAATAACTGACTAACTTTTAATTAGTACTCCAGTGACTGAACTTTCACTGCAGTTCCAATATGAGTATTGGGTTAGAATAGTTCAATTATGATTCCCATGATTTCAGACTTAAATTACTTCATACAAAAAGGCTATCAACCACATTGCATGCCTTGATCAACTTACAGGCTGATTTATACATAATTATGGATAATTTTCAGTCCACGCTGAGTTTCATCCCAGGTAACCGAGCTGGGACATTTTCACAGTCATAGCAAGTTTTACACCATGTCTCAAGCAATTATATTCTAAAATTCTCATCATGTAATCACATGCTGTATTTTAATAGGTTTTTATCCGATACATCATTAGGCCAGACTGAAATTTCAGCTCAGTTAACCAAGCTAAAAACTCACAATGTAATATCAGGCTCTTGTATACCAGTCATGCAGGGAAACAGGGGTTTGGGGAAACAAGGGTTTTGGGAAACAAGTGTTTTGGGAAACAAGGGTTTTGGGAAACAAGGGTTTTGGGAAACAAGGGTTTCTGGGAACTTGTTGTGGTGACCCCCTATTGTTGAGGTTGCTTTTCATGCCCTGCGTTCCCTTTTTGCTCCCTGACTTCCCCCAATTCTTCCTCTGTCCCTAGCCATTGCCACTAGAACTTCGCAGATGTGTAATTGCTGCCTTTAATTAATCTATTTAAATTTTTCAGAGCTGTGGGTCATGCTGCATGAAAATATTTCACTGCATGAAACAATTAGTGTCATTGCATAATAGGCATTACTGCATGTGTCTAATGAAAAGCTCACTCACTTTCACAACTCACTGTAGCAATAGGCTTCGGTGGCGCAATTGTCAGAGCATGTGCCTTTCACCTCTGATATCGTGGGTTCGATTCCCGTTGGGGACGACTTATGATAGCTATGTGAAAAGAGATAGTCAACGCTCTGCCGAAAGCCGTGGGTTTTCTCCGGGTACTCCGGTTTCCTCCCACAGGGAATGTTGACAGGGTGGGTTGGGTTTAATCCCTAACTGGCCCTTCCACCGTAGCTGTGCCACTTGGTCACGTTGAGCTGTGTCCTTCACAATTCAGCTTAGCTGTCAGCTGCAAGTAAGGATAATAAGCACACACCCCTTATTACCTTATTACCTTATTTAGATAACCACAATGTACCACATGGTTACTCATTGGCATACCAGGCAGGGGGCAAGGGGGGCAGCTGCCCCCTCCAGAAAAATCGAAAAAGTCGACAAGTTCACAGGGCATATTTTCAACTCAAGTCGGGCAAAAATTATGGGGGGATTTGGCAGAACCTCACTAGATCTCCGCCGCACTGGTTTCACAGACAAACAACACTCACATTACATGCGTGAGTTAAGACTATCCTCGTCTCGCTACGACCTCAAAACAATTAAATTAAGTTGCAACCTTAATCAATCATACTATTAAGTTACAATGAATCATTGTGACATATTTTAAGCTATATTATATACATATTTACATTAAGTATCAGAAGCAACTGCTGAGTGGAAAACTGGCGGCACTGCGCTGGGCACTTACAACACCCCACCATGATTCATAAAGGTTTCATCTATGAATCAAACATCGCCCTTATCTTTGCTTTGGAAATAACTGCAGTAGCTTGTCACTCATGCAAGGACCCTTCTGACTTAGCTAGTACATTAAACCCAAACCTAAGTACCTAAGCTGTTACTCTAAAAAGTCGTTCTGCTGTCCCATATTCATTCAAAGTTATCACACTACTTATACTAGCTGGCTCTCTCACCTCGACTAACATCACTGCTGACTTTTGTTCCTTTTCCAAGACTGTTGACGTCTTGTCAGTAGCCTCAAATTTTGGCGACTTTTCATCTCAGGATTTAGCATGCCAATCGGGTCCTACCCACCATAGCTTGTTATCTTTCAATTGTGAAGCAATCATACCTCTTGACCCTATGTCAGCAGGATTTTCAACCCCAGGACAGTGCCCCCAATCCCCCTTGTTTGTTGGCTTCAAGATCTCATTAACTTGGTGGTGGACAAATTGTTGCCATTCACCATTCATTATCCAGTAGAGTCCTGTCATGCTGTCAAGCCAAAACTTGTTACTATTTAATTATCCTAACCTGGTTTTCAAGTGACCCTTTTACTGAATTCATAACCTGCGATAAGAGCGTAATTGATGACATTAACGCTAGTTGTTTTTAAGGGAGCTACTCTTGCCTTTGATGTCAATAAGCGGACATAAACCCAGGCTACATTTGTACGATAGACAAAATATATAACTGCACAGTATGCTTTCTTGCTTGCATCGCCAAACCCATGCAAGGTACACTCCAAAACATCTTCTGCAGGATGTTGATATATGCAGCGAGGAGTGGTAATTTCCTTTGTTTCTATCAAATCCTTATACCAACCCTCCCACTTCCTTAGTAATTCCTCAGTAAAGTTTTCATCCCAATCAATTTTGTCCTTACATACTTCCTGAAACAATATCTTGGCACATACAATCACTGGACTAACTATTCCGAGAGAGTCAAATAGACTTGCCAAAACACTTAGTAGATTCCGCTTTGTAGGTGATAAAGTTTTTACCTTTTCCCCCACCTTAGCAATCTCAAACTTAAACTCATCACTTTGATTATCCCACACCTGACCTAACACTTTGTGGAATTTTGAATCACATCCTGTCACTCCTAGAGATAATTTTGCATATGATTCAAGATCGTCAACACTGTGTTTCATATTACCCTGGCTGGTCTTTCTCATGCACCTCAATTGCACTTTTCAACACATTACTATTAGTTAACCAATTTCTTTGAACCCCCTTGTGCCATCCTACTCTTTGTTTTATCATATAACTCAAATGCTTTCTCTACTGTTCTCTCACCACTAAGTACTGTAAGTCGTCTACATAAAAACTTTCCAGCACCTTCTGCACAAATTCAGGATCTGTTTCACGATACTCTGAGACATGATGTCTTAATGTTGCATTAAGCAAGAAAGGTGATGCATTTAATCCGAAAAATAGTCGACAAAACCGATAAACCACTGTTTCCAAACCACCTCAAACAGTCACGATCTGCCTCATCAACCTCCACATTCAAAAAAGCCTTCTCAATGTCGCCTACCAGAGCAATTTTGTTTTCTCTAAACCTTACCAATATGCTATACAATAATGGGTTGAGGGATGGCCCTACATGCAAGCAGTTGTTAAGTGATGTTCCCGACTTACACTCCTTTGATGAAGCATCATAAACAATACGGACCTTTGTTGTCACTGCATCCTTGCGAATGACCGCTTGGTGTGGGAAATAATGAACCCTATCAACTTTCTCTAATTCTGCTACTGGTTCTACAATCCCTCGCTGTACCTTCTCTCTGATAATAGAATCATACTCCTTCAATAATTCTGGCTCCTTTTTCAGTCGTCGCAACTGATTCTTCATTCTACCTAAGCTATTTGCATAATTGTCAGGAAATTTGTCGTGACTTTCCTTCCAGGGCAATTTCACGGATTATATACCCACCACACCCATTTTCTATTGTTCTCAATCGGTTTTGGTTTCTTACTCAAGACCACGTTTTGAAAGCTGGGCGCGGTTTTTGATTTCTAGAGGGGAGTGCGGGGCTGAAAATATAAAACCCGGGACGGGTCTTGAATTTGAATGCAAGACCCGTCCCGGGTTTTACATTTTCAATTCAAAACCTGATATAAGCGTAAAATAAGATATCGAGTAGTGCAGAAAACACAACAACAATTTACTCAACATAAACAATATACAGGGTAACACCAATCACAGCGACATGAGCAATAGTTAATTCACAACAAAATTAAAACTTATATTTATCGGAGGCTTATTAGCACTAGGCCTTTCACTGGAACTCTCATTTTCGTATTTCTGTATTCCACACAACTTTCACTCTTCGTATCACATTTTTCTTCTTTTATTTTCTTAGCCTTCAGGCTGATTTCCATTCAGTGCAAAATGTCGCGCGCGATCGATTTTTGCGATCGTTTTCTTTGATTATGAGCCCTCGACTGGAACGGATCCGGTCGAGGGCTCACAATTAAAAAGAAAACGATCGCAAAAGGTCGATCGCGCGACATTTTGCACTGAATGGAAATCAGCCTTTAGTCGCATTAACACCATACAAAATTTCGGACACTTCAACTTCTTGTTCGCTTGAAGTTCTTTTATACGCCCTCACAGCATTGCTTCGGTGACCTAAAATTGGCAGTAAAAATAGTGATTCAGTTAACAATTTAACGAATAAACTAAGCGTTTTATATACGTGTATGACTCAACCTGTTTTCTCGCATATTAGCTGCTCGTCAATCCCCATATCGTACATCCTTGTTGCTGCTGTTGCTCGTAGCGAATGATTTGTTCTGTAGCCAGAAATACTGGCCTCCTCGCATAATCGTTTAACAGTAGAAGCCAGTTTATTATGCCCAACAGGAACATTGCTGTACCAACAATTTGGCTTGGGACATTTCAAAACACTTAGATAAAACGCAGTCGACCTCCCAGCGCCAACACTAGGGCTACAAATATATAAATGAAAAACTGAAACACACAAATAAAACTTCAAAGCAATCTCTGTTTATAAAATTTGAGGTAACGTATTCGCATGAATAGCTTTTGAGTTATTTCACAACATTAATTAAAATTGCAAATGCATATACTTACCACAAACTAATATATTTGTCGTACAAACGAACAATGCAGCGTTTCGCATTTTCTCTATTCTCATATCCTCGCGTCACTTTTCTTTCCATTATTCGGTGTTTGAGTCCCCCAACATTTGTTTTCGAAACATCTTCACGATACTCTAAGTACTGCATGCCAGTTTCTTTGTCGACGCCGCGAATTTTTTTTCCGTAAGCAATCGAAAGCATCCCAAGCAAACGAAAGCATCCCGCCTGCATAATTAATACGTCATTGTTACGACCCGCGAACAGGCTTTCAATCCGGCATGATTTGTACTACAAATTTAAAGTTCTTATAAATATAAACAAACCCCAACCCCAATATTAACCCCTTTCCTAACCCTATCCAGTCTTAGAAAGTCAAAATTATCGAGAGAAAAAACTTAAAAAACTTAACAAAAAAATTTAAGAAAAAGTGTTGGGCACGGGCTTGAACCTACAATACAGTATAGCCCCAGCTAACGCACGCCCTAACCCGCTACGCCACAGGCAAGCTCGCTGAAAAGAACGGCAAAAAATACTATTTATATTAACTTACTATTAATTCCTACCAGCCTGTTTGCGGGTCGTAACAATGACGTATTAATTATGCAGGCGGGATGCTTTCGTTTGCTTGGGATGCCTTCGATTGCTTACGGAAAAAAAATTGGCGTCGACGCCTTTTACAATTTGTGAATTTTCTGCTCGAAGTCTTCTATGTTCATTACCTCCTCTTAACGCGAAATGAATGCCAAATAGGTAAACTAAACTATCAAGTTATTGTTGAGGATTTGAATCCCCAAGAACTTCTTTCTTCCAAAGCTCTTCCTCTTCTTTCAATGTTATTACTTCGCCTCGTTTCTTCGTAAATCCAAGCCCTCCTGAAGCACTTTCTTTCACCACAGCGTCCAACGCATTTCGCAAATACACAAATTTATCGTCATTGAAAAATTTCACAACTTTTCCCTTCCCTTTCAAATAATGATGAATTGCAGCGATTATTCCAATATTCCATAAACCGTGTTCGGCGGGTATTTACTTCCATCAGTTTTCCTAATTTCGCAAACGAAACATGCTAATGTCCGATTTAGTTCATCGTCCGACATCTCCTCCAGGGAATTTGTTACAACTTCTAAACCATACCCTTAACGACACACGCTTCCTTCGTTAACACTGCAAACTTTTGTGTTTCCTTGCCCTTCAAAACTCCACAGCTTCTGAACATTACTCTCCAGACTATCATCATCTTGGGCTAACTCTACTCTACCTATGTCTTGTACCCTCAGAGGCCCCGATAAAACCCGGATCTCCCGATTTACCTCTCTTAGTTATACCGGTCTAAAAATTCCAGAGGTAATCGGCCCCTATCAAAACATCTATCTCTCACTCGTCCTGTGACTTGGAAACATCTGAAAACCATATACCTTTCAGATGTGGGTATTCCTTACGTGCTAGTTCTACATGACCATTCTATATGCTACAAATTTCTGGCAATACAAATGCTTCTAAAGATATAACCTTGTTCCCGTTAACAGGTTCAAGCTTCAATTCGACCACTTCCCTTGTTCGGCATTGGTACATTTTTGACCGAACGTATTTATACCTAACAATTCCCTTCTTAAACCCTTGGGATTAACGAAACTAGCTGCATTCGAAGTAACAAAGGAACGATGACTTCCCGCGTCAAAGAGGACCCGCACCTTAGCCACCCTTTCACCCCTTAAACCCCGTATGCAGTTTGCAAAGCAACCAGGCCACCAATTCCTGCAGCAAGTTACTACTGGAACTAGTTACATGCACATCAGTATTTACAGGGACCTGTTTAGATTGTTCGTCTGGTTTGACTGCTTTTTCATGTTTATCTTCTTCCTTGGGGCTTGCATCACACAATGCAACATGATGTGCCCCATTGCAATTCTCACACCTACTCTTAACACTAAAATTACTGGCTCTGTGGCCCTTAAGTAAACAACGAAAACATCTACCGTATTTACATGTACGTGCTAAATTCTTACGTGTCTTTGGGTCCTTCACTCCATCGCAGTCTTCATGATTATGGTTCTTCAGACAGAAGGCACAATTTCCTCTCCTTTCGTTCGCTAGCAATGCAGCTGCACTTCTATGTTGATGTTGGCCATATCTCTTACCCGAGGTTCGTTCCTGCTTTTCTTGCTCTCGTTCCGAATTCGTTCCTACTGCATTGTGTACTTCCCGAATTTCTAATTCCTTCTCAAGGACGTTTAGCATTTCCGCCATTGACCATTCCAGGAAGTTTGTTCCTCGCGTAATTGTCAACCGAAATAGTTCTGGTAGATTTTCCATGATGGTGGGAACAACAATGGCTGAATACGATTCTTCGCTCACTCCAGGGCTTTCAACGCGCTGTTGTTTGCTTCGCAACTGGCGTACAACTTCCGCAATCTTTGTGTGTCTCTTTCTCTATAAACCGCAGGCAATTGAATGAGTTCATTAACGTGCGCACGCTGGACTGCGCTTTTCTTCTCGAATCGTTTCTTTAATTAATCCACCGCGCACTTGTAATTCGCCCCTGTTAACGAGAGACCGGCAATAGTAGACTTTGCTGGCCCTTCCAAATATCCGCGCAGATATGCGAACTTGTCAACATCCGACAATTGGTCATTGTTGTCAATTGAGCTTGAAAATCCATCCCAAAACTCTGGCCATTCACAAATTTTCCTACCGAAATTCGGTAGTCGAAGTTTCGGAAGCTTTGCTCTTACGATCCTGCCCGCGCTGGATACCGAAACGTGGCTTTGATCAAGGTTTCCTTCCGCTAATGTGAGATGCGTCGGCGTCAACAATGGCAGGCTTTGTCCTCCGACTTTGCTTAGCGTGTGATCGAGTTGAAGCAACGTTCTTTCCAATTCTGCGATCGCTTCGTCTGAATCCTCGATCTCTTTGCCAACTTGTTCGTCAACGTCTTCGTCTTTCGATACGCTAAGTATATCAATGACTTGTTCAACGAACTTTTATTTTGTCTCTTAATGTGATCTGGCTTTGTCTCAGCCATACTACGTCCTTCTCTGGGCTCTCTGAGCTTGCGTTCGCAATCGCTTCGACTATCTTTGCCACAAGTTTACTTGCCGATGCTCTGTGGCCTCCTCTAACTCGCTTTTTCTTCGTCAGGTCGTCTATCTTATCCGTTCTCAAACCTCACGCAAATCTTTCCACTGTCGACGGCAGCGCAAATATCAATCGTTCTTTGTTCGCAGCCTCCTAGTCTCTGTGTAATTTGGAAATAAAAATATTATTCAACAAGTAGGAACTTGTGTCAGGGGAGGGAGTTGAATTAATAGTCGGACATTTTCAGTGTCAGTTGGGGAAAATGTTCTTTGCATCCCCCTAAAAATTTGGACCTATGCAGTCACTGTTTCTTCCAAACACATGACAGGTATGGGTGACTGCCCAATGCAGGGTAGCCCGGTTGCAATGGCATGCAGAAATGTGGGCCCTGTTAAGCTGACGAAGAGATAAAAAAAATATCTGACAGTCCCAGAGTATTAAAACCAGAGTATTAAAACAGCGCGAAGATTCAAACACAGAAACTTTCTGATGAAGACTCGAAGCACCGAGTCGAAAGCTCAAGGCGCAACCGAGTTGCAGTCGAGATAAAGACCTCTCGCGCGGTTTGAATATATTACATATATATATATATATATATATATATATATATATATATATATATATATATATATATATATCAGTGTAGGTTTAGGTCTACGAAACGCAAAGAGTGCTCTACAACATATAGTTAGAGCAAATTATAGATTTTCGCTTACCTCAAAACTTGTCTGCAACAGGCTGTTTCATCTGTAAAAGAATCATCAGGCAGTCACAAGTATCGAAAGAAATGACCGCTTATATGCTTCCTGCCGGAACGTGGGGGTGTATGTGGGAAACAAAAATGTGCATGCATGGCAATTGCTTTTAGTTGGGCAATTGATAATTTTATAGTTAAAAACAAAATAACAATATCTTGTACAAATTAAAATACAACAAATATACAGTGTTGCCTGTTACCATGGTTACATGGTTACAATAACTTTTGGGGAGTAAATTGTTTGGTTCAAATGGGCGAGGGGATTCTGCATGCATGTATTTCTAGTATAATTATGCTCTGGATATCCATTGAGCACATTCTACTATGGTACTAACTTGCAAAATAATAAATTCTTTCTACATTTTCAGGTATGTATGTAGGATTTTCTGAGAGTTCTTATACGAAAATTGATTCATACAAGAGAACCGTAATATACATGTAATCCTCTCACTCTACGACCTGGAGTATGCTGAAAAGGCCGGGCATTTCATCCAGTGTAAGATCTCAAAAATGTTCTCAAAATACTGTGAAAACAGACGATTAAAGCAACATTCACCAGGCTGGTTGAAAGATATAACTACATACATACATTATTCAGCTCACGCCCTAATGGGGCTTTTCAGTGACCGATTACATCAAGTATCTAGCTTACCTATATTATGTTCTTAGCCTACATTATTTATTTTTACAACAATTGTGATATTACTATCCTAATCTGTCTATCCTAACCCACTCAGTCAACTTTCCCTGTGGGAGGAAACCGGAGTCTGTCTGGGGTGCCCGGAGAAAACCCACGAGTTTCGGCAGAGCGTTGACTTACTCTTTTCACATGAGTGTGACGAGTAAAGTCCTCAACGAGAATCGAACTCCAGACTCAGAGGTGAAAGGCGGTAGCTCTGACGACTGCGCCACCGAAATCCTAGTGTTCCCATCTTTTCGTCGAAGAATAGGAATTTAAGAATCCACTCACATTATCCACTAACATTACTAAATTATTAAGTAAAACTTGACAGATGGATTTAAAAAGCAATGACCTCACAATTATCTATTCATTTTTCATTAAATATTCTATTAATAGACACATTCAATTCAATTACATATAGTTCAATAATGTGTAGGATCTTCAATGGCTTCGTGTGACTGATTTTTGAAATACTATAACAATCAATTGATTTGCATAATAATTATTAACGCAGTTACAAGTATATAATATATCGGATACTGTTGGTGCGCAATGTTCGGCTAAAAATTATATTCAATTTTGCGGCTAGGTTAATAATAATTTCACACGATTTTTACTTTCTCTTTGATACCAACCATTGAACCATGTAATTATGTATAAAATAATATGAACGGTCATTCAGAGAAGCCAGATAATCCCACATAAACATAGGGTTACAACTCTCACTCATCATATATTGAAAATGTGTAATAAAGAATGTTCACAATTAAAAATCTTTTGCAGAAAATTTGCAGAAAATCATGATTCTCGAAATCTTTCTTTCCCTGGTGCTTGTCTGGTTGGTCTGGTATGTTATCACTACTTATATGACGAGAAGGAACATGCCACCTGGACCATGTCCCTACCCCTTTATTGGCAACATGCCTCATATGTTGTGTGATCCCGTAAATCCTTTAAGCAAACTGGCTGAAAGATATGGAGATATATTCACTGTTACCTTTCCTGGTGGGGAAAATTCGGTTGTGTTAAATTCCGCATCACTTGTCAGAGAAGCGAGGCTTGGTAAACAAGATGATCTTTCAGGACGATCACCAGGGTCCATGTATCCTTGGCTAGAAATATTTGGAGAAGATTTATTGACATCAGATTATTCACCTGCATTTCGATTTCGTAGGAGAGTATTTAAAGCTGCAATGCATGTTTTTGGTGCTGGTATAGGGCAAGCATCCGAACATGCTGGACATGCGGTTGATATTGCAATTGAAGAAATCGAAACCAAGCAAGGACGACCATTCTCACCTAAGAAACTTTTAGAGTCATCAATATTTGTACAGGTTTGGGAGTGGGTCACATCAAGGAAAGTTCAATTGAATGATCCGACTATCAAGTATATGTCTTTATTTGGGGAAATTGTTTCTAAACAAGCTTTGCATTCGAATATAAACAAACTGATACCATTTATGACATATTTACCAACACAGTTTAACCGGGATATAAAGCGGGCACAACAGATTAAGAAAGAGATATTTGACAAAGAGTACCAAGCCCACAAAGAGACCTACACGCCAGGTGTTGTCCGTGATCTAACCGATAGCTTCATCAGTTGCTACGAAAAAGAAATTGCAAAAGAAACTACTAAAGACATTGGATCGATGGACGATATCTCTGGGTTAATGTTAGACGTCGCCTTTGCCGGATCAGATACAACTTCTACGTCACTTGCTTGGTTATTCCTTTATATGGTTTTACATCCGGAGGTGCAAGAGAGAGTTCACAAGGAACTTGATCTCGTAGTTGGCAAGGACCGCTTACCAAGTTGGAAAGACGCCCAGAACATGCCATACCTGCAAGCTACATTATGCGAAGTCCAAAGGGCATCTGGTTTGATGGTAAGCGTCGGAACGAACGCGATCCGAGACATGACCATCGCAGGCTATCATATTCCCAAAGGAACGTTTGTTGATCTTAATCTTGCTAAACTGCATCACGACGAACGAGAATGGCCAGAACCCGAGAAATTTAAACCTGAACGATTTCTTGATTCTGATGGAAGATTTGTCGGCTGGAGCAAACTTCATGGTTTCCTCCCGTTTTCTGTAGGCCGTAGAGAATGTCCTGGTCAGTCATTGGCTAAGATCATGATGTTTACATTTGCTTCAGTATTATTGAATATTTACAAGATTGTATTACCGGAAGGAGAAGGAATTCCAACCACAGACGTACCGGCCCCTGCTGTAATCATGCGTCCAAATGATTTTAAAGTTGTCGCGGAAAAACGAACTGGTTTCAAAAACTTGAATTCCTAATGACTTCTATTGTAGGTAGTAGAATAAGCGACGATAAAATTGCATAAGTACTCCGAAGTGCATTAATCAATTGAATTATCATTAAGACAAACAGTTTCTGTGGTCATTGGTTTTCCCGTCTTCTAAGATTTTATAACATCAGTAAAACGTGCACCTTGCATATGCGTAATTAGTAATGGATTATTACAACCCAATCCTTGCTAATGTAGGAGTGTGTAAGAGGCAAAATTGGCGTGATGTGTGTTTGAATTAATTACGAACGTAACGTAAAGTCGATTAACACCCGTTACAGGTTTAACTGATTGTAAAACAATACATTTTATAAATTTTATTATATTACAATTAAGATAATGTTCGCACATAAATTAAGAATCATCGAATACCTTTGCCAAAGACGTGAAATAGTATTTCGCTGGTTGACATTGGTGGCAGATTCACGTGCGTGAAGCTTGAATTGAAGTTCGTCCACCAAAACCTCGTCAAACTTTGGCGTTAAAAAAATATACAAAATATTTTGTCCATATATATATATATATATATTAATCCCCGAGCCGGCGCGAAGCGCCGTGCGAGGGTACTAATTCCGCTCGGAGATTTACACCCGGGTATGTGAAAACATTGTGGAATGCAAAGTCGTCCGCCATTTTTTTTTGTCATGGACTTGACCTTTTCGTAAGTTATGCGCATGCGCAAGTTCAAGCCGAGAGAAGACTTCCATTTTTTCAAAAATAGTTTTGCACTCATTTTATAAGTAAGTCTCTATGTAAGTAAGTTTATATGTTAAGTCTCCAAAACAAGATAATTGAAAATTACTCAGAGGACAAATTAACAAGAGGAAATACAGTCGAAAGACCGAAAAAGGAGCGTTTTTATAAACAGGCAAGTGTCTATTTTGCATGCTTGCTTTGCCGATTTTTTAACATACCATGCAGTATAGTTTGTGATTTTGAAAATGTGTAGATCATTCTGTGTGGTCAATACAACATTGATTGATCTTTAAGAGCATTTTAGTATTGATTCAAATATGTTATAGAAAAATAAAATACATTAAATCTCAAAAACTTCATGGCACAAGCAAGTGCGAAGTATAAAAATACTCCTCGAAAAGCAGTAGAAGTTTTTTGAAAATTTCGAAACGTTTTGTGAACGTCTAAGGTTGAATGTTACAGCAAATCAAAGCTAAAAGAGTACATAATAGCATATACCCACTCAGTGGCGTGCTGGCTTGTGTTCACCAAGGGAGGCCAGCTGGAAATTTGGCGCCCCCTTGTAATATGTGTAAAGTTTAGCCTCTTTGAGGCGATAAATATTTTTTTTTTGTGTCGTAGTTGTTTAAAAAATTTTCCCGGACTACTAACGTTATTATATTACTATTTAAGCAATAAAGACGGTTCTTCCTACAAAAAATTTACTTCCAAAAAAAAACAAATTCCTTTTTTCTATTCTTTGTGCCAATTTTGGCGCCCCATTTATGTTTTGGCGCCCCCTTAAAAATCTTCGCTGGGGGGGCCATGGCCCCCCGGCCCCCCCTGCCAGCACGCCACTGTTAACCCACTTTATATAGTTGGACAATTGATAATTTTATAGTTAAAACAAAATAATATTTGTACAAATTAAAATATAAAAAATATACAATGTTGCATGTTACCATGGTTACATTCGTCGACTCAGTACTTCATTTTACAATAACTTTTGGGGAGTAAATTGTTTGGTTCAAATGGGCGAGGGGTTCTGCATGCATGTATTTCTAGTATTCAACTACTCAACAAATTTTACTAGGAAAATTTGTTGAATTTTACCTAGTAACATTTTATCTAGTAAAATTTTATCTATTAAAATTTACCTAGTAAAATTTGTTGAGTAGTTGAATATGAATATAATCTCCGAGCCGGCGCGAAGCGCCGTGCGAGGGTACTAATTCCGCTCGGATATTTACACCCGGGTATGTGAAAACATTATGGAATGCAAATTAAAGTCGTCGTCCACCATTTTTTTTTGTCATGGACGGTTTTTTAAGTTATGCGCATGCGCGAGTTAAAGCTGAGAGAAAACTGGTAACTAGCTACATCATGATTGGCTAAGACAACGATTTTGTTTTTATATGCAAGTTAACGTCAGAAAAATAACTGCCATTTTGGCATTTTATTTTTGGCATTTAATTTATATGAAAACTTTTTTCAAAATTGTACTCTGGAGTCGGGACATATTAATTCAGACAAATATTAAGTCTCCAAAACAAGAGAAATGAAAATTTTTTAGAGGACTTTTATTTACTAAAGTCAATAAGAAAATAAAGCAGTCGAAAAGCCGAGAAAGGACAGAATTTTCGAGTTTTAAAGCGTTTTAAATTAAACGGGTAAGTGTTTATTTTGCATATAGTCTAGGACCTGTATAGGAGTTTGTATGCGTTTCATTTACCACAGGCAATCTCAACTGTTTTAGGGTAAAATGACCATGGCGGTCAACATGGCATATGTGCCAAAACCTGAAGATAGATAGATTGGGATTTGAAGATGATAATGTTATGAAAAAAATGCTTAAAATATTCATGAAATTTAGCATTGCATAACTTCTAAAGTATTAAATATTTCAAAAAGTTATATGTACATCCCCATTATCAATCATTGTTCTTTATATTTCTGTAAAAATAATTTAATTTTATATTATCTGTGCTGTCATATCCTTTCTCAAGTAAGGCATGGTATAGCCGGTGTCAGGTTACAAATCCTCTGTTATACCAGGTTTAATATTAACTATATTACAAAAACATGTTGCTAGGCAGATTCTCTGGTGCATAAGCTTTCTAAAAATATATACTTTTATGTAGTATGCATTTAAACTTTTATTTTTATGAAACATTGAAAAAAGGCTACGATTTTAGGTTAAGTCCCGGCCCCCTAACTTAACCGGCCAGAGATTTCTTATTCCTTAAATTCGTCTGGAAGGCTGTTCCACAGTTTAGCCCCTCTATAACTTAGACTCTTTTTAAGATATTCAGTCTTAGGATTGGATCATGCGTGTATTTCTAGTAACTCTCAGTATTTCGCACGATATATAAAGCGAAAACGACACTGGATGATATCACTGATCTGAAAATATAGTGATGATATCCACGATAAAGCCACCCAATTATTAAAAATAGCAGCCTATTTAGCATGACGTAATATTCTCGCGTGACTGCACGAGCCGAGTAAGTGTAATGTTTACAAACGAGCATTCCGCAATCTTATATTTGCAAATTTGTATTTCGCGAAATAGCTAGTCGCGCTGTCGCGATCTGAAAAGTACTTTACTATAGGCGGAGTAAAGGCTCTTGAGTTTTAGGAGAAAGCTAGATTTTATGTATTGTGTGAAGAAAGCTGTATTGTGTGAAGAAAGCTGAGGACGATGCGGAGTACATGTGCAGAAGGGTCTACCGACGATTCAATATAAAAGGTAAACACTTGATGTATATCTATTTAATAGTTCTTAGTTAACTATGTGTTTATCTTGTTTGTTTCATGTATACAGTCAAATATCAAATTCTCGAGTTCTACTGTTTAACAATTAGACAACGAGGCCGAGTTGGCTATGAGCGAATAGTCAACGAGGCGAAGCCGAGTTGACTATTCGCTCATAGCCAACGAGGCCGAGTTGTCTAATTGTTTTAGTATAAACTATAGCATTTATTGAGAACTAGGGAACACAATACAAAAGTATTAATATTAATTACGTGAATTTTCACGCCAAAACGTGAATTTTCACGCCATTGTTTTGAATTTTGCTACTAGTAGACTATCACTAATAGTCTACGAGTAGCGTAGCCAATCAGAACGCAGGAAAAGTGATAGTCTATTACTAAGTTTATACTAAAATTAAATAGTACTAGCCAGACAATTGGTATTCGATCATGCATGCCTGCATGGAATCTTGTATAACCAACTTGTGAGATTTGGTTAGATTACTAAAATTTTGAAAATATAGAGTCCCTAGATCGTCGGAAATGGCCTCTATAATGGCCTAAATGACCTCGGTAATAATATTATATGACAATAATGCAGAGTAACGTATAGCCTTAGCAGAGTGTTCTTTTATGAATTTATCAATGTTTTTGTTCTAATTTGACGAAAAGACACATGTGCAACATATGTGAGATTTAGGCTATTCTCGAAATCCGTGAGAATCCGTGAGATATTTAATACAAGCCGTGAGGTCACCGTGAGATTTTATCGAAATCTGTGAGGCTCACGGTGGACCGCGAGAGTTTGCAACTATGCATATATCATAATGATTACTTTACTAGTACTAACTATAACCTTGCCCGATAATAACTGACTAACTTTTAATACTAACTCAAGTGACTGAATCTTTCACTGCAGTTCCTATATGAGTATTAGGTTAGAATAGTTCAATTATGATTCCCATGATTTCAGATTTAAATGACTTCATACTAAAAAGGCTGTCAACCACATTGCATGTCTTGATCAACTTATGGGCTGATTACATAATTATGGAGAATTTTCAGTCCACACTGAGTTTCATCCCAGGTAACCGAGCTGGGGCATTTTCACAGTCATAGCAAGTTTTACACCATGCAATTATATTCTAAAATTCTCATGTAATCACATGCTGTATTTTAATAGGTATTTATCTGATATATCATTAGGCCAAACTGAAATTTCAGCTCAGTTAAACAAGCTAAAAACTCACAATGTAATATCAGGCTCTTATATTCCAGTCATGCAGGGAAACAGGGGTTTTGGGAAACAATGGTTTTGGGAAACAACAGTTTTGGGAAACAAGGGTTTCTGGCAACTTGTTGTGGTGACCCCCAATTGTTGAGGTTGCTTTTCATGCCCTGCCTTCCCTTTTTGCTCCCTGATGCCCCCCCATTCTTCCTCTGTCCCTAGCCATTGCCACTAGAATTTTGCTGATCTGTTCTTGCTGCCTTTAATTAATCTATTTCAATTTTTCAGTGCCATGGGTCATGCTGCATGAAAATATTTGACTGCATGAAACAATAAGTGTCATTGCATAATAGGCATTACTCCATGTGTATAATGAAAATCTCACTCACTTTCACAACTCACTGTAGCAATAGAGATAACCACAATGTACCACATGATCACTCATTGGCATACCGGGCGGGGCAGCTGCCCCCTCCAGAAAAATCGAAAGGTCGACAAGTTGGGCATATTTTCAACTCAAGTCGGGCAAAAATTATGGGGGGATTTTGCGGAACCTCGCTAGATCAGTCCTTCAAGGGACTGTATTCTATCAAATTACTTTATTGACAAGATTATTTTTACACGCGTGAGTTAAGACTATCCTTGTCTCGCTACGACCTGACAGCAATTAAATTAAGTTGCAACCTTAATCAAACATACTATTAAGTTACGATGAATCATTGTGATGTATTTTAAGCTATATTATATACATATTTACATTAAGTATCAGAAGCAACTGCTGAGCGGAAAACTGGCGGCACTGCGCTGGGCACTTACAACACCCCACCCACCTTTCTATGAATTCTATGAATCAAGCATCGCCCTTATTTTCGCTGTGGAAATAACTGCAGCAGCTCGTCTCGGACGCTCATGCAAGGACCCTTCTGACTAATAGCTTGTACATTAAACCCAAATCTGATGTCCCATATTCATTCAAAGTTATCACACTACAGTTGAACCTGTATTAAGCGGTCCCCCTCGGGATTTCGCAAGTGACCGCTTAATGCAGGTTGACCGCTTAATACAGGTCTTAAATATAACATTTAATATAACTAAATTTGAACTAAACAGTAATACATTTCAATACACATACCAATACGTCCACACGAACTGAAAATACTGTTGACACTTTCAGTGATTACGGAAGTTCGAGTAATGAGATAAACAAAACTTAAAGACTTTGACATGTTGCCGAATAAAGATTTAATTATATATTGTATTATGTTTGCTGTAGTTACTTCCCACTGACCGTTTAATACAGTTTCAAAACAATGAAATATTAAGTCTGGGACCGTGGAAAAGGTGACCGCGTCCGCTTAATAGAGGTGACCGTTCAATTAAGGTCACTTAAATAGTATTTATATTATGAAATTTTCGGGACTTTGCCACATGACCGCTTAACAAAGGGTGACCGCTTAATACGGTGCCGCTTCACACAGGTTCGACTGTACTTATACTAGCTGGCTCTCTCACCTCTACTGACATTACTGCTGTCTTTCGTTCCTCTTCCAAGACTGTTGACGTCTTGTCAGTAGCCTCAAATTTTGGCGACTTTTCATCTCAGGATTTAGCATGCCAATCGGGTCCTACCCACCATAGCTTGTTATCTTTCAATTGTGAAGCAATCATACCTCTTGACCCTATGTCAGCAGGATTTTCAACCCCAGGACAGTGCCCCCAATCCCCCTTGTTTGTTGGCTTCAAGATCTCATTAACTTGGTGGTGGACAAATTGTTGCCATTCACCATTTATTATCCAGTAGAGTCCTGTCATGCTGTCAAGCCAAAACTTGTTACTATCTATCCTAAACTGGTTTTCAAGTGACCCTTTTACTGAATTCATAACCTGCGATAAGAGCGTAATTGATGACATTAACTCTAACCTTGGAATGCTAGTTGTTTTTAAGGTCCGAGCTACTCTTGCCTTTGATGTCAATAAGCGGACATAAACCCAGGCTACATTTGTACGATAGACAAAATATATAACTGCACAGTATGCTTTCTTGCTTGCATCGCCAAACCCATGCAAGGTACACTCCAAAACATCTTCTGCAGGATGTTGATATATGCAGCGAGGAGTGGTAATTTCCTTTGTTTCTATCAAATGCTTATATCAACCCTCCCACTTCCTTAGTAATTCCTCAGTAAAGTTTTCATCCCAATCAATATTGTCCTTACATACTTCCTGAAACAATATCTTGGCACATACAATCACTGGACTAACTATTCCGAGAGAGTCAAATAGACTTGCCAAAACACTTAGTAGATTCCGCTCCTGTGATAAAGTTTTTGCCTTTTCCCCCACCTTAGCAATCTCAAACTTAAACTCGTCACTTTGATTATCCCACACCTGACCGAACACTTTGTGCCATTTTGAATCACATCCTGTCACTCCTAGAGATAATTTTGCATATGATTCAAGATCATCAACACTGTGTTTCATATTACCCTGGCTGGTCTTTCTCATGCACCTCAATTGCACTTTTCAACACATTACTATTAGTTAACCAATTTCTTTGAACCCCCTTGTGCCATCCTACTCTTTGTTTTATCATATAACTCAAATGCTTTCTCTACTGTTCTCTCACCACTAAGTACTGTAAGTCGTCTACATAAAAACTTTCCAGCACCTTCTGCACAAATTCAGGATCTGTTTCACGATACTCTGAGACATGATGTCTTAATGTTGCATTAAGCAAGAAAGGTGATGCATTTAATCCGAAAAATAGTCGACAAAACCGATAAACCACTGTTTCCAAACCACCTCAAACAGTCACGATCTGCCTCATCAACCTCCACATTCAAAAAAGCCCTCTCAATGTCGCCTACCAGAGCAATTCTGTTTTCTCTAAACCTTACCAATATGCTATACAATAATGGGTTGAGGGATGGCCCTACATGCAAGCAGTTGTTAAGTGATGTTCCCGACTTACACTCCTTTGATGAAGCATCATAAACAATACCGTCCTTTGTGGTCACTGCATCCTTGCGAATGACCGCTTGGTGTGGTCAACTTTCTCTAATTCTGCTACTGGTTCTACAATCCCTCGCTGTACCTGCTCTCTGATAATAGAATCATACTCCTTCAACAATTCTGGCTCCTTTTTCAGTCGTCGCAACTGATTCTTCATTCTACGTAAGCTATTTGCATAATTGCCAGGCAATTTGTCGTGACTTTCCTTCCAGGGCAATTTCACGGAATATCTACTACCTGTGAAAGATATGCCATCTAAAAACTCCTCATTACCGTTATCTTCCTCAATGATGCCTAACCCTTCAAAACCCACAGCTTCTGAACATTACTCTCCAGACTATCATCATTAATTCTCTGAGCTACAAAATTTACTTGGGCTAATTCTACTCTATCTATGTCTTGTACCATCAGAGGCCCCGATAAAACCCATCCTAATTCAGTTTCTATGGCAACTGGATCTCCCAATTTACCTCTCTTAGTTATACCAGTCTGAAAATTCCAGAGGTAATCTGCCCCTATCAAAACATCTATCTCTAACTCGTCCTGTGACTTGGAAACATCTGAAAACCATATACCTTTCAGATGTGGGTATTCCTTACGTGCTAGTTCTACATGACCATTCTGTATGCTACAAATTTCTGGCACTACAAATGCTTCCAAAGATATAACCTTATTCCCGTTTAGAGGTTCAAGCTTCAATTAGACCACTTCCCTTTGTTCGGCATTGGTACATTTTTGACCGAACGTATTTATACCTAACAAGTCCCTTCTTAAACCCTTGGGATTAACAAGACTAGCTGCATTCGAAGTAACAAAGGAACGATGACTTCCCGCGTCAAAGAGGACCCGCACCTTAGCCACCCTTTCACCCCGTATGCAGTTTGCAAAGCAACCAGGCCACCAGTTCCTGCAGCAAGTTACTACTGGAACTAGTTACATGCACATCAATATTTACAGGGACCTGTTTAGATTGTTCGTCTGGTTTGACTGCTTTTTCATGTTTATCTTCTTCCTTAGGGCTTGCATCACACAATGCAACATGATGTGCCCCATTGCAATTCTCACACCTACTCTTAACACTAAAATTACTGGCTCTGTGGCCCTTAAGTAAACAACGAAAACATCTACCGTGTTTACGTCTTTGGGTCCTTCACTCCATCGCAGTCTTCATGATTATGGTTCTTTAGACAGAAGGCACAATTTCCTCTCCTTTCGTTCGCTAGCAATGCAACTGGAGTTCTATGTTGATGTTGGCCATATCTCTTACCCGAGTTTCGTTCCTGCTTTTCTTGCTCTCGTTCCGAATTCGTTCCTACTGCATTGCGTGCTTCCCGAAGTTCTAATTCCTTCTCAAGGACGTTTAGCATTTCCTCCATTGACCATTCCAGGAAGTTTGTTCCTCGCGTAATTGTCAACCGAAATAGTTCTGGTAGATTTTCCATGATGGTGGGAACAACAATGGCTGAATACGATTCTTCGCTCACTCCCAGGGCTTTCAACGCGCTGTTGTTTGCTTCGCAACTGGCGTACAACTTCCGCAATCTTTGTGTGTCTCTTTCTCTATAAACCGCAGGCAATTGAATGAGTTCATTAACGTGCGCACGCTGGACTGCGCTTTTCTTCTCGAATCGTTTCTTTAATTAATCCACCGCGCACTTGTAATTCGCCCCTGTTAACGAGAAACCGGCAATAGTAGACTTTGCTGGCCCTTCCTAATATCCGCGCAGATATGCGAACTTGTCAACATGCGACAATTGGTCATTGTTGTCAATTGAGCTTGAAAATCCATCCCAAAACTCTGGCCATTCACAAATTGTCCCACCGAAATTCGGTAGTCGAAGTTTCGGAAGCTTTGCTCTTACGATCCTGCCCGCGCTGGATACCGAAACGTGGCTTTGATCAAGGTTTCCTTCGGCTAATGTGAGATGCGTCGGCGTCAACAATGGCAGGCTTTGTCCTCCGAGTTTGCTTAGCGTGTGATCGAGTTGAAGCAACGTTCTTTCCAATTCTGCGATCGCTTCGTCTGAATCCTCGATCTCTTTGCCAACTTGTTCGTCAACGTCTTCGTCTTTCGATACGCTAAGTATATCAATGACTTGTTCATCGAACTCTTTCAATATTTTTATTTTGTGTCTTAATGTGATCTGGCTTTGTCTCAGCCATACTACGTCCTTCTCTGAGCTTGTGTTCGCAATCGCTTCGACTATCTTTGCCACAAGTTTACTTGCCGATGCTCTGTGGCCAACTCTAACTCGCTATCTTTCCACTATCGACGGCAGCGCAAATATCAATCGTTCTTTGTTCGCAGCCTCCTAGTCTCTGTGTAATTTGGAAATAAAAATATTATTGAACAAGTAGGAACTTATGTCAGGGGAGGGAGTTGAATTAATAGTCGGACATTTTCAGTGTCAGTGCATCCCCCTAAAAATTTGTTCTCTGCATCCCCCTAAAAATTTGGACCTATGCAGTCACTGTTTCTTCCAAACACATGACAGGTATGGGTGACTGCCCAATGCAGGGTAGCCCGGTTGCAATGGCATGCAGAAATGTGGACCCTGTTAAGCTGACGAAGAGATAAAAAATATCTGACAGTCCCAGAGTATTAAAATCTGTACAAAACAGCGCGAAGATTCAAACAGAAACTTTCTGATGAAGACTCGAAGCACCGAGTCGAAAGCTCAAGGCGCAACCGAGTTGCAGTCGAGATAAAGACCTCTCGCGCGGTTTGAATATATTACATATATATATATATATATATATATATATATATATCAGTGTAGGTTTAGGTCTACGAAACGCAAAGAGTGCTCTACAACATATAGTTAGAGTGTTAGCACAAACATAGGACGTAATTTCCTTAGTCTAATTGACAAACATTTTCCACCGCACCACAAGCTCCATAAAATTTGTAACAGAAATAGAGTTAAAGTAAGTTACCGCTGCATGAACAATGTCAAGTCAGTAATCACTAAACACAATGCACGCATATCTAGGAATAACAAGCCACAGGACAGGGACACTACCAATTGCAGTTGTAGAGAAAACACCATTTGCCCGCTCCAAAAACAATGCATGACTAGGGACATAGTATACAAAGCAACAGTCACAGTAAGCAACACAAACACGATCAAAAATTACATTGGCATGACTGCAACCACACTAAATCTTTTCAGCATAAAAAGTATGGAAACGACACGGAACTTTCGAAATATATTTGGACATTGAAAGAAAACAATAAGGATTTCAGTATTAATTGGCAAATTTTAAAACATTCTATTTCGTACACAGGAGGATCAAAACGATGCAATTTATGTTTAGAAGAAAAATTTTGTATTTTGAAAGAAAAAAACAAGAATTGTTTACTCAACAAAAGAGCTGAAATAATTTCACGGTGTCGTCATCGTAACAAATTTCGCGTAAACAACGCAAACAAAGCCATGCATGCACACATTGTCTCCCACATACACCCCCACGTTCCGGCAGGAAGCACAGTATAAGCGGTCATTTCTTTCGATACTTGTTACTGCCTGATGATTCTTTTACAGATGAAACAGCCTGTTGCAGACCAGTTTTGAGGTAAGCGAAAATCTATAATTTGCTCTAACTATATGTTGTCGAGCACTCTCTGCGTTTCGTAGACCTAAACCTACACGTATATAAATATATATATATATATATATATATATATATATATATATATATATATATATATATATATATATATATATATATATATATATATATATATATATATAAGTACGGGTAGCGCACACGGCTAGCGCGTCGCCTTTCACCACTAAGTTCCAAGTTAAGCCCGGTCGGGCGAGTTCAGTGGCTGGATGGGTTACCACCTGGGCACAGTCTTCGTGTCGACTTGCAACAACTAGGGACTCATGTGAATAGAGTTGTCGTAGTTGATCTCTCCCGTGCTTCGAGGGTTTTTCTCCGGGTAATCCGGTTTTCCCCCCTCTTCAAAATCAACATCTGCATGTGCAGATCATAAAAGGGGTATGAACTAATAGCGGCTGCTAGAGGCGCCATTTGTAAGCTTACGGTTTACCTCGGTCTGTTCATGTCTGTGTAATGTCTCTGTACAGTCTGTAGTCGTAATGTAAATGGTTGTTGAAAAGCCCTGTAGGGAACAACTATTAAAAAATATCTATCTATCTACATCTATATATATATAGACTATAGACGATATAGTCAAAACCGTTTGCAGAGTGCTCAATGGAGAACCAGAGCATATTATAGTTAAAATTCAGAGATTCAACAGTTTTGAGTAGACATTTTATTACATGACATTTTATTACCTTATGCCAACGGTCAAAATTTCAAATTAACCAATAATAGCCAAGAACGACAGTATAGATAGATATATAATCCTACGTGTATATACAACTTAGTCATTAGATCATTTTGTCTGAAGAGTACCACACATACGCGTGTAGCACGAAACTAACTAGTAATAAAATTTCTACTCAAAACTGTTGAATCTCTGAATTTTAAATATATTCACAAAATAAAGTACAAACCCGAACTACTTCATTAAAACTTTAATTCACTACAAATCTGTTTCGTATGGCAAGCCGAGCCTACCACACTCATCAGGTGAATATTGCAACTGATTTTTTAACGCTAAGAAATTTGAATTAGGATTAATCTATAAAACGGATGACTCATATTACAAATACGTACACATAGCTAACTGTGATAAGTGTCTGTTAATTGTTTGTTAGTGATTGCTTAGTAAATGTTTCTTCCTATGTCTGCAAGTGGATACAAGTTCGTTTCTGCGGTTAAGTGAGCTTAGGTTCGGGTGACAAATAATGATGTATTTTTCATGCAGGCATAGATTACATCTCTTCGTTATATTCGAGTATGGCTTGCATTGTTTTAATATTTTCCAATTGATGGTGTAGTGGACATCTGATTCTTTCAATGTCCAGACATATTTGCTAAGCTCGGTGGCAGAAATATATTTTAGGTTTCTAAATGAGCTAGAGTGGTTTAGATATCGGGTTGTGCTTTCAGTCAGTCCTACGTAGGTAGATAAAAATGTTTCGACGAATATTGGACAAACATTTTTGAAAATTGTTGACGACGAGTTTCCCCCAGGACATTCCTTACACAAAATTTTCAACCGCAACACCGTCAAAATAAGCTTACAGTTGCTTTGCGTGTTTTGTAAATAGGATTAATTTTCAGCTTTCATCCACTTGTAATATTGTATAATACTGTAAAGTTCTTTCTGCTAGTCATTAGGCAAATTTATCTGATGAGTGCCACATCTTTTGGTACGAAACTAAATAGTAACAAGACGCCTGCTGAGGCGTTCACACTGGCCTCGGGGAGCAGGTTTTGCTCTAGACTTATAAAGGATTGGGGAGTTATAAAAGGCGCCCGCATTTGTGCACCTTTATAATTTCGTGCGCCTTTTATAACTCCCCAATCCTTTATAACTCCCCAATAAAAAACCCCTTTAAGAGACAGACTTGGAGCAAGTCTAGCCCCATCTGGACGGTCAGGGTTTAGGGGCACCTGGGGCGGTGTAACATTTACTGTCTGTGTGAGGTTTCAGGTTTCAATCTCAGATCAGTGGTTTCAATCTTATTTTGAGGTGCTTGGGTATATTAATGATATATGCTAGGTTTATATAGCCGATTGTGAGATATATAGACATTGTCCTATATTAAAGACAAAATTCTAATAAATATTTAAACCAAAATCATCGTGTAATTGTAATTATTGCTGCGGAGCGAGCGAGCCTGAAGCGAGCGAGCGTAGTAGCAGCCTAATGTGTGCAGAGAGGGATTTTTGAAGTAAATTTTATTTAGCGCATGGAATTGTGGTCGTGCGCGCTTGCTATGCGCAGAACACAAATTTTAAACTCGCTCAGTTCCATGTGCTTTTCGATTTTGACGGACGGAGTCTTCGAATTTTTATCGAATTTCTATAGCATTTTCAAGTCTATTTTGACCATTCAAGGTAAAATAGTTTGTCTTTTGTTTATATGTTACGTTTACATTTGTTTACTCCTTTTTGGAAAGTTGGCAATCTCAATTTATATATCTATGAAACGCTGAAAGCACACAATCGATCGCAGCTAGATTCAGCGTCTGTTTATATATAAACTATATATTCTGCTAATGTGCTATCGACTTTGCTTGAGCTGTTAGTGCTGTAAAGCATGGAAGTCTTACATAGAGATGTCTTTAAAAGGTTTTTCTATCCATTCGCGTTTGCTTTCTCTTGCTGATTTCCATATTTTGCATCAAGTGATGTTTCATGTATGCCGCTTGACGCTTGTGACTCGTGTGAACTTGACACAAAGTCACAGATATGCAATTGATCGTCTAAATTGCCTGACTGAATCATTCTGATTTGTGCAAGGTTTGACCTATTAAATAGGCTACTGTAGGCATATAAATATGTTTTTATTCCTATTTTACAATGGACTTAATATTTTTGTCTAGTCGCGTTCACATATTATTGTCAGAACAGACAGGGTCTCAGTTCTGCGCGCACTAAGACAAATATTCGAATGGCAATGAGTTGAAATGAGTTGTGCTTTACATGTAGATGACTCACATATCCAGCAAAGTAAGAACAGAATGATGGAACAACGCTTTCGTTTTATAGCTTTCCAAATGCAAAATTATTTTGCGCACATGTATATATTTTTAACGCTTTTATACACTACAAAAATATGCAAATTTCCTTGCGTGGCAGTGTCAAATTAATCATCGCAGTAAACATGGGTTTCAGTGAGAATTCCATGTGGAAGAACAATACATGGAAAATATTGATATTTTGAAATAGATGTTACAAAATTTGATGTCTTTCATGTTTCGTGGTATATTTAGCTTGTCTCATCCTGCAAACTATGCTAGAGTATGCATCTACTGACAGCGCGCAAGCCACTGGGTCATAATTTGTGTTGCATAATATTTGTTTGCATGTTTGTGTCAAGAAGCTAAATAATAATAACAGTCCCCGCAGCATTCCCTACCTTGCAGGTACCCTAGTTTTAGTAATATACTCCATATACGCCCAGCCTCGACAATGTTATTTTGAGTTGACACGTCAGTTGTATTTCACACAAACTAAAAATAGCAAACGTAAACAAAAGACATTTTGAGCCATATTTTGTGATATATAATACCTAAAGTCGTAAAGAACAATATTGAATCGAAATACCAATATTGTTAAAAAGCAAGAACAAAGCATCATACCAGAATGTGAATGACTTGGAAAGTTCGAAAAGCATATAAATTTAACTGTGTATCAAAGCGAGTTAAGAGCAGGTATATAAAGTCTAGCGCGAGGGAGTTTCATTTCCTGCAATTGTAATATATTATTGCTTAAATTTTGAAACAATTGTTAGCTACTAAAGCCGTACTTCTTGAGAAACATTCCAAAATCTTAAAACAAAGGCAACAAAGCTAATATATAATAGCTTTGTAGTTTAATATGAAGTAACTGTATTCTACGTTGCATAGCACTATCTAAAATTATGTTGTAAACTTAAACAGTCTCAGTTATAACAGTCGAAAGTCGCTTAAACATACGGGCAACCTTTTCGCCATAATTTCCAGGGATTTTACCAACTGTAACTGCAGCTATTGAATACGCAAAGAAATCTACAACGACCTCATGTGTCGTTTATATCAAAGAAAACCACCCATGAAACAAACACAAGAAAACATTTCCTAATAGACATATTTGTTATATAGCCCACTCCTCAAGACGGTCATTTTGAATCGGGTGGACGATTTCGTAATCACCACATGGTCTCTGAGCCTGCGATGCGCTAACGCAAACTCGATTTCTCGACAATGAAAAATACAGAAAAAACCCAGAAAATTAGGGATTTAAGACACTTGGCCTACAGGCCAGTGTAATAAAGGATGCCTAGTAAAATTTGTTGAGTAGTTGAATCTTAATCCCCGAGCCGGCGCGAAGCGCCGTGCGAGGGTACTAATTCCGCTCGGATATTTACACCCGGGTATGTGAAAACATTGTGGAATGCAAAGTTGTCCGCCATTTTTTTTTGTCATGGACTCGACGGTTTTGTAAGTTATTCGCATGCGCGAGTTCAAACCAAGAGAAGACTTCCTTTTTGCAAACTTCCTTTTTGCAAAAATAGTTTTGCACTCATTTTATAAGCAAGTCTCTATGTAAATAAGTTTATATGTTAAGTCTCCAAAACAAGATAAATGTATATAACATGCAGTATAGTTTGTGAATTTGAAAATGTGTAGAGCATTCCGTCTGGTTAATACAACATTGATTGATCTTAAGAGTATTTTAGTATTGATTCAAATACGTTATAGAAAATCTCAAAAACTTCATTTCAAAAGCAAGTGCGAAGTATAAAAATACTGCTCGAAAAGCAGTTGAAATTTTATTAAAATTTCAAAACGTTTTGTGAAGGTCTAAGGTTGAATGTTACAGTAAATCAAAGCTAAAAGAGTACATAATAGCATACCCACTTTATATAGTTGGGCTTTTAGTTGGGCAATTGATAATTTTATAGTTAAAAACAAAATAACAATATCTTGTACAAATTAAAATACAACAAATATACAGTGTTGCCTGTTACCATGGTTACATGGTTACAATAACTTTTGGGGAGTAAATTGTTTGGTTCAAATGGGCGAGGGGATTCTGCATGCATGTATTTCTAGTATAATTATGCTCTGGATATCCATTGAGCACATTCTACTATGGTACTAACTTGCAAAATAATAAATTCTTTCTACATTTTCAGGTATGTATGTAGGATTTTCTGAGAGTTCTTATACGAAAATTGATTCATACAAGAGAACCGTAATATACATGTAATCCTCTCACTCTACAACCTGGAGTATGCTGAAAAGGCCGGGCATTTCATCCAGTGTAAGATCTCAAAAATGTTCTCAAAATACTGTGAAAACAGACGATTAAAGCAACATTCACCAGGCTGGTTGAAAGATATAACTACATACATACATTATTCAGCTCACGCCCTAATGGGGCTTTTCAGTGACCGATTACATCAAGTATGATACTGTATCTAGCTTACCTATATTATGTTCTTAGCCTACATTATTTATTTTTACAACAATTGTGATATTACTATCCTAATCTGTCTATCCTAACCCACCCAGTCAACTTTCCCTGTGGGAGGAAACCGGAGTCTGTCTGGGGTGCCCGGAGAAAACCCACGAGTTTCGGCAGAGCGTTGACTTACTCTTTTCACATGAGTGTGACGAGTAAAGTCCTCAACGAGAATCGAACTCCAGACTCAGAGGTGAAAGGCGGTAGCTCTGACGACTGCGCCACCGAAATCCTAGTGTTCCCATCTTTTCGTCGAAGAATAGGAATTTAAGAATCCACTCACATTATCCACTAACATTACTAAATTATTAATAGTAAAACTTGACAGATGGATTTAAAAAGCAATGACCTCACAATTATCTATTCATTTTTCATTAAATATTCTATTAATAGACATATTCAATTCAATTACATATAGTTCAATAATGTGTAGGATCTTCAATGGCTTCGTGTGACTGATTTTTGAAATACTATAACAATCAATTGATTTGCATAATAATTATTAACGCAGTTACAAGTATATAATATATCGGATACTGTTGGTGCGCAATGTTCGGCTAAAAATTATATTCAATTTTGCGGCTAGGTTAATAATAATTTCACACGATTTTTACTTTCTCTTTGATACCAACCATTGAACCATGTAATTATGTATAAAATAATATGAACGGTCATTCAGAGAAGCCAGATAATCCCACATAAACATAGGGTTACAACTTTCACTCATCATATATTGAAAATGTGTAATAAAGAATGTTCACAATTAAAAATCTTTTGCAGAAAATTTGCAGAAAATCATGATTCTCGAAATCTTTCTTTCCCTGGTGCTTGTCTGGTTGGTCTGGTATGTTATCACTACTTATATGACGAGAAGGAACATGCCACCTGGACCATGTCCCTACCCCTTTATTGGCAACATGCCTCATATGTTGTGTGATCCCGTAAATCCTTTAAGCAAACTGGCTGAAAGATATGGAGATATATTCACTGTTACCTTTCCTGGTGGGGAAAATTCGGTTGTGTTAAATTCCGCATCACTTGTCAGAGAAGCGAGGCTTGGTAAACAAGATGATCTTTCAGGACGATCACCAGGGTCCATGTATCCTTGGCTAGAAATATTTGGAGAAGATTTATTGACATCAGATTATTCACCTGCATTTCGATTTCGTAGGAGAGTATTTAAAGCTGCAATGCATGTTTTTGGTTCTGGTATAGCGCAAGCATCCGAACATGCTGGACATGCGGTTGATATTGCAATTGAAGAAATCGAAACCAAGCAAGGACGACCATTCTCACCTAAGAAACTTTTAGAGTCATCAATATTTGTACAGGTTTGGGAGTGGGTCACATCAAGGAAAGTTCAATTGAATGATCCGACTATCAAGTATATGTCTTTATTTGGGGAAATTGTTTCTAAACAAGCTTTGCATTCGAATATAAACAAACTGATACCATTTATGACATATTTACCAACACAGTTTAACCGGGATATAAAGCGGGCACAACAGATTAAGAAAGAGATATTTGACAAAGAGTACCAAGCCCACAAAGAGACCTACACGCCAGGTGTTGTCCGTGATCTAACCGATAGCTTCATCAGTTGCTACGAAAAAGAAATTGCAAAAGAAACTACTAAAGACATTGGATCGATGGACGATATCTCTGGGTTAATGTTAGACGTCGCCTTTGCCGGATCAGATACAACTTCTACGTCACTTGCTTGGTTATTCCTTTATATGGTTTTACATCCAGAGGTGCAAGAGAGAGTTCACAAGGAACTTGATCTCGTAGTTGGCAAGGACCGCTTACCAAGTTGGAAAGACGCCCAGAACATGCCATACCTGCAAGCTACATTATGCGAAGTCCAAAGGGCATCTGGTTTGATGGTAAGCGTCGGAACGAACGCGATCCGAGACATGACAATCGCAGGCTATCATATTCCCAAAGGAACATTTGTTGCATCACGACGAACGAGAATGGCCAGAACCCGAGGAATTTAAACCTGAACGATTTCTCGATTCTGATGGAAAATTTGTCGGCTGGAGCAAACTTCATGGTTTTCTCCCGTTTTCTGTAGGCCGTAGAGAATGTCCTGGTCAGTCATTGGCTAAGATCATGATGTTTACATTTGCTTCAGTATTATTGAATATTTACAAGATTGTATTACCGGAAGGAGAAGGAATTCCAACCACAGACGTACCGGCCCCTGCTGTAATCATGCGTCCAAATGATTTTAAAGTTGTCGCGGAAAAACGAACTGGTTTCAAAAACTTGAATTCCTAATGACTTCTATTGTAGGTAGTAGAATAAGCGACGATAAAATTGCATAAGTACTCCGAAGTGCATTAATCAATTGAATTATCACGAAGACAAACAGTTTTCTGTGGTCATTGGTTTTCCCGTCTTCTAAGATTTTATAACATCAGTAAAACGTGCACCTTGCATATGCGTAATTAGTAATGGATTATTACAACCCAATCCTTGCTAATGTAGGAGTGTAAGAGGCAAAATTGGCGTGATGTGTGTTTGAATTAATTACGAACGTAACGTAAAGTCGATCAACACCCGTTACAAGGTTTAACTGATTGTAAAACAATACATTTTATAAATTTTATTATATTACAATTAAGATAATGTTCGCACATAAATTAAGAATCATCGAATACCTTTGCCAAAGACGTGAAATAGTATTTCGCTGGTTGACATTGGTGGCAGATTCACGTGCGTGAAGCTTGAATTGAAGTTCGTCCACCAAAACCTCGTCAAACTTTGGCGTTAAAAAAATATACAAAATATTTTGTCCATATATATATATATATATATTAATCCCCGAGCCGGCGCGAAGCGCCGTGCGAGGGTACTAATTCCGCTCGGAGATTTACACCCGGGTATGTGAAAACATTGTGGAATGCAAAGTCGTCCGCCATTTTTTTTTGTCATGGACTCGACCTTTTCGTAAGTTATGCGCATGCGCAAGTTCAAGCCGAGAGAAGACTTCCATTTTGCAAACTTTTTTCAAAAATAGTTTTGCACTCATTTTATAAGTAAGTCTCTATGTAAGTAAGTTTATATGTTAAGTCTCCAAAACAAGATAATTGAAAATTACTCAGAGGACAAATTAACAAGAGGAAATACGAAATACAGTCGAAAGACCGAAAAAGGAGCGTTTTTATAGACAGGCAAGTGTCTATTTTGCATGCTTGCTTTGCCGATTTTTTAACATACCATGCAGTATAGTTTGTGAATTTGAAAATGTGTAGATCATTCTGTGTGGTCAATACAACATTGATTGATCTTTAAGAGCATTTTAGTATTGATTCAAATATGTTATAGAAAAATAAAATACATTAAATCTCAAAAACTTCATGGCACAAGCAAGTGCGAAGTATAAAAATACTCCTCGAAAAGCAGTTGAAGTTTTTTGAAAATTTCGAAACGTTTTGTGAACGTCTAAGGTTGAATGTTACAGCAAATCAAAGCTAAAAGAGTACATAATAGCATACCCACTTTATATAGTTGGACAATTGATAATTTTATAGTTAAAACAAAATAATATTTGTACAAATTAAAATATAAAAAAATATACAATGTTGCATGTTACCATGGTTACATTCGTCGACTCAGTACTTCATTTTACAATAACTTTTGGGGAGTAAATTGTTTGGTTCAAATGGGCGAGGGGATTCTGCATGCATGTATTTCTAGTATTCAACTACTCAACAAATTTTACTAGGAAAATTTGTTGAATTTTACCTAGTAACATTTTATCTAGTAAAATTTTATCTATTAAAATTTTATCTAGTAAAATTTACCTAGTAAAATTTGTTGAGTAGTTGAATATGAATATAATCTCCGAGGCGGCGCGAAGCGCCGTGCGAGGGTACTAATTCCGCTCGGATATTTACACCCGGGTATGTGAAAACATTGTGGAATGCAAATTAAAGTCGTCCACCATTTTTTTTTGTCATGGACGGTTTTTTAAGTTATGCGCATGCGCGAGTTAAAGCTGAGAGAAAACTGGTAACTAGCTACATCATGATTGGCTAAGACAACGATTTTGTTTTTATATGCAAGTTAACGTCAGAAAAATAACTGCCATTTTGGCATTTTATTTTTGGCATTTAATTTCTAATGCATTTATATGAAAACTTCTTTCAAAATTGTACTCTGGAGTCGGGACATATTAATTCAGACAAATATTAAGTCTCCAAAACAAGAGAAGTGAAAATTTTTTAGAGGACTTTTATTTACTAAAGTCAATAAGAAAATAAAGCAGTCGAAAAGCCGAGAAAGGACAGAATTTTCGAGTTTTAAAGCGTTTTAAATTAAACGGGTAAGTGTTTATTTTGCATATAGTCTAGGACCTGTATAGGAGTTTGTATGCGTTTCATTTACCACAGGCAATCTCAACTGTTTTAGGGTAAAATGACCATGGTGGTCAACATGGCATATGTGCCAAAACCTGAAGATAGATAGATTGGGATTTGAAGATGATAATGTTATGAAAAAAATGCTTAAAATATTCATGAAATTTAGCATTGCATAACTTCTAAAGTATTAAATATTTCAAAAAGTTATATGTACATCCCCATATAATTTAATTTTATATTATCTGTGCTGTCATATCCTTTCTCAAGTAAGGCATGGTATAGCCGGTGTCAGGTTACAAATCCTCTGTTATACCAGGTTTATTATTATATGGCAAGTGCTTGTTTTGGTGAATCTCGCAATCTGATTGGTCGCTGACGAGGCAGGATTTTCCCGTATTGCCCACGGGCAATACGGTATTCTTATTGCCCTGCGACGACTTGAACACATTTCAAACCAATAAAAGCATTAAAAAATCCTTAAAAATAATTTAAAACAATGAAAATAAACGGAAAATACGGAAAAGGGTAACTACAAGGATAAAAATCAAGTTTTGTTGGCTCAAGTCGAAATATTAAGGTAAATTTTACGATGTTTTTTAACTAAAACAGTCAAGAATATTTTTGTTTTTTCGAACATGCAAAGTTGTTTTTGTCCTTGATCCGATAGCTCAATATCACTATATTTTCTATTAATTTTATATTTTATTCTATAAATGGTACTGTAGAGTAGTTTTACCAAGCTAAGATTAGATAAATTTGTAAAAAACTAAGACAAATTCGTATCATTGAAATTATTTTGACATTTGAAAATGACCGGCTTTGAGTTTCGGACTTTGTACTTTGCCCTCGCGTGACCAATGTTTGGCAAAATGACTTGTTTTTTGTTGTCTGAAATGCCATATAATAAACAACTTACTAACTTCGACTGTTCGGTCTGTACGGTAAAATATCAAGCCTCGGTCTTGCTGTATTGACCTCGCTATCGCTCGGTCAATACAGCAAGACCTCAGCTTGATATTTTACCGTACAGACCTCACGCTCAGTCAGTAAGTAGTTAATATTAACTATATTACAAAAACATGTTGCTAGGCAGATTCTCTGGTGCATAAGCTTTCTAAAAATATATACTTTTATGTAGTAGATATATAAAGCGAAAACGACACTGGATGATATCACTGATCTGAAAATATAGTGATGATATCCACGATAAAGCCACCCAATTATTAAAAATAGCAGCCTATTTAGCATGACGTAATATTCTCGCGTGACTGCACGAGCCGAGTAAGTGTAATGTTACAAACGAGCATTCCGCAATCTTATATTTGCAAATTTGTATTTCGCGAAATAGCTAGTCGCGCTGTCGCGATCTGAAAAGTACTTTACTATAGGCGGAGTAAAGGCTCTTGAGTTTTAGGAGAAAGCTAGATTTTATGTATTGTGTGAAGAAAGCTGTATTGTGTGAAGAAAGCTGAGGACGATGCGGAGTACATGTGCAGAAGGGTCTACCGACGATTCAATATAAAAGGTAAACACTTGATGTATATCTATTTAATAGTTCTTAGTTAACTATGTGTTTAACTGTTTATCTTGTCTGTTTCATGTATACAGTCAAATATCAAATTCTCGAGTTCTACTGTAATTAAATAGTACCAGCCAGACAATTGGTATTCGATCATGCATGCCTGCATGGAATCTCGTATAACCAACTTGTGAGATTTGGTTAGATTACTAAAATTTTGAAAATATAGAGTCCCTAGATCGCCTCTATAATGGCCTAAATGACCTCGGATAATATTATATGACAATAATGCAGAGTAACGTATAGCCTTAGCAGAGTGTTCTTTTATGAATTTATCAATGTTTTTGTTCTAATTTGACGAAAGACACATGTGCAACATATGTGAGATTTAGGCTATTCTCGAAATCCGTGAGAATCCGTGAGATATTTAATACAAGCCGTGAGGTCACCGTGAGATTTTATCGAAATCTGTGAGGCTCACGGTGGACCGCGAGAGTTTGCAACTATGCATATATCATAATGATTACTTTACTAGTACTAACTATAACCTTGCCCGATAATAACTGACTAACTTTTAATACTAACTCAAGTGACTGAATCTTTCACTGCAGTTCCTATATGAGTATTAGGTTAGAATAGTTCAATTATGATTCCCATGATTTCAGATTTAAATGACTTCATACAAAAAAGGCTGTCAACCACATTGCATGTCTTGATCAACTTATGGGCTGATTACATAATTATGGAGAATTTTCAGTCCACGCTGAGTTTCATCCCAGGTAACCGGGCTGGGGCATTTTCACAGTCAGCAAGTTTTACACCATGTCTCAAGCAATTATATTCTAAAATTCTCATCATGTAATCACATGCTGTATTTTAATAGGTATTTATCTGATATATCATTAGGCCAAACTGAAATTTCAGCTCAGTTAAACAAGCTAAAAACTCACAATGTAATATCAGGCTCTTATATTCCAGTCATGCAGGGAAACAGGGGTTTTGGGAAACAATGGTTTTGGGAAACAACAGTTTTGGGAAACAAGGGTTTCTGGCAACTTGTTGTGGTGACCCCCAATTGTTGAGGTTGCTTTTCATGCCCTGCCTTCCCTTTTTGCTCCCTGATGCCCCCCCATTCTTCCTCTGTCCCTAGCCATTGCCACTAGAATTTTGCTGATCTGTTCTTGCTGCCTTTAATTAATCTATTTCAATTTTTCAGTGCCATGGGTCATGCTGCATGAAAATATTTGACTGCATGAAACAATAAGTGTCATTGCATAATAGGCATTACTGCATGTGTATAATGAAAATCTCACTCACTTTCACAACTCACTGTAGCAATAGAGATAACCACAATGTACCACATGATCACTCATTGGCATACCGGGCGGGGCAGCTGCCCCCTCCAGAAAAATCGAAAGGTCGACAAGTTGGGCATATTTTCAACTCAAGTCGGGAAAAATTATGGGGGGATTTTGCGGAACCTCGCTAGATCTCCTCCGCACTGGTTTCACAGACAAACAACCTTCAAGGGACTGTATTCTATCAAATTACTTTATTGACAAGATTATTTTTACACGCGTGAGTTAAGACTATCCTTGTCTCCCTACGACCTGACAGCAATTAAATTAAGTTGCAACCTTAATCAAACATACTATTAAGTTACGATGAATCATTGTGATGTATTTTAAGCTATATTATATACATATTTACATTAAGTATCAGAAGCAACTGCTAAGTGGAAAACTGGCAGCACTGCACTGGGCACTTACAACACCCCACCCACCTTTCTATGAATTCTATGAATCAAGCATCGCCCTTATTTTCGCTGTGGAAATAACTGCAGCAGCTCGTCTCGGACGCTCATGCAAGGACCCTTCTGACTAATAGCTTGTACATTAAACCCAAATCTGATGTCCCATATTCATTCAAAGTTATCACACTACAGTTGAACCTGTATTAAGCGGTCCCCCTCTGGATTTCGCAAGTGACCGCTTAATGCAGGTTGACCGCTTAATACAGGTCTTAAATATAACATTTAATATAACTAAATTTGAACTAAACAGTAATACATTTCAATACACATACCAATACGTCCACACGAACTGAAAATATTGTTGACACTTTCAATGATTACGGAAGTTTGAGTAATGAGATAAACAAAACTTAAAGACTTTGACATGTTGCCGAATAAAGATTTAATTCTATATTGCATTATGTTTGCTGTAGTTACTTCCCACTGACCGTTTAACACAGTTTCAAAACAATGAAATATTAAGTCTGGGACCGTGGAAAAGGTGACCGCGTCCGCTTAATAGAGGTGACCATTCAATTAAGGTCACTTGAATAGTATTTATATTATGAAATTTTCGGGACTTTGCCACATGACCGCTTAACAAAGGGTGACCACTTAATACGGTGCCGCTTAACACAGGTTCGACTGTACTTATACTAGCTGGCTCTCTCACCTCTACTGACATTACTGCTGTCTTTCGTTCCTCTTCCAAGACTGTTGACGTCTTGTCAGTAGCCTCAAATATTGGCGACTCATCTCAGGATTTAGCATGCCAATCGGGTCCTACCCACCATAGCTTGTTATCTTTCAATTGTGAAGCAATCATACCTCTTGACCCTATGTCAGCAGGTATGATACCTATGTCTTGACCCTATGTCAGCAGGTTCAACCCCAGGACAGTGCCCCCAATCCCCCTTGTTTGTTGGCTTCAAGATCTCATTAACTTGGTGGTGGACAAATTGTTGCCATTCACCATTCATTATCCAGTAGAGTCCTGTCATGCTGTCAAGCAAAAACTTGTTACTATCTAGCCTAACCTGGTTTTCAAGTGACCCTTTTACTGAATTCATAACCTGCGATAAGAGCGTAATTGATGACATTAAGTCTAACCTTGGAATAGGGAGCTACTCTTGCCTTTGATGTCAATAAGTGGACATAAACCCCTACATTTGTACGATAGACAAATTATATAACTGCATAGTATGCTTTCTTGCTTGCATCACCAAACCCATGCAAGATACACTCCAAAACATCTTCTGCAGGATGTTGATATATGCAGCGAGGAGTGGTAATTTCCTTTGTTTCTATCAAATCCTTATACCAACCCTCCCACTTCCTTAGTAATTCCTCAGTAAAGTTTTCATCCCAATCAATTTTGTCCTTACATACTTCTTGAAACAATATCTTGGCACATACAATCACTGGACTAACTATTCCGAGAGAGTAAAATAGACTTGCCAAAACACTTAGTAGATTCCGCTTTGTAGGTGATAAAGTTTTTACCTTTTCCCCCACCTTAGCAATCTCAAACTTAAACTCATCACTTTGATTATCCCACACCTGACCTATCACTTTGTTGAATTTTGAATCACATCCTGTCACTCCTAGAGATAATTTTGAATATGATTAAGATCATCAACACTGTGTTTCATATTACCCTGGTCTTTCTCATGCACCTCAATTTCACTTTTCAACACATTACTATTAGTTAACCAATTCCTTTGAACCCCCCTTGTGCCATCCTACTCTTTGTTTTATCATATAACTCAAATGCTTTCTCTACTGTACTCTCGCCACTAACTAAGTCGTCTAGGATATGTTTCACGATACTTTGAGACATGATGTCTTAATGGTGCATTAAGCAAGAAAGGTGATGCATTTAATCCGAAAACTAGTCGACAAAACCGATAAACCACTGTTTCCAACTTTTCACTCTCAATATCATTCATCCACAGAAACCTCAAACAGTCACGATCTGCCTCATCAACCTCCACATTCAAAAAAGCCTTCTCAATGTCACCTACCAGAGTAATTCTGTTTGCTCTAAACCTTACCAATATGCTATACAATAATGGGTTGAGGGATGGCCCTACATGCAAGCAGTTGTTAAGTGATGTTCCCGACTTACACTCCTTTGATGAAGCATCACAAACAATACGGACCTTTGTTGTCACTGCATCCTTGCGAATGACCGCTTGGTGTGGGAAATAATGAACCCTATCAACTTTCTCCAATTCTGCTACTGGTTCTACAATCCCTCGCTGTACCTTCTCTCTGATAATAGAATCATACTCCTTCAATAATTCTGGCTCCTTTTTCAGTCGTCGCAACTGATTCTTCATTCTACCTAAGCTATTTGCATAATTGTCAGGAAATTTGTCGTGACTTTCCTTCCAGGGAAATTTCACGGATTATATACCCACCACACCCATTTTCTATTGTTCTCAATCGGTTTTGGTTTCTTACTCAAGACCACGTTTGAAAGCTGGGCGCGGTTTTTGATTTCTAGAGGGGAGTGCGGGGCTGAAAATATAAAACTCGGGACGGGTCTTGAATTTGAATGCAAGACCCGTCCCGGGTTTTACATTTTCAATTCAAAACCTGATATAAGCGTAAAATAAAATATCGATTAGTGCAGAAAACACAACAACAATTTACTCAACATAAACAATATACAGGGTAACACCAATCACAGCGACATGAGCAATAGTTAATTCACAACAAAATTAAACTTATATTTATCGGAGGCTTATTAGCACTAGGCCTTTCACTGGAACTCTCATTTTCGTATTTTCTGTATTCCACACAACTTTCACTCTTCGTATCACATTTTTCTTCTTTTATTTTCTTAGCCTTCAGGCTGATTTCCATTCAGTGCAAAATGTCGCGCGCGATCGACTTTTTGCGATCGTTTTCTTTTGAATTATGAGCCCTCGACTGGAACGGATCCGGTCGAGGGCTCACAATTAAAAAGAAAACGATCGCAAAAGGTCGATCGCGCGACATTTTGCACTGAATGGAAATCAGCCTTTAGTCGCATTAACACCATACAAAATTTCGGACACTTCAACTTCTTGTTCTCTTGAAGTTCTTTTATACGCCCTCACAGCATTGCTTCGGTGACCTAAAATTGGCAGTAAAAATAGTGATTCAGCTAACAATTTAACGAATAAACTAAGCGTTTTATATACGTGTATGACTCAACCTGTTTTCTCGCATATTAGCTGCTCATCAATCCCCATATCGTACATCCTTGTTGCTGCTGTTGCTCGTAGCGAATGATTTGTTCTGTAGCCAGAAATACTGGCCTCCTCGCATAATCGTTTAACAGTAGAAGCCAGTTTATTATGCCCAACAGGAACATTGCTGTACCAACAATTTGGCTTGGGACATTTCAAAACACTTAGATAAAACGCAGTCGACCTCCCAGCGCCAACACTAGGGCTACAAATATATAAATGAAAAACTGAAACACACAAATAAAACTTCAAAGCAATCTCTGTTTATAAAATTTGAGGTAACGTATTCGCATGAATAGCTTTTGAGTTATTTCACAACATTAATTAAAATTGCAAATGCATATACTTACCACAAACTAATATATTTGTCGTACAAACGAACAATGCAGCGTTTCGCATTTTCTCTATTCTCATATCCTCGCGTCACTTTTCTTTCCATTATTCGGTGTTTGAGTCCCCCAACATTTGTTTTCGAAACATCTTCACGATATTCTAAGTACTGCATGCCAGTTTCTTTGTCGACGCCGCGAATTTTTTTTCCGTAAGCAATCGAAAGCATCCCAAGCAAACGAAAGCATCCCGCCTGCATAATTAATACGTCATTGTTACGACCCGCGAACAGGCTTTCAATCCGGCATGATTTGTACTACAAATTTAAAGTTCTTATAAATATAAACAAACCCCAACCCCAATATTAACCCCTTTCCTAACCCTAACCAGTCTTAGAAAGTCAAAATTATCGAGAGTAAAAACCTAAAAAAACTTAACAAAAGTGTTGGGTACGGGCTTGAACCTACAATACAGTATAGCCCCAGCTAACGCACGCCCTAACCCGCTACGCCACAGGCAAGCTCGCTGAAAAGAACGGCAAAAAATACTATTTATATTAACTTACTATTAATTCCTACCAGCCTGTTTGCGGGTCGTAACAATGACGTATTAATTATGCAGGCGGGATGCTTTCGTTTGCTTGGGATGCTTTCGATTGCTTACGGAAAAAAAATTCGCGTCGACGCCTTTTACAATTTGTGAATTTTCTGCGCGAAGTCTTCTATGTTCATTACCTCCTCTTAACGCGAAATGAATGCCAAATAGGTAAACTAAACTATCAAGTTATTGTTGAGGATTTGAATCCCCAAGAACTTCTTTCTTCCAAAGCTCTTCCTCTTCTTTCAATGTTATTACTTCGCCTCGTTTCTTCGTAAATCCAAGCCCTCCTGAAGCACTTTCTTTCATCACAGCGTCCAACGCATTTCGCAAATACACAAATTTATCGTCATTGAAAAATTTCACAACTTTTCCCTTCCCTTTCAATTAATGATGAATTGCAGCGATTATTCCAATATTCCATAAACCGTGTTCGGCGGGTATTTACTTCCACCAGTTTTCCTAATTTCGCAAACGAAACATGCTAATGTCCGATTTAGTTCATCGTCCGACATCTCCTCCAGGGAATTTGTTACAACTTCTAAACCATACCCTTAACGACACACGCTTCCTTCGTTAACACTGCAAACTTTTGTGTTTCCTTGCCCTTCAAAACTCCACAGCTTCTGAACATTACTCTCCAGACTATCATCATCTTGGGCTAACTCTACTCTACCTATGTCTTGTACCCTCAGAGGCCCCGATAAAACCCATCCTAATTCAGTTTCTATGGCAACTGGATCTCCCGATTTACCTCTCTTAGTTATACCGGTCTAAAAATTCCAGAGGTAATCGGCCCCTATCAAAACATCTATCTCTCACTCGTCCTGTGACTTGGAAACATCTGAAAACCATATACCTTTCAGATGTGGGTATTCCTTACGTGCTAGTTCTACATGACCATTCTATATGCTACAAATTTCTGGCAATACAAATGCTTCTAAAGATATAACCTTGTTCCCGTTAACAGGTTCAAGCTTCAATTCGACCACTTCCCTTTGTTCGGCATTGGTACATTTTTGACCGAACGTATTTATACCTAACAAGTCCCTTCTTAAACCCTTGGGATTAACGAAACTAGCTGCATTCGAAGTAACAAAGGAACGATGACTTCCCGCGTCAAAGAGGACCCGCACCTTAGCCACCCTTAAACCCCGTATGCAGTTTGCAAAGCAACCAGGCCACCAATTCCTGCAGCAAGTTACTACTGGAAGTAGTTACATGCACATCAGTATTTACAGGGACCTGTTTAGATTGTTCGTCTGGTTTGACTGCTTTTTCATGTTTATCTTCTTCCTTAGGACTTGCATCACACAATGCAACATGATGTGCCCCATTGCAATTCTTACACCTACTCTTAACACTACAATTACTGGCGTTATGGCCCTTAAGTAAACAAAGAAAACATTTACCGTATTTACATGTACGTGCTAAATTCTTATACGTGTCTTTGGGTCCGTCACTCCATCGCAGTCTTCATGATTATGGTTCTTCAGACAGAAGGCACAATTTCCTCTCCTTTCGTTCGCTAGCAATGCAGCTGCACTTCTATGTTGATGTTGGCCATATCTCTTACCCGAGGTTCGTTCCTGCTTTTCTTGCTCTCGTTCCGAATTCGTTCCTACTGCATTGCGTGCTTCCCGAAGTTCTAATTCCTTCTCAAGGACGTTTAGCATTTCCTCCATTGACCATTCCAGGAAGTTTGTTCCTCGCGTAATTGTCAACCGAAATAGTTCTGGTAGATTTTCCATGATGGTGGGAACAACAATGGCTGAATACGATTCTTCGCTCACTCCCAGGGCTTTCAACGCGCTGTTGTTTGCTTCGCAACTGGCGTACAACTTCCGCAATCTTTGTGTGTCTCTTTCTCTATAAACCGCAGGCAATTGAATGAGTTCATTAACGTGCGCACGCTGGACTGCGCTTTTCTTCTCGAATCGTTTCTTTAATTAATCCACCGCGCACTTGTAATTCGCCCCTGTTAACGAGAAACCGGCAATAGTAGACTTTGCTGGCCCTTCCTAATATCCGCGCAGATATGCGAACTTGTCAACATGCGACAATTGGTCATTGTTGTCAATTGAGCTTGAAAATCCATCCCAAAACTCTGGCCATTCACAAATTGTCCCACCGAAATTCGGTAGTCGAAGTTTCGGAAGCTTTGCTCTTACGATCCTGCCCGCACTGGATACCGAAACATGGCTTTGATCAAGGTTTCCTTCGGCTAATGTGAGATGCGTCGGCGTCAACAATGGCAGGCTTTGTCCTCCGAGTTTGCTTAGCGTGTGATCGAGTTGAAGCAACGTTCTTTCCAATTCTGCGATCGCTTCGTCTGAATCCTCGATCTCTTTGCCAACTTGTTCGTCAACGTCTTCGTCTTTCGATACGCTAAGTATATCAATGACTTGTTCATCGAACTCTTTCAATATTTTTATTTTGTCTCTTAATGTGATCTGGCTTTGTCTTAGCCATACTACGTCCTTCTCTGAGCTTGTGTTCGCAATCGCTTCGACTATCTTTGCCACAAGTTTACTTGCCGATGCTCTGCATGTGGCCTCCTCAAATCTTTCCACTATCGACGGCAGCGCAAATATCAATCGTTCTTTGTTCGCAGCCTCCTAGTCTCTGTGTAATTTGGAAATAAAAATATTATTCAACAAGTAGGAACTTGTGTCAGGGGGGGGAGTTGAATTAATAGTCGGACATTTTCAGTGTCAGTTGGGGAAAATGTTCTCTGCATCCCCCTAAAAATTTGGACCTATGCAGTCACTGTTTCTTCCAAACACATGACAGGTATGGGTGACTGCCCAATGCAGGGTAGCCCGGTTGCAATGGCATGCAGAAATGTGGGCCCTGTTAAGCTGACGAAGAGATAAAAAAAATATCTGACAGTCCCAGAGTATTAAAATCTGTACAAAACAGCGCGAAGATTCAAACACAGAAACTTTCTGATGAAGACTCGAAGCACCGAGTCGAAAGCTCAAGGCGCAACCGAGTTGCAGTCGAGATAAAGACCTCTCGCGCGGTTTGAATATATTACATATATATATATATATATATCAGTGTAGGTTTAGGTCTACGAAACGCAAAGAGTGCTCTACAACATATAGTTAGAGCAAATTATAGATTTTCGCTTACCTCAAAACTTGTCTGCAACAGGCTGTTTCATCTGTAAAAGAATCATCAGGCAGTCACAAGTATCGAAAGAAATGACCGCTTATATGCTTCCTGCCGGAACGTGGGGGTGTATGTGGGAGCCAATGTGTGCATGCATGGCAATTGCTTTTAGTTGGGCAATTGATAATTTTATAGTTAAAAACAAAATAACAATATCTTGTACAAATTAAAATACAACAAATATACAGTGTTGCCTGTTACCATGGTTACATGGTTACAATAACTTTTGGGGAGTAAATTGTTTGGTTCAAATGGGCGAGGGGATTCTGCATGCATGTATTTCTAGTATAATTATGCTCTGGATATCCATTGAGCACATTCTACTATGGTACTAACTTGCAAAATAATAAATTCTTTCTACATTTTCAGGTATGTATGTAGGATTTTCTGAGAGTTCTTATACGAAAATTGATTCATACAAGAGAACCGTAATATACATGTAATCCTCTCACTCTACAACCTGGAGTATGCTGAAAAGGCCGGGCATTTCATCCAGTGTAAGATCTCAAAAATGTTCTCAAAATACTGTGAAAACAGACGATTAAAGCAACATTCACCAGGCTGGTTGAAAGATATAACTACATACATACATTATTCAGCTCACACCCTAATGGGGCTTTTCAGTGACCGATTACATCAAGTATCTAGCTTACCTATATTATGTTCTTAGCCTACATTATTTATTTTTACAACAATTGTGATATTACTATCCTAATCTGTCTATCCTAACCCACCCAGTCAACTTTCCCTGTGGGAGGAAACCGGAGTCTGTCTGGGGTGCCCGGAGAAAACCCACGAGTTTCGGCAGAGCGTTGACTTACTCTTTTCACATGAGTGTGACGAGTAAAGTCCTCAACGAGAATCGAACTCCAGACTCAGAGGTGAAAGGCGGTAGCTCTGACGACTGCGCCACCGAAATCCTAGTGTTCCCATCTTTTCGTCGAAGAATAGGAATTTAAGAATCCACTCACATTATCCACTAACATTACTAAATTATTAATAGTAAAACTTGACAGATGGATTTAAAAAGCAATGACCTCACAATTATCTATTCATTTTTCATTAAATATTCTATTAATAGACACATTCAATTCAATTACATATAGTTCAATAATGTGTAGGATCTTCAATGGCTTCGTGTGACTGATTTTTGAAATACTATAACAATCAATTGATTTGCATAATAATTATTAACGCAGTTACAAGTATATAATATATCGGATACTGTTGGTGCGCAATGTTCGGCTAAAAATTATATTCAATTTTGCGGCTAGGTTAATAATAATTTCACACGATTTTTACTTTCTCTTTGATACCAACCATTGAACCATGTAATTATGTATAAAATAATATGAACGGTCATTCAGAGAAGCCAGATAATCCCACATAAACATAGGGTTACAACTCTCACTCATCATATATTGAAAATGTGTAATAAAGAATGTTCACAATTAAAAATCTTTTGCAGAAAATTTGCAGAAAATCATGATTCTCGAAATCTTTCTTTCCCTGGTGCTTGTCTGGTTGGTCTGGTATGTTATCACTACTTATATGACTAGAAGGAACATGCCACCTGGACCATGTCCCTACCCCTTTATTCCTCATATGTTGTGTGATCCCGTAAATCCTTTAAGCAAACTGGCTGAAAGATATGGAGATATATTCACTGTTACCTTTCCTGGTGGGGAAAATTCGGTTGTGTTAAATTCCGCATCACTTGTCAGAGAAGCGAGGCTTGGTAAACAAGATGATCTTTCAGGACGATCACCAGGGTCCATGTATCCTTGGCTAGAAATATTTGGAGAAGATTTATTGACATCAGATTATTCACCTGCATTTCGATTTCGTAGGAGAGTATTTAAAGCTGCAATGCATGTTTTTGGTTCTGGTATAGCGCAAGCATCCGAACATGCTGGACATGCGGTTGATATTGCAATTGAAGAAATCGAAACCAAGCAAGGACGACCATTCTCACCTAAGAAACTTTTAGAGTCATCAATATTTGTACAGGTTTGGGAGTGGGTCACATCAAGGAAAGTTCAATTGAATGATCCGACTATCAAATATATGTCTTTATTTGGGGAAATTGTTTCTAAACAAGCTTTGCATTCGAATATAAACAAACTGATACCATTTATGACATATTTACCAACACAGTTTAATCGGGATATAAAGCGGGCACAACAGATTAAGAAAGAGATATTTGACAAAGAGTACCAAGCCCACAAAGAGACCTACACGCCAGGTGTTGTCCGTGATCTAACCGATAGCTTCATCAGTTGCTACGAAAAAGAAATTGCAAAAGAAACTACTAAAGACATTGGATCGATGGACGATATCTCTGGGTTAATGTTAGACGTCGCCTTTGCCGGATCAGATACAACTTCTACGTCACTTGCTTGGTTATTCCTTTATATGGTTTTACATCCAGAGGTGCAAGAGAGAGTTCACAAGGAACTTGATCTCGTAGTTGGCAAGGACCGCTTACCAAGTTGGAAAGACGCCCAGAACATGCCATACCTGCAAGCTACATTATGCGAAGTCCAAAGGGCATCTGGTTTGATGGTAAGCGTCGGAACGAACGCGATCCGAGACATGACCATCGCAGGCTATCATATTCCCAAAGGAACGTTTGTTGATCTTAATCTTGCTAAACTGCATCACGACGAACGAGAATGGCCAGAACCCGAGAAATTTAAACCTGAACGATTTCTTGATTCTGATGGAAGATTTGTCGGCTGGAGCAAACTTCATGGTTTTCTCCCGTTTTCTGTAGGCCGTAGAGAATGTCCTGGTCAGTCATTGGCTAAGATCATGATGTTTACATTTGCTTCAGTATTATTGAATATTTACAAGATTGTATTACCGGAAGGAGAAGGAATTCCAACCACAGACGTACCGGCCCCTGCTGTAATCATGCGTCCAAATGATTTTAAAGTTGTCGCGGAAAAACGAACTGGTTTCAAAAACTTGAATTCCTAATGACTTCTATTGTAGGTAGTAGAATAAGCGACGATAAAATTGCATAAGTACTCCGAAGTGCATTAATCAATTGAATTATCATTAAGACAAACAGTTTCTGTGGTCATTGGTTTTCCCGTCTTCTAAGATTTTATAACATCAGTAAAACGTGCACCTTGCATATGCGTAATTAGTAATGGATTATTACAACCCAATCCTTGCTAATGTAGGAGTGTGTAAGAGGCAAAATTGGCGTGATGTGTGTTTGAATTAATTACGAACGTAACGTAAAGTCGATTAACACCCGTTACAGGTTTAACTGATTGTAAAACAATACATTTTATAAATTTTATTATATTACAATTAAGATAATGTTCGCACATAAATTAAGAATCATCGAATACCTTTGCCAAAGACGTGAAATAGTATTTCGCTGGTTGACATTGGTGGCAGATTCACGTGCGTGAAGCTTGAATTGAAGTTCGTCCACCAAAACCTCGTCAAACTTTGGCGTTAAAAAATATACAAAATATTTTGTCCATATATATATATGTAGATTTTCGCTTACCTCAAAACTTGTCTGCAACAGGCTGTTTCATCTGTAAAAGAATCATCCTTTACAGATGAAACAGCCTGTTGAATCATCCTTTACAGATGAAACAGGATGATTCTTTTACAGATGAAACAGCCTGTTGCAGACAAGTTTTGAGGTAAGCGAAAATCTATAATTTGCTCTAACTATATGTTGTCGAGCACTCTTTGCGTTTCGTAGACCTAAACCTACACGTATATATATATGTATATGTATATATATATAAAAATATATTTATCACATACTTAATGTGCCTTTATCAGGGCGATAACAGGGTGACATAAAAACGATATGTCACTGATATCGTTTTTGGTCACTGATATCGTTTTTTGTCACTGATATCCCTTTTTGTCCCGCTCAAAACACTCAAGATGGCCGCCGCTCTCAGAATGTGTCAGTAGCACTGAGCTTAATATATCTGGAGGACGTGCCGCTAATGTCAGCCTGGCAGAAAAGTGTCCGCAAAAACATGGCGGATTTTGGCATTTGCTGACGCCAATTGGTTCCTTTTGGCCATGGTATTGCCACTGACCAACCGCGATCCTAAGTTTTAAACAAAGTTCTTTGCCCCCCTGGTTTTTGCACAAATATTTTGAATTTTTTTAAGGCTAAAAATCTTGTTTTTTTCTGATTTTCTCCTACTTGTATTGATTGTCTTACAACGTCAAGGTCAAAGTTCCTTTCATTCCGCTCGTGGATGCAACAATTCACTATAAAGGAAGAATATTTCTTCTCACAGTCTCACAGGTAGGATTCGTGAATTTTTTTTTATTTTCCGTCAAATATAATTTTATTATTTTAGGCAGGCAAATTCTGATTTTACAAGAGATATAGTTCTCCATTGTGATTCAACAATGAATATCACAATAACAAAGCTCTCCTGGGAGCTTTAACAAAGTTTTGCCAGTCAGAAAAACGTAAACAAGGCAAGGGATCTACAACAGTCGATAAATGAAACTGACTGATTGACTAAAAATTGTGCAGATAAGCTTTTATTATCAGTTTCACCACTTTTTATATAAATTTATATTTGTGGTTTTATACATATTTATGGTGCCAAATTGATATCCTTACCATAGGTTTTGTGCCTTTGTATATAATATTATTTACATTTATAATATTAAGCCATGGCTTACATTATAGACAAGTCTTGCCCAGGGGCATAACTTGGGTATAAACATTGGGTGGTGTAGATCATGTTGCCCGACGAAAGGATGTGGTCAGGACATAACGTAAAGGGGCCGGGAAAAACCAAAAAGGTTATGGGTACCTCATGCCGCTAGTGGGAATGCACAGGTATCGAGTGCCGAAAGCAATAGGCCACTAGGCGGTATGGGGCATGCTCCCCCAGAAAATGTTGAAATGTAGAGGCTCTGAAACACCATTTCATGCACTTTGGGGAATAGTTTATAGAATTCTGATGGTCAGAAAATGTTCTCTATTAGATTAGCAAATTTTTAAAATTGCCGAACTGGATCTTCAAGGCTTTTTGTTCTCATGCACTCAACATGATTTGAATGTATTTTTGCCCGAATAACATGGCAAAATTTGCTCTACAAATTGCAATTGTTAAACATTATTGGGGGGGTTATACACCCCCTTTTACCCCCCCCCCCACTAGTTATGCCCCTGGTCTTGCCTGACTGTATACCACCAAGGCACCAAGTGCTTCAGACTGAGTTGCTTACTCTGTGTAGCTAGTTAAGGCAATTCACTACCCTCAGAAAAACTAAGCATCAACCAATGCATACAGGCATACCCAAATTTGTATGATTTATGACACTTTTGACTAGGAGTTCAAGTGCTGGTATGGAGCAACCCCTTTAAGAATCTGTAGGCTGTCTGTCACATATGTGCCTATAACACAGTAAATGTGAAGTTGATATCTTCAAAATAATGAAAGCCAGCACAAGCAGTGATGGGTCACTCCACAAAATATCCACACCTCCCTCATGGAGGAAATTAGTAGCTAATTTATACCCCTCTCCTTTAGACATCTGCCTTCACCACCTGAACTGCAGAAATTTTCTTATCATGTGTTGGGAGTCTAGATCTTTTCTATATTGACCCACAGTGTATCTCCACAGTGTCCTCACAATTATAAGCTACAGTAGTCTAGATCTTTTCTATATTGACCCACAGTGTATCTCCACAGTGTCCTCACAATTATAAGCTACAGTAGTATAGATATAATGGATGAATAATCTGTTATAGGTACAACAAGAAATGGCACAAGTGACCAAAGTGTAGAACAGCCAAAGCAAAGTTGTAGCACATGGAGCATGAAAGTTACAACAATACCATAATAATTTGATTATAAAGTTTAGTTTTTAGAATATTTAGTGCTAATTAATAGTTATTCTTTGAAGAAATTAAATAAAAAACACCACTGTGGACTGCATCATTGTTGGATAATTCTGCAATAAAAGAATAGATATAGGTTATTCAAAAAATATTGTAAGCCAGGGACACTGGAACTTTTGGCACACTGGGGACATTTACACCTGATATGGTGATACCTTTCACTCATAGAGATGGATGCACAAAGGGTGAACAAGTTAGTGACCTTTTCAAGATTGTTGCATATTTAAGTGATATTTATTGAAAAACCTATCCTATTTGCAGGCTTGGATGTATGATACAACAAATGTATGATACAAAATAGGAACAAACTTCCATGTTTTGAGCATACTACCCTTTGTTGGGCAGACTAAAAGGCCCGACCTTTGCTTGAAATGTTGAAGTTTGTTCTATTTTTTTAGGTAGTTGCACGATTCTGCAAATCCTACAATAACATAACCCAAACTATAAAATAATTAAACTTTGCAAGAAATTCCCAGGTGATAATTGGCCAGAACACTACACAGTGTTCACATCCCTGGCGTGCATTTAGTTAGTGGGGACCAGTTGGTTGAACCAAAGTACATGGGTGCGAGACTGGAGGGTGGGGGCATTGACTGATTTGCCCTGGGTAAGTTACTAGGAATACAATCCTAGTTCTTCAAAAATCCTCAACCTAAAGACATCTTTGGCCAGAAAGCTAGGTAGAAATTGTGTGCAATAGCACCCTGAACTTTTCCGACACCCCTAGCATATACATAAATTGTAGTTACAGAACACAAAACCCTAATTCTGTTATCCTAATTCCCTACTTTAAAGAGTAGCACATATATAGCTTTATGTCGTAAAACCAGTCCTCAGGATTCTTGAGAGAATCAAGATATTCTGATATTTGTAAAATACATGGCTTCATACTACTGACAGAAAATTATAATTTTCTAAATGGCAAAATACATACAACCTATTCAGAACATCAAATATTGATAAAACAGTATGAAATTATAGATGTGGAATTGTGGATAATTTTCAACCCTTTATATAAAGTAGACCATAGTAAAATAAAGTAAAATAAAGTTTATGTATTTTTTACAACCAAACTTCAAATCCTCGTTGGTAAAATATCAAATACATTGTACTGTACATTTATTCCCACCAAGTGTTTAATGAAACATTATATAAACTATTATCATTATAGTATGTGAACTGCAAAATATTAATTACCTGCTAGTTCTGGTTTCAAAAATCGTCTTTGACCACATTTTCGAGGTTTTACTATCTGTTTGTTGGCTTTTGCGGACGAGAATAACTTGTGCGACTTGCACTTTATTCGCGGAAATGCTCCAAGGTCGAAAAATATGTGGAAAATATTGAAAACAACGAGAATTTACTGCAAAAACTCAAAAAGCTAAAATATATTTGCAAAAACCAGGGGGGTGGATGTTGTAGCGGGCTCAGAATTGAGCCTGGTCAGTGGTAATTACCATGGGCAAAAGGAACCAGTCGTCATGGTAATGGCGTAAGCAAAGGCCAACACGGAGCACTCCCTCCAGTAATATAGTATAGCTCAGTGGTCAGTAGCCTAGTTTATTTTTGAAAATAAAAATTCAAATAACAAAATAAGAACGTCAGGGGTAGAATAAGAAAAACATAATACGGAGGACGTCTTAGAAGTTATAGGACCGGAGGTTATGGACAATTTCATGGCTTTTCATCAACATACGAAAACCAGACGGAGAGTACGAACTACGAACCTCTGTCTTTACGGATACTTCGTTCATTTTAATCGATACGTAAAAGAAAAGGACTACCCTGGCTGAGTAACGAGTTAAATCCCCTTCACCTTGTTCAACAAAGCCCGAGAAGCACTTAAAGCCAAGCAAAAGGATCTGAAAAGCCTTGGTAAAGGAAGCTCATTCATTAATATCATGATAATATGTCTCATATTTGAAGCCTGATAAAGGCACAAGTATGTAATAAACAGGTTATCGGTAATATCAGTTTTATCACTCTCGTGACGATATCATAATTGAGGGGTTCGCTGCGCTTACTCGTGACAATTATGATATCGTCCCTCGAGCGATAAAACTGATATCATCTCACCCCTCCGCATGTGATAACCTATACTTATATATATATATATATATATACGGGCAGCATCATTTCGTTGAACGATTTTCATCGATGTCTGTCTGTTTACTATCTCGTAATTACCGTACACACCCTTTCGCAGTAGACCATAGTCTGTCGCGACAAAACAGAAAAGGTATCATCAAATATGCAGACATCAGTGAAAATTACTTAAACCAAAATGACGCTACACGTACCCGTGCGTGTCGTATCTTATACCTATTTGCCGCGACTAACAAACTTGAAATCCTATGATTTAGTTATTTCTGTTTCATATTGTTTATCATTCACTTCCTGAGCTGAAGACATTAACCTCGGAGTCAGCCGAGACACTGTGATCAGCAAAGTTTGCGGTATCCTCTTGTGGTAAACACACAGGTACACGAGGTAAACATTTCTCTAACATTGATAACCTTTTCTCAAATGACTGAACTTCCAAGTGATAGTCACGCCTTTTGGCTATTTTCAGACCTTGCTCCAAAAGCTCCTAGAAAACAAACGTTTCGAAAACATAAAATTTCAATCTACATACATGATTGTGTTTCAAACTTGAGGGTCGAGATGTTGCATGTTGTGTCTGAACTATCTGAAAACCACTCGAACACTTTCCAGCAAAGACCTGACCATATACATGAGCAGGTATGTATAAAACTATACTAAATTCCTGATGAGGGCTTTTCGCCCAAAACGTCAAAGAGTTGTAAATATTGTAAGAAATAGAAATTGTATTCATGGATGCACAATCTTGAATGCACCGCACTGTTTATAACATTCATATGTCCACCTTGTTTTGATTATTAGAGTCGTGTTATATTAAACCAGAGACCTTAGACTTGGTTCGATTTCCCGTTTGGACATTCAGAAAATCTTTTTCTGCAGGTCATTCGACTCCATTTCAACATGACAAATAATTACCTCCACCAGGTTTGTGTTTGTTTGTGTTTGTGTTTGTGCGTGTGTGTTGTTTGTCTGTACGCACAATAATTAAGAAAATATTAACATTTTAAAACGGAAATTTGTGGATCTATATCGAGGCAAAATCGATTAAATTTTGGTTTAAAGTCTGTCTTTCTTTCTCTGGCTGAACAGAACTGGATGCGTAATTAATTCATGTACAACTTATGCATGAATTCTCTGACTAAATTTGCTGGCGGAGGTATGCAGTTTCTGGGTGCCCTCAACAAGTGGGAATTTTGTTTGAGCATGCGTTGGATTTCGCGCGGTTGTTAGAAATGAGACCTGGGGCGAATAAACTCGGCATTGAATTTCCGAGCGATTCTTACAAATTTTGACCTAGTTTTTTCTACCAACCGAAATTATTTAATTGATTGACTGACTGAGAGTGCAAGCAAATGAATAATAACTTTCAAAAATTTAAAAATTGCGGAAAAGATCGGAGACTCTCGGAATTCGACGGAAAATCCCAGAAAATCACCAAAATTCGTACTAGCGCGAATATAATGTATATGCTATTAGCCCAATATAATGTATATGCTATTAGGGGTATTTTAAACCGTATTTGGTTTTGAGGCTCTCGACAAAATTTTGAAATATTTTATTTCTTTATCATTTTACTATGCTGATTTTCACACCTTGAATTACTATTTACTATATTAAAGAAAAAGGGCAAAATATTCATATGATTTCAAAACTGCCCATTTTTCTAGAATCAATGGGCTTTAATCTCTCAACCGAATCGCTTTAACAAGCAAGAATAGCATAAACATAGAATTTCTGGCAGCATTTTCAAAGGTACTTTTGTGAACAATTTCAGATCACATAAATAGTGTCGCCGTTTTTGGTATCAGCGCGAATTTTTATATCCATCTTACTTTGATTAATGGATTAAGAAAGCTTCGGACTATCGTTTAAGGATAGTCTCGTTTTGAGGCTCTCGGCTAGATTTTTTACAATCTGAAGTTGAAAATTTGCCTTTTTCTTACTTTTCGCAAAATGGCGGTTTTGGTCCTACCAAATCTCACAGGTTTTGATAATAAGAAAACTATTTCAGTAATTTTTGTATAGAAAAATGTGTACAAAATTAAATTCAAACCCACCGTAAATTTAACTTCTTAATTTTATCTGTTCACGGAGTCAAAACAACTAGCATCTTCGAACAAAGTAAAATTTCGCTGATGTTTCGTCGTAGAATAATATCCTTTATAATTCTCTGATTTCAGTCCAATTTCTTTCGTCCTGTTTATTTTGTCATAAACTTTGTAGAAAAGTATTTTAATACTGATAAATTGACTGTTTTCTGGCCAAAAAAGACACTCGAAAACTTGTTTTTGCTCATTTTAACAAATTTTGAAAGAATTGATTGCGTGCGCCCGCAATTTGCTGACCAGCGCTGGCAAAATTCCCACCTGTTGCCCTCTAGTTTTAAATGTTTTTTGCTGATCAAAGTGTTTGCGGGCAATTGCCATATTGAAAAACTGCATGGGGATATTCCCCTGATACTGTATTGGTAAAGATGATGCACCAGTTTACCTGAGAAATAGGAAGATTTCCTCTTCGATATTCCAAATCAGACATGGACTTGCAGTAATAAGTTTGCACGCAGACGGGTTGTTCATCAAAGGGGAAATTATTGGAGAAATACTTTAAGCAATCTTCCGCCTTCTTCAGTTTAGTCTCAGGTACAACCCGAGATCGGGCCAACTCTGTCTGGCAATCCTGTAAGATGTTAGCCATACCAAGCGGAAACAGCTTTTTAATTGTTTCCCGGACGCGAGGTGCGGACTCGGCCATTGCATAATCATACACAGCTTGGTAATGCTCCTCAATTCTATCTCGAGATTTTTGACTCGGCTCATGGATGGAAATACTCAACAGATTTGAATATAGTACCGCAAGGCAATAATTTAACTTGGACTTATCTACTTTGGAGTCAACTAGACACAACTTCTGTTGGGCTAATGTTAAATACGTAAGTGCTTTCCCATATTTCGTAGGTCCTTCTTGTCTGTATGCGTTGCCAAGGAACATCAGTGCACGTCCTTGAAGCAGGCATAAGTTCTTACTCTGCAAGCTCAACTGTAAAGCTTGACGAAACAATTTTCTGCCTAATGAGAAATGTTTCTGGAAGATTTCTGCTCTTCCTTGTTCAAGAGACAACACAATTTTTAAATCAAAATTGACTTCGTTTCTTTGCAAACAAGAGGTGAGGCATTTGTGTTTTCCCCACTTATTATGTGCCTGATATTCTTTTAACGTGCTTATAACGTTTTCATACTTTCGTGTACTGCACAAATCACTACATTTGATTAATTCAACAGAAGAAGGTATTTTTGTTATGTTCCCTTGACTGTTGCAAGTAGTTTTAGTTTCTCCATCACTATTTGGTCTTGGGAGTAGATCATGATGAAGCATATCACTTACAAGGTCGCCAATATTCTCCTCGTCGCAGTTTCCTAGATTATCATCATCTTCATAGGTAGTACTGGTGAACTTATCACCATCATCACTGTCATCGTCATATACCTGTATGCTGCTACCATCATTGCCAACGTCATCATCATGGTGATTGCCATAAACGTCGGCATTTTTACCATAACCTTTATCGTCATCATTATCATCAACATTATGATCAACATCACTGCCAATTTTATCAACCGAGTGATTATAGCTACTCAAAAAGCACCATTCCACGCCATGCCCATATCCATCACATTCTGGATCATTTTCATGTTTATTGTAACTGGCAACATCACTTTGAGACTCACTCTCAATGTCATCGTTATCATTATAGTTTAAACCGTTTTCGATACGATGATCATTATCCGCGTCAACCAATTTATCCATCAAATTGTCTGAGGTGTGTCATTGCCTATGCGTGGTTATGCATCTTATCCATTCAGTAGGATTCTCTCCTTAATATTCAAATCGATCTGTTCAATCTCCACTTCTGTGAAAAAGTTTAATTAAAAACGCACTTGGTTGTCGAATAGACTTGTAGGATCAAGTTTCTTAATATCTGTCAATAGCCGATAAATGTACCAGAGCTGTAAAGTTAAAAAAATATTTACTGAATAAAAGTATTTATTCAGAGAGAGAGGTGTCGTTGGTGTCTTGGCGTTTGTGGTGCTGTAAGTTGGGGCTGTCCTTATGTTTTGAGGTAAAATAAAATGAAATTACTTGCACTCAAAAAGTAATTCGTTTTAACAACAAAATGACAAGACAGGGTTTAGAAAAGCAATCACAAATATTCAGCATACGCTACAAGTTCATATCATTTTTCTCTCTACGGTACGTCAACACGAAAATGGGGTGATTCGAGGGGCAAATCACTCCTAAAAAAGTGTACGAGATTGAAAAATAATGTGATTTTTTAGGATTAAATTTTTTTTTTGTGATTCCTCCCCGATTTTTTTCCAATTTTCCCATATTATTTGTGTTTCTTTCGTGATTTAGGTGTAAGATTTAGATCAGTGATTTGCCCCTTATAATTTTTTTTAAAATTTGGCTCTACAGAATTTTTTAAACTTGGTCAGATAGTTTATTGTACTACAATAAAATATTTAATGAAATAAAAAATGGGGGTAACCAGGCGTTTTTTAAGTAAAGGCGTTATAGCTAAAGTATCGGCCATCTTGAATCGTCATTGTTGCTATAGCAACAGTGGTCACGTCATTTTTTTGACCAATATTCAACTGGCCGTACAATTTGGTGTACAATTTTTTATTTCTAGCAAGCAACATCTCTTCAAAAAGTTGATCTAATTTATGCATTTTCATAAAATGTAGGGAGCCACCTTAAGAGGAATAATGTTTTACGCCAACGTCGTTCCCAGGCTCTCTCCTCTACGTTCCTAAGCGAGGAGAGACCCTGGCTGAAGCTGGTCACGTGGCGCTCAGATTTTAGGTGCTAAATTAAAGTTATGCTGAGGGAGGGGTGGTAAAGGAGCGTGCTTGTTGCCCTTCGGAAATTGCTACTTTCTGTGTCACAATATTGAAAAAAAGACAGAGTGTATTTGTGAGAAACAATTGCGAAAGAAAGTTTTTAAATGTTCATGCAGGCTCTTATCAGAACACAGTAGAATGTAACCTTGCCTCTGCCATCTGAGACCTTATAGCTCAATGGTTAGAGGGTCTGTCCCGTTATCAGGAGGTTACGTGGTTCGATTCCCGTTAGCTAGGGCTCAGAAGTTTTCTGAGATATAAGCTTGATACGCATGCGCAAAATTCATAACTTTACAAGCTACCACAATTACATATATATATACACCCGTTTGCAAAAAGGTTGTCGCAAGGCAGATAGATAGATAGAAAGGAATATAGATGCAAATAAGCATTACTTCCGCCGCTTACATATATTAAATGGCTCAAAATTACATATTTTAGCCGAGTCTGTATTGTAATGTATATAAGTGGGTTTGTATGTTACCCTTAGCCAATCAGCGATAGCTATCTTAAAATGAAGTGTGTTACTCTCTGATCTCTACGTATAACTAGATTGATATTGTATATTTCAAGATGGCGGACTACTCAAGGGCGAGAATTGTGAACATAACCAATTTTTTGCAATTTTACGATGGAAAAGATACATCAAAGCAACAACATTTTTCCTTTTGTACTTTTTTGAACATGGCGAATGTCGAGGGAGTATTTTTTGGTAAGTAACTACTTTTGTCTCGGTGGAAATTTTCCAAAATGTTATTGACAGATTGACTTGACTGGACCTGCTTTATTAGTATATATCAATGTCTTGAACCAGAAGCAACGTAAGCCCGTTTTAATACTGTACGAATATCCTGCATCATTCAAGCTTTGTTACAGATAAAGTTTACTAGTTATAAATGTATTAAAATCATGTCATTTGTACTTTTAACACTATTTGTGTTAAGTCGACAATATTACATTGCCTGTATTACATCGACAATATTACATTTCGACAAGGGCAAGAGGTCTATATACGTCATGGCCATTGTTTGACAGCACTTCATATCTAGCTTACTTTTGATATTCGATTAATAGTATAATGATGCATGGACAACTAGACATTTTTCCCAAACTGTTGGGGGCATGTGGGTGTTGCACTCTTGCAATAAACATGTATACAAAAATAGAATATACAAACAGTAAAAATGTTGCTGAAACTCAGCCAAACATAAGGGAATGGATCAACTGGTATACTTTTTATGAATTTTGGTTCTATCTATTTTCAACAGATACTGTCTCTTTTAAAGTTATGTAGTAATTTGCAATGAAACAGTCATTTTTAAATGCATTTTGTCTCTTAATTGGTGCATTCCATCTCTTAGGGAAGCCTCACATATCGATTTCGCCCACGAGAAACGTCATATGGACGTTTCTCTGAAGACACCCCACTCCCCCTCCCACCTTAAAAACGTCACGCATAGTTTTCGACATTATATGGTATACATAAACACTGCAAAACTACTGTAAAACCCTAACTTCTTCAATGAATACTTAATTCCTACGATTGTATTTGAAAGTTCTTTGAGAAAGTATAATTAAAATTACTTCGGTAATGACCCTAATTAGGGCGATAAAATGAGCTCTTATAGTAATACCCCAATGGAATATTGAAGGAACTGCAATCCTTTTGTAACTACTCCAGTATCAATAGTAAAATACAGAACAAAACAATGAACGAAACACAGTGTAAATGACAACAAACTTACAAAAGCGGCAGTGGAAATGTTGTATATATTTTTACTCAATTGACTGTAAAATTGTTTGTGGTATTTGTACATGCATAATTGTGCAATTTTCGGAATTTTTTTTCAATCAAGATTTCGAAAATATATGCAAACATGATAATTTATAATGTATAGAATAAATGGACCTACTCGACGGCCATTGTTTGTTAGTATTTTTCAATATACTCTGCTAATGGGACAATGGCGATGATTCCAAACAACTATCGAACAACTATCGATTTTTTCCACGACGTGCACAGAGCTGCCAAACCTCCCACCCCCCCAACGTCCATATGACGTTTCTCGTGGGCAAAATCGATATGTGAGGCTTCCCTTAGTACTATCCTAATTTTAGACGCCTTTAACATCAAATATGTTATCATATAATGACGTAATCAGATTAGATTGTTCCGTGCTATCTTCATTATTCAAGAGAAATGGTAAAATGTGAATGCAGTTTTTCACAGGAAACATGAAACTTTTCTTGCGCAGATACATGTACGCTTAGCGTACCTATTTTTTATGGTAGCTTTAAATACATGCCACCTAGCATTCGCAGAATTATTATTTCCACAAATACGAGTTATTTCGGAGAGACATGAACGCCTTTGGCTTTGTGCATCTTATAGTGATGCTTTATCTGTTAGTCTGTAATATACTGTGAATGTAGTTTTTTGCTGTCAAAAATAGAAGCATCACGCTGTAAATGTTTGCTCCACTAAGATCAAATCGAAAAGGAATTTAACAATGCCTCTAGCTATTCAACGGCATGCTATTGAATATTTATTTTCTGCTTAACGCGCTCGAATGCTAGGTCGTATTATTTACAAAATACTGCACCACCATGCAGTCGCCTCTAGCGGAAGGACTTAAATTAGTTTCAGACATTCTTAAACTAATAATATTTAGCTGCTTTTGAATGTTTTACTATAATGTAAGTTTGGTATATGATACACTTTTCTAGTATATTCGACAGTATACAGATAAGGCGTGAATTAGGTACGTGTCGTTTTGTTTATATATTTCGTGCAAATGTACTCGTATGTATGTATTCGACGACTTTTAATACATCCGCGATTCTATAGTATATAGCAGAATCTGTGAACGTATGCCTATTGGAAGTCTATTCGACATTGCTTTTATAGTTGCGACCAGTCATAAATATGGGATGTGAAACGGAACCCACGGAAAAATATAATTGATTGTTTATTCAAAGTTTAATTTCGCATGCACACATTAATTTTATGCTAATTAATCAAGTAATCTATCTATCTATCGGGTATATATATATATATATATATATATATATAGTCAAATCTGCAGACATGCATGTTTCGCCGTTCCACGGCTCGTCAGTGCAGCTTGTAACGCAGTCTAGATGCGAGTGACTTCGTATTTATACACCATACTCTTGCCCTCACCAAGCGCATGTGGTACAATACTCAGACACATGCGCATCCAGACATGCGTGAAGTGTCTTGGGGCCAGAGTGCTCAAACGACCACAAGGGAAGTGAGCTTTTGCATTATAGCTTATAGCCACCAATTAACCTCACAGAGACAAACATGCATGTCTGCAGATTTGACTATATATATTAGACACTTCACGCATGTCTGGATGCGCATGTGTCTGAGTATTGTACCACATGCGCTTGGTGAGGGCAAGAGTATGGTGTATAAATACGAAGTCACTCGCATCTAGACTGCGCTACAAGCTGCACTGACGAGCCGTTGAACGGCGAAACATGCATGTCTGCAGATTTGACATATATATATATATATATATATATCTATATAGTCAAATCTGCAGACATGCATGTTTCGCCGTTCAACGGCTCGTCAGTGCATATATATATATATATATATATGAATATAAGTGTCAAGTTCAAAATCATATAGACTATAGAGTGCTCAATACCAAGGCAGAGCGAAATAGTAAAACAAAATAAAGTACAAACCCGAACTACTTCATTAAAACTTTAATTCACTACAAATCTGTTTCGTATGGCAAGCCGAGCCTACCACACTCATCAGGTGAAAATTGCAACTGATGTTTTAACGCTAAGAAATTTGAATTAGGATTAATCTATAAAACGGATGACTCATATTACAAATACGTACACATAGCTAACTGTGATAAGTGTCTGTTAATTGTTTGTTAGTGATTGCTTAGTAAATGTTTCTTCCTGTGTCTACAAGTGGAGACAAGTTCATTTCTGCGGTTAAGTGAGCTTAGTTTCGGGTGACAAATAATGATGTATTTTTCATGCAGGCATAGATTACATCTCTTCGTTATATTCGAGTATGGTTTGCATTGTTTTAGTATTTTCCAATTGATGGCGCAGTGGACATCTGATTCTTTCAATGTCCAGACATATTTGCTAAGCTCGGTGGCAGATTTATATTTTAGATTTCTAAATGAGCTAGTGTGGTTTAGATATCGGGTTTTAAAAGTGTTTTCAGTCATGTAATCTAT